>CM055116.1:1144379167-1144926667 GCA_029206835.1 Rana muscosa | reverse complement strand
AACAGACGTCAGCCTGTCAGGTGACATCGCGTCTGACGGTCACGGCCGCCGCTATTGATTATGGGAATTGTAGTCCGCGGCGCCGCCTACATCGTGCTCAAGCTCCCTGCTCCCGGGGGGTGGAGTCAGTGAGTCACTGAGAAGAGCAGCGCAGCCAGCCTATCGCGTGCCAACTCCCATCGTCGGTTATTTATGATAAATAAATTATCATATTTTGCCCGCCAACTCCAGTCCAGTCACAGTGCATCTGCCACCAGTGCTGCCACAGGAAAGGTAGGTCACTTTTTTAAAAAAAACAGTAAAAATTTGCTTGCAATTGCATTACCATTTATAATTTAAATCTGAAATAAATAGCTGGTGGTTCTGGTGCCGGACAACAGTAACTTCAAAGATACATAAGACAGAGCTCTCATGGAGGTAACAGAAAAAATACTTAACTAATATTAGAAAAGCATGATGAAAAGATGAAGTAATATTGACTTAATAGTATATAGGAGGCTTTGTTTTTTCTTTTTTCAAAATCCAAACCAATGTGTTTTAGAGGTTAAAATATATATCATTGACCCCCAATATATATATATATATATTGGGGGTCAATGATATATATGTTAACCTCTAAAACACATTGGTTTGGATTTTGCAAAAAGAAAAAACAAAGCCTCCTATATACTATTAAGTCAATATTACTTCATCTTTTCATCATGCTTTTCTAATATTAGTTAATTATTTTTTCTGTTACCTCCATGAGAGCTCTGTCTTATGTATCTTTGAAGTTACTGTTGTCCGGCACCAGAACCACCAGCTATTTATTTCAGATTTAGGCTGGGTTCACACTGCTGCGATGTGGGAACGCTGCAAATCCACTGCGGGTTTAGGCATCGCAGGTTTTCCGGCGGCAGTTCACACTGCCCTATGCGAACTGCTGGGAGTGTCAATTAAAAGTTAATGACACCCCCAAATCAGTTTGCATATCGCAGTGCGATCTGCAAACTCGAAAAAGGAATCGGATCGCATGGGTGTGAACACCCATGCGATCCGATTCTGCTGCGGACAAAAAAAAGGGTCCTGTGATGTGCACTTGCAGTGCGGTGCGGATCACATTCGAACTCTGACATCGCAGCAGTGTGAACCTAGCCTTAAATGTGAACTTCCGTGCGTGTCGGGTGCGATGCGGGAACCCGCAGTGGATTCGCAGTGTTCTCGCAACGCACCAGTGTAAACCGGGCCTAAGAAATATTTTTTTCAGTTTACAAAATGCATGCATGCAATGACAGTTGATAAGGATTAAACAATAAATTGGTATTTTACCATGAATGAGTTAAAATTTGCTGACAGCGTAGATGAACCGTGAATTAAGAATTCAAATTTCATATTTGTGCGTTTTGTGTACATTGTCAGGAATATTTAATATTTGTGCGTTTCATGTACATTGTCAGGAATATTTCATGTTAATGTGTTTCGTGTGCATTGAATTTTTCTGGAATATTTTATATTTGTGCTTTTCATGTACATTGTCAGGAATATTTCATATTTGTGCGTTTCATGTACATTGTCAGGAATATTTCATATTTGTGCGTTTCATGTACATTGTCAGGAATATTTCATGTTAATGCGTTTCGTGTGCATTGAATTTTTCTGGAATATTTTATATTTGTGCTTTTCATGTACATTGTCAGGAATATTTCATATTTGTGCTTTCATGTACATTGTCAGGAATATTTCATGTTAATGTGTTTCGTGTGCATTGAATTTTTCTGGAATATTTTATATTTGTGCTTTTCATGTACATTGTCAGGAATATTTCATATTTGTGCGTTTCATGTACATTGTCAGGAATATTTCATATTTGTGCGTTTCGTGTACATTGTCAGGAATATTTCATATTTGTGCGTTTCGTGTGCATTGAATTTGTCTGGAATATTTCATATTTGTGCGTTTCATGTACATTGTCAGGAATATTTCATGTTAATGCGTTTCGTGTGCATTGAATTTTTCTGGAATATTTTATATTTGTGCTTTTCATGTACATTGTCAGGAATATTTCATATTTGTGCGTTTCATGTACATTGTCAGGAATATTTCATATTTGTGCGTTTCGTGTGCATTGAATTTGTCTGGAATATTTCATATTTGTGCGTTTCATGTACATTGTCAGGAATATTTCATGTTAATGCGTTTCGTGTGCATTGAATTTTTCTGGAATATTTTATATTTGTGCTTTTCATGTACATTGTCAGGAATATTTCATATTTGTGCGTTTCATGTATATTGTCAGGAATATTTCATATTTGTGCGTTTCGTGTACATTGTCAGGAATATTTCATATTTGTGCGTTTCGTGTGCATTGAATTTGTCTGGAATATTTCATATTTGTGCGTTTCATGTACATTGTCAGGAATATTTCATGTTAATGCGTTTCGTGTGCATTGAATTTTTCTGAAATATTTTATATTTGTGCTTTTCATGTACATTGTCAGGAATATTTCATATTTGTGCGTTTCGTGTACATTGTCAGGAATATTTCATATTTGTGCGTTTCGTGTGCATTGAATTTGTCTGGAATATTTCATATTTGTGCGTTTCATGTACATTGTCAGGAATATTTCATATTTGTGCGTTTCATGTACATTGTCAGGAATATTTCATGTTAATGCGTTTCGTGTGCATTGAATTTTTCTGGAATATTTTATATTTGTGCTTTTCATGTACATTGTCAGGAATATTTCATATTTGTGCTTTCATGTACATTGTCAGGAATATTTCATGTTAATGTGTTTCGTGTGCATTGAATTTTTCTGGAATATTTTATATTTGTGCTTTTCATGTACATTGTCAGGAATATTTCATATTTGTGCGTTTCATGTACATTGTCAGGAATATTTCATATTTGTGCGTTTCGTGTACATTGTCAGGAATATTTCATATTTGTGCGTTTCGTGTGCATTGAATTTGTCTGGAATATTTCATATTTGTGCGTTTCATGTACATTGTCAGGAATATTTCATGTTAATGCGTTTCGTGTGCATTGAATTTTTCTGGAATATTTTATATTTGTGCTTTTCATGTACATTGTCAGGAATATTTCATATTTGTGCGTTTCGTGTACATTGTCAGGAATATTTCATATTTGTGCGTTTCGTGTGCATTGAATTTGTCTGGAATATTTCATATTTGTGCGTTTCATGTACATTGTCAGGAATATTTCATGTTAATGCGTTTCGTGTGCATTGAATTTTTCTGGAATATTTTATATTTGTGCTTTTCATGTACATTGTCAGGAATATTTCATATTTGTGCGTTTCATGTACATTGTCAGGAATATTTCATATTTGTGCGTTTCGTGTACATTGTCAGGAATATTTCATATTTGTGCGTTTCATGTACATTGTCAGGAATATTTCATGCTAATGCGTTTCGTGTGCATTGAATTTTTCTGGAATATTTTATATTTGTGCTTTTCATGTACATTGTCAGGAATATTTCGTATTTGTGCTTTCATGTACATTGTCAGGAATATTTCATATTTGTGCGTTTCGTGTACATTGTCAGGAATATTTCATATTTGTGCGTTTCGTGTGCATTGTCAGGAATATTTGATGACGATTTAACAATGCACATTTTAGTAAGGTGTGTGTGATAATGCAGTTTCTTATTTAAGTGGAGTTCTGACGCCCAGAATTTTTTTTTAAAGTCAGCAGCTACACATACTGCAGCTGCTGACTTTTATTATTAGGACACTTACCTGCCCTGGAATCCAGTGATGTCGGCAACCCCGGGTGCTGCCGCCGCCATTGTGGGTAAGGGATTCCAACAGTGTAGCCTTGCAGCTTCATGGCCAGCTCCCTACTGCGCTTTCTGTATTGGCCCAGTGGTGGGGGGAGGAGAAGGCCGGCCAAGGTGAAGCACATCGCCGCGACCGTGTCCGCCAGAAGTGGGGACAGGGTACCTGTCAATTTAAAACAGGTACCTGCTCCCCCTTAAAAGGTGTCAAATGTGGCACCGGAGGGGGGGGGGGGAATTAAATACGGTAAGCAGAAGTTACACTTTTGGGTGGAACTCCACTTTAGTTATTTTAGTTGATTGCTAGTTGCTGGTTGGATGGGCAACTACATTTATCAATAAGACATTTAATAAAACAAATGGTATTCATTTATGGTAAGTGTTTCAGAAGAACATCATGTATTTTTTTTCCCCCAGATAAAATTTTCTATTATAACTCAAAAAATGGACATCCGTTCATTTTATTCTGTGGTAAATGTTAAGGCCCAGAAGGCTGATATTTCAAAAGAGCAGCAAAAAGGAAAAAGTCAGCCTGGCCCGTCTTCTTCCATTGAGGAGTGTGAAGAGCTTCAGAAGGATGACGTTGAATATGACACTGCTGAATTAATATCGGATAATGATGAACCTTCATTGCAGGTTGAAGACGCAAGCACCTCCTCACTAAGCAATATTCAACACAGTGCTTATGAAGAGCAATTCAGTGAAGCTGAACAGCCACAGAGTGCACAAACATCTGCTAGCATTGAAAAAACAAAGGTACAAGGACCACATGATATCAGCCAGTGTGCTAGTGAAGGGCCAAGACAGCCTGCATTAAAAAAATACCCACAGAAACAAATGGGAGGACGCTTCAGGTCATTCCGCCCACAGTGGTTTGGATCGTTTGACTGGTTGGAATATTCTGTGTCCCAGGATGCTGCATACTGTTTTCCGTGCCGTTTTTTTTCAACACCAAAATATCTCCATGGGCATGCTAAAAAAGTACCGTTTATCAACATAGGGTACAAAAACTGGAAAAATGCACTTGAAACTGGTAAAGGAATACTACAGCATGAGAAGTCTGCTTCACACAAGGATTGCCATGTCAGATGGGAGGATTTCAAAAATAGTGTAAGCCAGGATACATCAATCATGAAGGATCTAACTAAAGCTCATACACGAGAGGTCAATGAGAATAGACATTACTTAAAGACAATTGCCCAAGTTTTGTTGCTAACAGCCAAGACTAAAATTGCCCAGCGAGAGCATCGGTACAGCTCAGATTATGTCAACCATGGTAATGTGCGTGAAATTCTCTATTTAATTGCAGAAAAAGACAGCGTTGTAAGAAACAAAATTACAGGACCAAGGAATGCAAGATATCTACATCCATCTATACAAAATGAACTTTTATCAATTATGGCTGCTCTTGTTAGAGAAGGCATCGCACAGAGCATTAAAGGAAGTCCCTTTTCCATCATTGCAGATGAAACAAAGGATCTGAGTAAATCAGAACAACTGTCTGTCGTAGTCCGATTTTTTCACGATAAGATGATCCATGAACGGTTCTTACAATTCTACCGCGCAGATAGCCTTGATGCTGAATCTCTAACAGGATACATATTCCAGGTCCTAGCATCTCTAGGCATTGATAAAAATTATTGTGTTGGACAAGGCTATGATGGAGCCTCTGTAATGAGTGGCCGGCTTAATGGCGTGCAAGCACGCATTAAAAAGGAGGTGCCTTGTGCACTTTACATTCATTGCATGAGTCACCGCCTCAACCTGGTCATCGTGGACACTGTGAAGAATGTACAGGCAGCAAATGAATTTTTTGTAAAACTCGAAAAGCTATATGTGTTTTGCAGTACATCTGTTGTTCACTCTGTGTTTGCTAATGTGCAACAAGAAATGTCAAGCAAACCAGCTATCCAGCTTAAACAATTAAGTGACACAAGGTGGACATGCCAACATGCAGCCTGCAATGCTGTTCTTAAAACGCTTGGCCCTCTGTTGGAAACTCTCAATATTTTGGCAGAAGGGAACCATACTGAGAGAGCAGTTGAGGCAAAATCAATTCATCGGTTCATTGATTTTGGCTTCATTCTGGCACTTGTGTTTTTTGAGAACATACTAAAAAGGACCCAGACGCTCTCTAACATGTTACAAGCCAAAGATATTGACTTGGCATCAGCTGTCCTTCTTGTGCAAACAATTTTACAAGAGCTTGAAGAAGTGCGCAATCCAGAGAGGAGACCTGAAGCTAATTCTGGAACAATAGAAAGTGTCTGGGCAGAAGCAATCCAACTGAGCATCAAGTGTGGAATATCAGCACCAAATGATGATTCTACCGAACCGCCTTCCAAGAAGCGAGATCGCCGGCCTCCTCTCAACTTAAGAAATAGCGTCATTTTGGAAACTGTAGGGCATCGACAACAACTGCTCAAAAAAGATGACTTCATTCAAATGTTCATGTATGTTGTTCTTGACAGAATAATTTCAGAGCTAAAATCTCGATTTTCAAAAGATTCTCTGGAAATCATGGAAGGCGTACAGTCTCTGAATCCTCGATCAGATTCATTTCTTAATTTTGAAAAATTGCTACCAATGGCCAAATTCTACTCCTGCAACACAGAAAACTTGGAGATTGAGCTGAAACAGGCAATGCTAACCCTACAGAGGAAAAAATCTTCAGATGCCATTAAGGTGGACACAATTCTTGAGTTCACTAACTTTCTGGAGCCTTACTCTATTCCATTTCTTGAACTTTATCGGCTATGTAAAATAGCTTGTGTTTTGCCAGTCAGTAGTGCCTCATGTGAAAGAAGCTTTTCTGCACTAAAGTTAATAAAATCATTCCTACGCACAACAATGACTGAGGAAAGGCTTTCAGATCTTGCCACATTGTCAATTGAGGCCAGACTTGCATCCCAAATAAATATGGGACTTGTAGTTAGCAGGTTTGCATCAATCCATAAAAATTCACGTTTAAGCCTATATTAGCGTGAAAGACAAAATTTAAGTTCAATTTTTTTCTTTATGCTGTGCACTTTAAAAGCATAACACTGCATATTTGTTGTGACGTTGCACTTTATTTTACGTGCACTTGTTTCCTTATTTAAGAATTGCTATTTGAAAGTTAGATATTTATAGTTAAAGGGACACTATAGGGTCAGGAATACCAACAGGTTAATTTCATTCTCCTCTGTCTGTCCTATGAGGCTGCAGGATCCCTGACCCTCTGTCTGGACAGTGCTGATCACATGCACCCTCCCAAGAAAAAAAAAACCTCTCTAGCAATACACACCAAACTGAGCATGTACAGCTTGCACCAAGACTGTACTATCAGGAGGGGACTGTGGAAGAAGGAGAGGATCAGAGAAGACAGGATCAAACAGCCTTTTCACACAATGCAGAGGTTTAGCCCCTTAGGTTTCAAAGTGAGTATAACAAGCATGCTTTACTGCATATACAGACTTATTTTACTGTTGTGGGTTTAGGAACAATTAAAGCTCAAGTTGTTCTGGTGACTATAGTGTCCCTTTAACAAAAATAGTTACAATTATTGTTGTTCATTTATATAACTATAGCTTGAATATGTTTTGGTACATACCTGGAAAAATTATTATTATTGCCTATGCTTCAACATAGGTATTGCAGTTCATTTTGCAATGTTTACCATTATGCGGTTTAATAGTGTTTTTTTGTAGGGGATTTTAAATTATTATGTACACTTCAACTATAGACTTAAATTAGCATGATGAAGGGCCAACCCTTCTTAGTAGTTTTTCATGGAAGTAGGGCTAAATCAGCTTTTCTTACAGGACAAGCTAGCCCATTATAGTTGGCCCTTCATAATGCAAATTTTTGTCTATGGCTATGGGTCACATTAAAGGGACTTTTTGCACATTGATAAAAGTCCGCAGTTGGACTGAAATGTTGACGCTCAAGTGTATTGTATGTTGCACAAATAAAACAAAGGTGAATTTGTAACAAGACCTCTGGAGTGCATTCTATTCTTGATTTAATTTATTTTTTAATACACATGTGTGTGTGTGTGTGTGTATATATACTGTATATATGTATGTGTATATATGTGTGTGTGTGTATATATGTATATATACACACACACGTTTTATGGTTGGCCCCCCTACTTTTGTCCTTGTCCCCCCATGTGCCCCCCCTAAATGTGAAAGCTGGAGACGCCACTGCCTGTCTGTTCTGTTCGTTGAGAGAGTCCAACTGATTGTGTTCACTTTTCTATGAGAAGAATAAAGGAGTGTTGGACTTTAGTGGTGTGGGGCTCATTTACTGGCAGACACTGTTCAAGAAACCAGGAGGAAGCTCCAGATGCAGAACACCGACCCGAAGGTAAAAGAGAATTGTCTCCCACTACACACACACACACCTGCAGTGGGAACTTGGCGTGGTGACCTCGCAATCTCTCCTCAGAGGTACCCCTAGACAACAGAAAGAGCCGGAAGAGAGGAGAGAGAGAGGGGGCAGCTACACGTGTGTGTGTGTGTGTGTATGTATATATGTGTATATATATATATATATATATATATATATATATATATATATATATATATACGATCCAACACTTCAGGGTAGGGGGCACGCTCGGCGGGTAATGTGGACTCGATGTCCGCCGGCATCTGCCAATTGTGAAGAAAAGACACAGAACTGCTATGCCTATGTAAATAATACTGAGGAGTGAACTCATTAAATGTGAAAGAATATTGCATAGTAAAGTCTCTTCAGAAGAGCTCAGACAATAAGTTCTGTTGCAAGACATGTCATTCCTGGAAAAATGTACAACCCTTAGAGGGGAATTCCAGCTTCCCTTTCAAAGTTTGAAACTATCACTAGCCTACACATTTGGTGGTCTTGCCCGTTGATACAATTATACTGGGAACAGATATTTAAAACTGCCTCCAGAATATTTGGCTTCACTATACATCCTGACCCAGCCACGGCCTTGCTCAATCTAAAACCAGATTACATCACATATAAACAATTTAAACTTATCACTCAATTGTTTACGGCAGCCAAACAGACAATTGCAAAAGCATGGAGGACCCCTAAACTGGAAATAGCAGAGACCATACGTAGAGTCAATGAATTTATGGCTCACGCCAAAATGCTAGCCATAGAAAGAAATCAAATTCCAATCTTTGAAAAGTTATGGAACCCTTGGATTAAATATCACCTATCTTCATTCCGCGAAGACTTGATTCTCATGCCATGGTAGCAGGTGGACCATATCGTGAACACTCTATTATCCTGTTGTAACACATAGGTCAAAGACCAATGAACTCGAGCCATTCGAGTGGACTCCTATACCCCCCCCCCTTTACTTTCCTACTATCCTATTCTACCTATTTTTATGTTACCTACTTATCCATTTCTATTTTCATGTAATTTTTACGCTATCTTTTACGTCCATTTAAAGTTCACTTAGATCTTTATTTTTACTTGAAAAGCAATACCTAAGTGGCAATATAATATGTAATTAGTTCTCATTTGTACTAAACCAAATAATATTTGTTTGTTCGATATCTTACCATCTACTGTAACCTACATCTAGTGCGTAGATGTATCCACCGTTGATTTCGGCTTAGCCCTTAGAAACTATACAGCAATATGCACATTGTAGACCATGAATTTACTATTTATTCTTTATAATAGAAATATGTAGTCAATGTTCTACAACCATTATAAATGCATGATCTGTACATATCTGTTACATTTCTTTCAATAAAATACTTTAACAAGGAAACTATCACTAGAAGATGGAGACAGAAGATGCATTTCATTCCAAGAAGCCATTTGTTAGTTTATTCGGGCTGTTTATTGGTGTGAGCCTTTATGGATATAAAAGTAATTTGCCAAAGCAGATGCTGATTTATTTGACAGAGAGATAACCTGATGATAACTGTGGCCTTTTTCCTGATTACTACTTCTTCAAGATCATAGGTTTGGAAGGGGGATCTAAAAAATATACTTGGAGATTCATAAAAAAAAAAAAAAAAGTGTCCATGACACCTTTTAGAATTATGTCCGTTCCACTGCATAACGAATGCCAGTGCCTGCAGAAAATTCAATGTAGCACCCTGGAGTTTAGGCAGGGTTGCTCCTCACAAATTTACTTACCAGGAGTAGTTATCCTGGTCGATTGAGATCTATTGATTTCTCCCTAAGTTTGGCCTTGTTGCACTTGTCTCTTCTACCACTGGGTGGCCGGGTACTTGGTGGTACTAGATATGAGAAGGGCAACCCAAGGTCAGATTATGGGTATATGGGGTATCTCAGCCAATGGGCAGGGGTTTTCTTGGATCCCTTGGCCTGCTGGGAGAGCCTATATATTTGGGTGGAGTCAGGTGATCTATGTTCTGTGCCACCTGGATGGCTGTCTGGGTGGACGTGTGTCGTATAGCCCTGGGCTGCTAGGCTGGAGAATGGGCCTATCCCGGGGGCATCTGGCTGCTAGGCTGTCTGAGGGCCTATCCAGAAGCAAGAGAGCAGCGCAGGGTTGGGACTGCAGCTTGCAGTCCAACCAGAGTTGACGGTTCTGGCGGGCGGAGAATCTGTCGTGGTCGGAGGTAGAGGGGAAGCTGTCTCCACTAAGGGACCATCCGCCTTATTACCAGGGACCACAGTGAGTAACTGAAGCAAGTACCGGAGCAGTATTCTCACCGAACGGGCACGGTGGAGAATCTGGAAACTTCAGGCGGTGATCAAGTCAGGGACCCAGCCAGCAGAGGTGATGCTTGCAGAGCAGCCTGATGTGCCAAACCAGGGACTGAGCAGGCCAGTGGGGTGAAGCTTGAGAAGTATTGGGAGTGCCAAGCTAGGGACCCAGCAGAGAAGTGGGGGTGACGCTTGAGGAAGATATCACAGTGAAGATTGCGGGAGCTTAAGGGATTCAGTGGCAGTGAATCAGAGGGTCTTGTGAGAGACCGGGAGCTCAGTGTGCTGAAGAACTACAAGGAGAAGTGTAGTGAAGGTGAAGGAACTGTTAACGCTTTTTTGTTAGGAACTGTTAAAGACTGTAAGAAAAGGAAATTTACTCCCAAGGGCTTATGTGCAGCAGAAAGAATTAGAATTATAAATGTTTACACATAGGTAAAGGGTATAATTTTATTTTATTCAAAAAGTATAAAATTTTACATAATAAAATGTAGGATATAAGGGAAAATGGATACATTTACATGGAAACGACAATAAGAGCTCTGGTATACAAAAAAATGGTATTCACATAACACATGTCACAATATCCATATATAGTTCACCAAAAGGGGTGCCATAAAGGGTATCTCGACGCGTTTCAATCTCTAAGAGTAAAAGATCTTCTTCAGGGGGTATTATGCAAACATCTTATAAAGAACACCACATATCCATAACCAGAGTCAACATAAAAACATCATTGCTGGATTCTTTCTGGGGTTCACCCAACCATGAAGGGGCAAGCCAGGAGATAAAATCTGCCTTAATTGGGCCACACAGAGAGATATCGATTTTATCTCCCAATCTCAGATTGGATTGTGTGTGCCATCAATGGTGGAGAGAAGTGTCCATTATAGGCATCAGCTAGCAATCCTTATATTAATATAACACTTTTATTCCTGCCACAAGAGTGTGATTTAACCACTACATTACCAAGATTTGGTGTTTACAAGTTAAAAACTTTTTTTTTTGATAGAAAATTACTTAGAACCCCCAAACATTATATATATATATATATATATATATATATATATATATATATATATATATATAAAAAATTCTAACACCCTAGAGAATAAAATGGTGGTTGTTGCAATACTTTCTGTCGCACCGTATTTGTGCAGCGGTCTTACAAGCAAACTTTTTTTGGAAAAAATACACTTTTTTAAATAAAAAAATAAGACATCAGTAAAGTTAGCCCAATTTTTTTTTTATATTGTGAAAGATAATGTTACACCGAGTAAATTGATACCCAACATGTCACGCTTCAAAATTGCGCCCACTTGTGGAATGGCGACAAACTTTTACCCTTTTAAAATCTCCATAGGCGACATTTAAAAAATTCTGCAGGGCGCCAGACTCATGGATTCCAATGTTTTTTTTTTGTTTTTTTTTCCAAAGCACATGATTAGAGCCAAAGCCTCTAATTGGCTTCAAAAAGGGTGGGCTCGGGGCACAGAGCACTGCGCCTGGAGCCCACCCAGTTGTGTGACATTAGCAAATTAATATTTGCTAATGTCTTCCTGCTTCTCCTCCCGGGCCAATCAGGAGTCCTAAGACCCGATTGGCCGGGAAGAAAAGCGACCGCCGGGACTCGGGAGGAATAGCTGCCGAAGCCGCGATCTGGATAGGGTAAGTGCGAGGCTGGTGGGGGGGGGGGGGGGCCTGGCAGGCCCCGGGAAAATGATGGGGGGGGTGGGAAGCAGCGGGCCACCCCCCCCAAGAAAATTGAGCACCAGCTGTCACTGCTTCAGAGGTCTAGTGGCATCTATGCCTTAAAGCGGAGCTCACCCTATTTTAAAACATGACCTTAATCATACTGCAGCAACGAATACAGTTGCAAACGGAAGGTTTTTTTTGTACGGTACCTGTGTTCAGGGCCGTCGGAACAGGACAGGCAAAACAAGCAATTGCTTGGGGCCCCGAGCTGGCCTAGGGCCCCAGCCTGCTGCCTGTCACTGTCCTCGATTTTCGCCCGTAGCTGATCCGCGGATTGCAGGCTTAGGAAAGGCCGCGGCTTCGGCCTAGCTCCGGAGCGGAGGCCATCTTGGTACACCCGGCGGTGACAGGCCGCCGCTATTGCTTATGGGAGTTGTAGTCCACAACGGCGGCTACGTGCTGATGCTTCCTGCTCCTGGGGGGAGGAGTCAGTGTCAGTCACAGTCACTCAGGAGGGCAGCGCAGGCGTGATACAACTCCCATTGCGGTCGGATCAACTTTTGCCCGCCAGACAGTGCCTCTGGAAAAGGTAAGTCAGTGAATGACTTTTTAATGGAGTGATAAAGTCTCTAATAGTTCCACAAATAAAAAAGTAAATACGTTTTCTTGAAAAGTAGTAAAGAATCTGTCTTTCTCTGGCTCCACAAGCATGTACTTGTACTGTTGTACATGATTATTCTGTTCTTCTGTCCAGTAATTCAGCCAGGCCAGGATCAGGATCCCTGAATATTAGTGCGCGGCTGCAAACAACTTCCTGGTCACAGCAGCCTGCTTCTCCATCCCAATCCCCACTATTGGAGAAATGTCCAGTATCAGGGTTTTTTTTATTTAAAAAAAAATAAAAAAATAAAACCCTGATACTGGCCTTTTCTCCAATAGTGGGGATTGGGATGGAGAAGCAGGCTGCTGTGACCAGGAAGTTGTTTACAGGAGAAAAGCGCACGAATATTCAGGGATCCTAATCCTGGCCTGGATTACTGGACAGAACAGAAATCATGTACAAGTACATGCTTGTGGAGCCATAGAAAGACTGACAGATTATTTACTACTTTTCAAGAAAACGTATTTACTATTTTATTTGTGGAACTATTAGAGACTTTATCGCTCCATAATTATTTTTGAATACTTTTATTATTTTAACAGTGGACATTACAGGGGGAGATGTGGACAGTACAGGGGTGAGATCTGGATATTACAGTGGGGGAGATGTGGACATTACAGGGGGAGATGATGTGGACATTACAGTGGGGGAGATGATGTGGATATTACAGTGCAGAGTCCCCCTGTCCATCCCACGGTCCCCCTGTCCATCCCACTGTCCATAAACAGTCCTAAGCAGCATCTTAATGTTAATGTGAGTGTGTATGTGTTTTAAGTATGTTGGATTATTTGCAACAGCAGTATTTGCACTGTAAACCTTTTTTATTTATATAAAGTGTGGGTGAGCTTAAACTGTATTGCTATGCTGTGGTTCCTGTAGGCTTTGCGTGAGTGCGCGGGGGGGGGGGGGGGTTGGGGGGGCCTCCATGTCCATTTTGCTTGGGGCCCCCAAATTCCTTCAAACGGCCCTGCCTGTGTTATCTTGTTTTCTCTCTCTGTTTCCTGTCTGTCTTTACTGCAGATATAGGCGGGTATTCTGCGGCTATTTTGTAATTTCCTTTACCCGCACTGGCTCCTGGGAGCTTGTCATTTTCTCCCAGGAGTCATTGCGGAGGCCTGCTGCGAGATATCGCGGGCACTTGTGCCATCACAACGGGGCGGGCACTTCCTACGACGCCACCATTGTGATGGAAACCCGAGAGGTTGACGGCGCTGCGTTGCAGTGCGGAAAGCGCATCCACGAGAATGGGGCGGGACGGGACAGGGCATGATGGTCGTACATCATCACCGTATCCAGGAAGTAAGTGCTTATGGGCTTCACAATCCCACAAGCAAAATGAGAACCGCCGAGAGCAGTTTTAAAAAGTGTCATTCTAAGATTACTCGGGAGATCGGCGGCGGATTTGAACAAAGTAAGTGAACTTACTTATACAATCTGATTGCCTCATGAGATATATTTATGGTTAAAATTGTTAAAATGTAGTTGGAGCTTCGCTTTAACAGATCAGGACTGTTTTATGAGCAAAAGGGGACCTACTCAAAATTAGGTGGGTGGTCATAAATGTATGGCTGATCGGTGTATGTGAATAATATAAAATATACACATACTTTTCTTCACACAGTAATCTGACAGAGGCGCCAAGCTATTGTCAGTTGTCAATGACTATCTAGTAAAATTAACTACTGCAGATCCTGTTGCCTCCTGGATTGTAAAAAAAAAACATTTTGTTATATAAAAACTATTTTTATACTGTTTATATAAAATGTAGGTTTTCTATAATCATTTCCAAAGCCAGAAAAGACGTGATGAGAAAAGTGTAATCTAAAGTAGGAAAGAATACATTTTAATGTGAAACTGGTATGAGTAGGAAATGTCAAGTACATTGCTATTTATGCAAACACAGAACTGTATTATGGGTACAACCATTGGTCCTACGGCCATCCAGCCTTAAGCACGAGGTACGGTGTGCCAAGGGAAGGAAAAAAACAAACAAATCATTCTGCACATCCAAAACATCTAAGTATTGATATTTATGTCACCTTATGTCAAAGGGTGAATATGCAAAGGGATGACAGTGTTTTGTAGACTAAAATATTTTTGTCAACTAAATAATACTATTTTATTAGACTAAAATATGACTAAAGCTAAAACAACAGATTACTAAAATACGACTAAAACTAAAATGGCATTTTAGTTCAACTAAAACTAAATAGAAATTTGACATCAAAATTAACACTGTACTACCACATAAGAATATGTAGGGGGCATCTACTAAGCTGCTAAAAGGAAGAAAAAAAAAAGAATAAAAGCTTTTCTTATTTTTTTTCTTAATATTGTTAATATGTTAAGGTCATATGTCCAATGGCATTACAGTCAATAGAGTTTACAGTTTTTTTTTTTGTTTCTTTTATATTTTCAAGTTGTATTTCTGCTTCTCAAAAAGCAATATTTTTGTTTGTTTATGAAAATTGGTTTTATTTATAAAGACGTTATAGATCGCAGCGGCTAAATCTGTGTCTGTAGTGCATGTTCAAACCTTAATACCATAAATAATATGTTATTAGATATTTACTCCAGGAGTATATAATGAGTGTGGCAATTCTAAAGAAATGCTTAAATAATTGCATTAAAATTTAACTAAACCCATTAGATTTTAGTCGACTAAAATCTACTGGTGATTTTAGTCGACTAACATACGACTAAAACTAAAACAATTCAGATGACTAAAATACGACTAAAACTAAAATAGCATTTTAGTCAAAAGTCTATAACTAAAACTAGATCGAAATTTGGCGTCAAAATTAACACTGGTGACAAACAGGTATTTGTAGCTACTTTCCTACAATCTAGGGGTCTGTCCTGGCAATGGCTTGGTAAGGAGGCTCTTGGGGTATAGTTTGATTATTTTGTTTTGGCTAAAAGAAAAACAACATGAAGAGACAAAAGATGCATAAACGCATAAATCAATCCGAGGGGATGTTGCACTTTAAAAAGTGCACGGTGCGACAGGTCTCTGAATATCCTCACGAGCTAGGATAACCAGGTGAATTGTAACATGCGTCTTTATATTATAAATGTTGCAGGGCGATCGCACAGAAAATTGCAAAGCGATCGCACAAAAATTGCAGTATATGCGACTATATCAAGTGCAGGTAGAGTTCATTTGGTCAATCGTGAATGGTGAAAAAAGAGAGCAGTTCATTTATCCTGTGCAGGAAGTGCAGTGATGCATGGAACGCAGGAGGGCACAGTGTTTAGACCTGTTGCACATTGTTTACTATTTCAGAAGATAGTATTTTATGGTCACCACTTGAAGATTATTTATTGAAAATCTTGCTATTTTATGTGCGTTTTGCAATAATTGTTTGCATTTGTTTTATTATCTTACACAAAGTTTTAGAAGAATTTCACTTAATTTATTTCACTAAACAGCGCAGCACCACCCCCTCTTTAAACACTTAATTTCCATGGGTATGATCTGACCCCCCCCTGGTGCTTGCAGCAGTTTTATATCTTGTCTTGTTGGTTGGAGGGTAGACAGTGGAGACCTTGCGTGGAGAGTGAAGAAGTTTCTGCTTTTGACTGCTGGGTTGCATTTTTGGGTCTTTTTCCTTGCAGCTTTTTAACACCTTTTTTTTCTGGCACATTTTAAACAGCCTTTTTTTTTTCTTCTCTTTTTTTCCTTCAGCCTACTAATTAAGGGGAGTGGTTAATTGGTCACAGGTGCTTGAAGCCTATATAAATTTCTGTAGAGCTTATTTAGAGCCTGCTCATTTTGAGTTTGCTTGAACTCTGTCCAAGTGGAACTGGACTAAGTGGTGAGTTAAAATCAAGAGTTTAAAACAGGGGTCATAGTAGATGTGTCTGCGAGTGCACGCTGGTCTGCGAGTGCACGCGGGTCCGTTGGTCTGCGAGTGCACGCGGGTCCGTTGGTCTGCGAGTGCACGCAGGTCCGTTGGTCTGCGAGTGCACGCTGGTCTGCGAGTGCACGCTGGTCTTCGAGTGCACGCTGGTCGGCTAGTGCACGCGGGTCCGTTGGTCTGCGAGTGCACGCGGATCCGTTGGTCTGCGAGTGCACGTGGGTCCGTTGGTCTGCGAGTGCACGCTGGTCTGCGAGTGCACGCTGGTCTGCGAGTGCACGCAGGTCCGTTGGTCTGCGAGTGCACGCAGGTCCGTTGGTCTGCGAGTGCACGCAGGTCCGTTGGTCTGCGAGTGCACGTAGGTCTGCGTGGTACCTGTGTATTGTCTTGTTGAGTACCTGTGTGTTGTCTTGTTGAGTAGTTGGGTCAGGAAGCTAGTGTTAGGTAATTTGGACAGGGTATAATCTCTAATCCTCATTAAATTAATAGGTACGATGCCCGGCGGGTGTGGCGAGGCGAATCGGTGTACATCTTGCAGCATGTATGCATTCCTTGATCATCTGATCGAGGGCGATTACTGCTGTACAAAATGTAAGCACATTGTTTCCCTGGAAGCCCAGGTTCTGAATCTAGGGAAGCAACTGTCAGCACTGGGAAGACCCTCCACACTAAAGGAGAGCTGGAAACGTACCCGGCAGGTGATGGAAGGGGCCAGCACAGAGGTGGGTGGAGACAGAGGTGCAGGTACTAGAAAATAGTAGATGTGTGACAGTCAGGAAGGGTAGAGGGCGAAGTGCCAGGGAGGCTGATCCAGGGCTGGAGCATCCCAATAAGTATGCTCCATTGAGTGACATTGGTGAAACCAGTCGGGGACCAGCACTGCTGGAGCTGAGGGACTCTCCTCTCCTTGGGCAGCACAGTGGTGTAGTGGTTAGCACTTTCACCTAGCAGCAATAGGGTCGCTGGTTCAAATCCCGACCACGACACCATCTGCCTGGAGTTTGCATGTTCTCCCTGTGCCTGCGTGGGTTTCCTCCGGGTACTCCGGTTTCCTCCCACACTCCAAAGGTAGGTTAATCAGATCCTGTCTATAAAATTGGCCCTAGTATGTGTATGTGTTTGTAAGCGCGTCGGGATGCTTCGGGGTAAGACCGCGCTATATCAAGATACCTCTCAACTCAACTCAGCTGCCGGGGGAAGAACTCCTCCAGTGAGAGTGGGGGGAAAGCGAAGGGAAAGGAAGGACAGATTCTGGTGGTAGGGGACTCAATTCTTAGGACAGAGAGGGCAATCTGTAACAAGGACCTGAAGCGCCGAACTGTATGTTGTCTACCGGGCGCTCAGGTTCGGCACATCACGAATCTGGTGGACAGATTACTGGGAGGGGCTGGGAAAGACCCAGCTGTCATGGTGCACATTGGCACCAATGACAAAGTCAGAGGCAGATGGAGTGTCCTAAAGACCGATTTTAGGGACTTGGGAGCTAAATTGAGGAAAAGGACCTCCAAGGTAGTATTCTCAGAGGGAGATTAGGGAAGTGAACAAGTGGCTGAAGACCTGGTGTAGTAAGGAGGGGTTTGGGTTCCTGGAGGACTGAGCTGACTTCTCAGTCGATAACCAGTACTATAGAAGGGACGGACTGCACCTAAATGAGGAGGGTGCAGATCAGCTGGGAATAAGGATGGCCAAAAAGTTAGAGGGGGTTTTTAGTGAGAGTCAGCGGGGAACATATTCTAGAGGGTAGTATTAGTGGTAGGGTAACCAAAGCACATAAACCCAAGGTAAGTATAGTAGCAAGTCCTAGTTGCAATCTGGGAACACCCAACAGGATAGTATGTGACCGGTCAAAATATATTAATGCATTAAAGTGTCTGTTCACCAATACCAGAAGTCTGCCAAGCAAAATAGGTGAGTTGGAAGCTCTGGTGCATGAGCTATGATGTAATCAGTATTGCTGAAACTTGGCTTCATTCCTGTCTCTATGTGAGAAGTGATCTCAAAGCGAGTGTGAAAGAGGACCTGGTGGATGGAGAATGGGATGAGTCTGAAGCATTATGGGTGGAACTGCATACAGATGTGCGTAGTTCAAAGTTAATCATTGGAGTTTGTTATAGACCACCCAATGTTAATGAGGAGGTGGAGACTCAGCTCCTTGCACAGATGGAAAGGGCTGCAAGGGCTGGGACGGTGATAATAATGGGGGATTTTAACTACCCAGAAATTGACTGGAGTAATGGAACTGCTGGGACAGTTAAAGGGCAAAAATTTATAAACCTATTGCAGGACAATTTTATGGTCCAGTTTATTGAGGCCCCCAACTAGGAATGATGCTCTGTTGGACCTGGTAATCTCAAACCATGCAGAGCGTATTACTAATGTTCAGATAAAGGAACACCTGGGTAGCAGTGACCATAACATGATTTCATTTGATGTTAGTTGTAAGCAAAAATCACATACGGGAAAGATAAAAACACTTAATTTCAAGAGAGCAAATTTTCCAAGGATGAGGGCTGCTCTCCAGGACTTAGACTGGGAGGGAATATTGGCATCAATGGGCACAGAACAGAAATGGGAATTCTTCAAAAATACTGTTTGTGAACGCACTGAAAAGTATATTCCCATGGGCAATAAGTTTAAAAGGCTAAAAATAAAACCTATGTGGCTCACTGCCAAAGTTAAAAAAGCTATAAACTACAAGAAAAGAGCTTTTAAAAAATATAAAAATGAGGGAACACTAGTGTCATTTAAATGTTACAAAGAATATAATAGGATATGTAAAAAGGAAATCAAGGATGCAAAAATTCAAAATGAATGATAGATTGCAAAAGATAGTAGGACAAACCTCCAAAAATTCTTAAAATATATTAATAGTAAAAAGGTCAGGTCTGAGCATGTAGGCCCTTTACAAAATAATGTAAAGTGGGTGACTGGGGACAAAGAGAAGGCTAATTTATTAAATACTTTCTTCAGTTCTGTGTATACAAAGGAGCATGGGGGAGCTCATGTCCAAAATGGGGGTGGTAGTGACACAGCCCCAAATCCACAGTGGCTCAAAAGTGATCTGGTCCAGAAATATTTAGATGGAATAAAGGTGGATAAAGCACCTGGACCAGATGGCATCCACCCACGGATCCTAAAAGAATTGAGCTCTGTAATTTCAAAGCCATTGTATTTAATTTTTAGGGACTCATTAATGACAGGAATAGTACCACTGGATTGGCGCAGGGCCAATGTGGTGCCTATATTTAAAAAGGGAATTAAGTCTTTACCAAGTAACTATAGACCTGTTAGTTTAACTTCTATAGTTGGGAAGATTCTGGAGAGATTAATAAAAGACGACATAGACGAGTTCTTGCTGGAAAAAAACTATTTAAGCAACAGACAGCATGGATTCATGAAAGACAGAAGTTGTCAGACAAACCTGATTTCTTTTTATGAAGAGGTAAGTAAGACCTTGGACAGAGGGGTGGTGGTGGACATGGTATACTTGGATTTTGCAAAAGCGTTCGATACAGTTCCCCACACACGGCTTATGTGCAAGGTAAAGTCTACAGGATTGGAAATATCAGTTTGTAAATGGATAGAAAACTGGCTAAAAGACAGAATTCAAAGAGTAGTGATTAATAATTCTTACTCTGAATGGTCTAAGGTTATCAGTGGTGTACCCCAAGGTTCAGTGCTGGGACCCTTACTTTTTATTATATTTATAAATGATAGATATTGGGTCTGAGATCAAAAGTAACATTTCTGTCTTTGCAGATGACACTAAGCTATGCAGTGGAATAACGTCCTTACAGGATGTCTCCAAATTACAAGCCAACCTCAATGCTCTGTCTAATTGGGCGACTATGTGGCAGATGAGGTTTAATGTTGATAAATGTAAAGTTATGCACTTGGGGGCTAAGAATATGAATGCATCATACATACTAGGGGGAGTAAAACTGGGGGGATCCGTAGTGGAGAAGGATCTGGGGGTTTTGGTAAATCATAAGCTTAATAATGGCATGCAATGCCAAGCTGCGGTTTCCAAAGCGAGCAAAGTCCTTTCTTGTATTAAGAGAGGTATGTTCTCCAGAAAGAGAGATATCATTTTGCCCCTGTTCAAATCATTAGTAAGACCTCATCTGGAATATGCAGTTCAGTTTTGGGCCCCAGTTCTCAAAAAGGATATTGGGGAACTGGAGAAAGTGCAGAGAAGGGCAACCAAACTGACAAGAGGCATGGAGGAGCTCAGCTATGAGGAAAGATTAGAGGAACTGAATTTATTCACTCTTGAGAAGAGGAGTTTAAGGGGGGATATGATCAACATGTACAAATATATAAGGGGTCCATATAGTGAACTTGGTGTTGAGTTATTCACTTTACAGTCAACACAAAGGACAAGGGGGCACTCTTTGCGTCTAGAGGAAAAGAGATTTCACCTCCAAATACGGAAAGGTTTCTTCACAGTAAGAGCTGTGAAAATGTGGAATAGACTCCCTGCAGAGGTGGTTCTGGCCAGCTCAGTAGATTGCTTTAAGAAGGGCTTGGATTCTTTCTTAAATGTACATAATATAACTGGGTACTAACATTTATAGGTAAAGTTGATCCGGGGAATATCCGATTGCCTCTCGGGGGGTCAGGAAGGAATTTTTTCCCCTGCTGTAGCAAATTGGATCATGCTCTGCTGGGGTTTTTTTGCCTTCCTCTGGATCAACTGTGGGTATAGAATTGGGTATATGGGATTGTACGATATTTTTTAAAAAAATTTTTTATGGTTGAACTGGATGGACTTGTTTCTTTTTTCAACCTGACTAACTATGTAACTATATATCACTAGCTAGCCCTCTCCATAGTAGCGCAGGAATACACCTAATTTTGTAACATGAAGAAAAGGGTCCTTGGAACTCAAGAAAAAAAAAAAAAAAGGCCCCCCACCACCCTATTAACTATTTTGGGTTTAAAGGACTATATATTTCAACTAGAACTGCTGGCACCAACATAAGGGACACTTCTCATTAAATGTAAGTACTGTATCCTGTGTTTTTTTTTTTTTTAACTATTTACTTAAACTTTACTTGCAGTAGAGAACGGTCAGATCACACCTATGTCTGTATGGACTACCTTTGTTTTACACTAAAACCACTAGATTTGCTTCCTGCTTATTAACTCAGCTTTTACAATAGGCCAGTTTTTACACAGTTCTGAAATGAGTCCAACATAAATATCATAATATATTTTAACTGAATGAAATCTTTTATTAAACTTGCAAAGCTGAAAAACTTTGCCAGGTCTTTATGAACAAACTCCTTGGATTTTCTGGGAACGTTCTATCTCCTACTGCAGATACAAGTCAGATCAATGCTGCCTTCTACTGGCATGCTTTGGTAGAAAAATGTACTGGCAGATTGTAGTTAGGAAATTCATCTCTTCCGTAGACTGTACCCCATAAAAAATGAATGTCCTTTGTTTTTGGAAATGTTTTTGGAAAGAGGTTTTTCTTATCCTCTCTACCTTATTCAAAAAAACAATCAAACCTGACCCTTCAATTGCACTACTAAATCTAAAATCGACTTCTATTTCCCACACTCAATTCAAACTCCTTCTACAAATCACTACTGCAGCAAAGCAGACAATCGCCAAAGCGTGGAAAACCCCAACATTAATGATCTCAGAAACCAAAACCAGAATAAACCAAGCCATGACCCACTCAAAAACGGAAGCCATTACCAATGATAATATTGGAAAATTTGAAAAAATCTGGAATCCTTGGGTGACTAATTTTTTCCCTCCCAACTTTGACATCACATTATTAAGACCTTGGTAATATAACTACTAATAGCTATTTAATATACTAATATTATCAGACCAACATTATAAGATACCCCGGGGACCTTTTCGACCTTTTCTATCTTTTCTACCTACTATCTTTATTTTTTTTCTCTTCTTCTTCTTACCCTTCCCTCTCTTCTATCTTCGCTCTTTAGCTCTTTTTTTGTTGTTTTTTCTTTTTTAACATATATTGTTATTATATGCAAAAATGATAGCAACATTTTTTTTTTTTTTTATGTTTTTTATTTATCAGTATATTTCAGCTTTAGAGCTCCTTTGAAACAATACAAACCTTATATATTACAATAACATTATATGAGGTTGAGAAATTATGACCCCTTATTTTTTCTTTATAAATCCTTATATTACCTTACATGTTATATATTATTACTAAATCTGGTTTGTAATTACTAAATTCAACACTAAGCATATATTTTAGCAAGTCTCCAGATAATGGTCAACCTATGTTAAACTTAAATTACTGTTTTTTTCTCCTCTTCTGTTGTTGTTGCCTTCAAAAATCACTGGAGCTTGACATAAATATCTAATTTGTGTTCTCCTTAACTGCTACTATTTATAGTGACTGTGTTTATTGACAATATATGCTTGTAATTTTGAAAATTTAATAAACAAATTTGACAAGAAAAAATGAATATCCTAGCCAGGCTCTTGTACGTGTTTTGCACATTAACAATTGCAATATACTCTTTAGAGCTCTAAGTTTTGAAACAAGGTTTCCAAGTCGCCTGTCCTAGCCTGTGACAGTAAAAGGAGAAGCTGCACAATGTTGAGCTCACCTCTCTGCTCTCTCCTCCTATCAGCATACTCATTGTCAGCACATCAACTGTCTGGCTCTTTGTGCTGCCTCTACCTCTCACACAACAGCCCTGTTACACAAAGACTGCTTGCATTTAATAAATACATTTAAAGTGAAAAAAAAGCCCAACTATAACTATTCTTAAAAAATTTCCCTGTCCCCTCCTCCTACCCATCCTGCATAAAAAATGTGTATGTGTGTACTTACCTATTTTAATTATGCTCCGGTTAAGTCACATGATCCCGCAGCTCTGGCTCTCCCATGTGAATGAGTGGCTGCTGCAGGGGAGAGAAGGGTGTGTTGACTGGGCCATGGGAGCCTATGGGTGTTGTCATGGCTCCTGGAATTCACAGCTGTTGTTGATAACTCCCTTAGAAAGAGCTGTGGGATGACATGACTGGACTGGAGCAGATTGAAAATAGGTAAGTACACAGATTTTTTTTTATTTTTATACAGGTTAGACCAGATAGGCAAGAGGCGGGGGAGGGAACATTTTTTAAAAATAGTTATAGTTAGGGTTTTCTTCCACTTCAATGATGTATTATTACAGCGCTTAATAATTTGTGTCTTTTATATCTGTCTAGAGTTCAACTCATGCAATACACCAAAAAATCAATCAAGCCTGGAGATATAATGGTTGCCTTTTTCTGGCTGTCCATTGAGAGCTGTACTGGGATGATCAAGCATCTGCCAAGCTTGTCTGCAGCTATAGGCCTTGCTGCATATAGAATACTATCATGGGCGTGCCCAGGGGGTGTGCCAGTTGTGCCTGGGCACACCCTAATCACCCGGAGAGGTGCAGATTGGCCCTGCTGATATTACACAGAGGCAGGGCAGGATTAAGCGCATTATGGGCCTGGTGCTGAGGATTTCGGTGGGCCTTTTAATGGAAATAAATAAACTGAAGACGCAAACGTTTTTTTTAAAACAAATTAAATATTTAAATTACCATTAAAGTGCCATAACAGAAAAAAAAAACACTAAGAAATATTTTACCTCTACTGGGTATTGTGCCTAACAATGCAGTGCTGTAATGGGCATAATACCCCGTAGGGAGAAAATATTTGTTTTATTTTTTGCACTTAATCAGTATGTCAATTAATTAGTTAATAGCAGGAGGATGACACCGTGAACTAATACAGGAGTGAGTGCTGCATTCACCTATTTATAAGATATAATTTCCATGCTGGGACCAGGGCCGTCTCTAATATTGATTGGACCCTGGGCAAACATTTTCTTGGGGGCCCCCCTCCCTGAGAAATACAATAGATAGCAGCCAGACTCAAAATCGGTTTACTGCAGCAGATCAGGTAGCGACTGCGATTGGTTGCCAGAGGTTGCAGCATATCATTGCCACTCACTAACTGGTTGCTAGAGGTTATTGCACATCATTATTGCTCACTGATGGGTTGCTAGAGCTTACAGCAGACATTACTGTTCACTGGTTGCTAGAAGTTACTGCACATCATTATCTCTGCATCAAAGTGTGGGTGGAGCTAAACTGCACTAAACAGTGAGGCATTGTTATATACCAGTATTTTAGGAGAGCACTATATACAGACTGCAGGGTTCTGGAGTTTGCTCTATGTGCAGGGTTGAGGAGTGCACTACATACAGAGTGCAGGGTTGAGGGGTCCTCTATGGGCAGAGTGCAGGGTTGAGGGGTCCTCTATGGGCAGAGTGCAGGGTTGAGGGGTCCTCTATGTTTCAGAGTGCAGGGTTGAGGGGTCCTCTATGTACAGGGTTGAGGGGTCCTCTATGTACAGGGTTGAGGGGTCCTCTATGTACAGGGTTGAGGGGTCCTCTATGTACAGGGTTGAGGGGTCCTCTATGGGCAGAGTGCAGGGTTGAGGGGTCCTCTATGGGCAGAGTGCAGGGTTGAGGGGTCCTCTATGGGCAGAGTGCAGGGTTGAGGGGTCCTCTATGGGCAGAGTGCAGGGTTGAGGGGTCCTCTATGAGCAGAGTGCAGGGTTGAGGGGTCCTCTGTGGGCAGAGTGCAGGGTTGAGGACAGAGGCGTAACTAGAACCTTCGGGGCACTGGTGCAAGAAACCATGAATCAGTGCTGCCTATCAATGCTCATCAATGCTGCCCATCAGTGACACCTTTCGGTGCTCATCAATGCCGCCTATCAGTGCCTCCTCTGCAGGACTCTGAGCTGGGAGCGTCTCTCTCGTACAGCCCAGAGCCTGCAGTGACAGTTCGCCCAACCTCCACACTTGCACGGATGGAAGAGCAAAGAGACGCTCTGCTCCTCCTCCTCCTGCCCCTCTCCGGTTGTGTGTGCACTGCAGGAAGTGTGATTGATCCAATTCAGCTGCTGGGCTTCACACTTCTTGTGTGCACACAGAAAGAGAGGGGCAGGAGGGGAAGGAGCAGATTGTCTCTCTCCTCTTCCACCCGTGCAAGTGAGGAGGGAGGAACTGTCAGTGCAGGCTCTGGGCTCTATGAGAGAGAAGTTCTCAGCTCATAGCCCTGCGGTCAGCATCCCCGCTGGGGGCCCCCCCTACAGTGGTGGAAACACCAGGGCCGATTGCAAGTGCGACCTTTGTGACTCCACTGCCCAGAGATCAGTCTGTCCCCTAGTATAATTCCCCCCAGGTCAGTCAGACTAACATAGATGGACCCTATTGGGGCACATACTGACATGGGGAGGATTATGCTGGGGAAAAACTGACCTAGGAAATGGGAGGACTTTACTGGGGAACAGACTGGACTGTCACAGTGTGCACAAAAGCAATCTAACCCCCCACCCAGATGAGCCTGCCACAGTGTGCATAACCACCCCCCCCGAAATCAAGCAGTCATTTAGTGTGCACAGAAATAATTCCACCCCCATCCAGATCAGCCTGTCACAGTATGCACAGCCACAATCAGTCACAGTGTGCACAATCACTCCCCCATCCATATTTACATACCTAAAAAGCATCGGGAATTTATTTTCTCCCATGCTTGTGCAGGTGCAGTTAGAATGACATCATTGCCCCGCCCTCTCCTCCCCCTGATGCCGATCCCGCCCACACACATGTAGAGATGTGTAGAGCTGGAGCAGCAAGGGTTTTGAATGGCCGCTGACAAAGCAGAGCAGCCAGCAAGTGACTAGCGCAGGCTGCGAAACTCCAACTGTAAAAAAGACATTTCAGTGCAGCTGCTTTGGGCCCCCAACAATGATTGGGCCCAGGGCAACTGCCCTGTTTGCCCTGCACTAAAGACGGCCCTAGCTGGGACACATGTTTGACGTGTGCAGCTGCCCCGAGAGATTATGGTAACATTCCCTCATATCCAATTATTTCCACTAACCTAAGTGGTGGCGCACAGGAACTACACTATATATTTTTTTAAATAGTAACAGCGAGCTCAGGGAGAAGATACTTTGCTTGCTGTCACTAGATCCAGTGGATAGGGGAAACACTGCAGTGGGAAGGGGGGAACATGTTACATGTTCCCAAAGGTGAACTTATCCTTTAACCACTTGCCTACCAGGCACTGCTGTAATGGCGTGAACCTCAATGGGGTTCAGGCTGAATATCTGCTGCTGTTCCAAAATGATTTGTGTGGAGATGCGTGCACGCGGGAGCAAACACACTGGACATCTGTTCAGTACAGTTACTTCCTTATCTCTGTTTTTTATTACAGGCAGTGCCAAGCTCTTTACACACAGAACAATAGAGCACACGTCACTGCTATGCAAATGTGAGTCTAAAAAGGCACATCTGGTTGGCTGAAGCTTGCTCATCACTTGTCCAGTCTTCTCACTTCCTCATTCCTTTAATGCGTGGGTAGTAGGGGGCAGACACCATCTTTAACTTCAGTCATCTCGATGGGAGGGGGTGTTACTAGCGGCCATTTTGAGTAAGGACTTTACAAAAGCAGTTTATATATACAAAGTAGAATATAGACTTTATGGTATAGAAAAGATGCATAGAAACATGTATACACAGGAATCCTAACACCGTTAGACAGAGAGGACGTGTGTACTTTAGCTCCTGACTTCCAGGGCTGCATTGCTTCTCTCCCCAGTACTCTCCCCAGTACTCTCCCCTATTTTTTCCCCCTGGCTCTCACCCTTGTCCCCCCTTGCTCTCACCCTTGTCCCCCCGGTTCTCCCCCCCCCTCCATCCAGCGGGACCCCAATCCATACGAGCCCCCCCCGCCAGACACCTCCTCCCGCAGCCGCCGCCGGGCAAGTCCGAGGCTGCGGCCTAGCATCACTTATCACACGGTCCCCCCCTCTGGTGCCTCCTTCACAGACCGGCTGCACCCCTGGCCCAGCTCACCGAGCTACATCCGAGCCCTCCACCAGCCACCGAGGCCATTCATCCACCGCCGACCGAACCCCCCTCCACCCGCAGCCGCCGACAGGAAAGTCCGCGGCTGCGGCCTAGCCACATTCGATTCCCCTTCCAGCATCGGGATCATCCAAGGAGCCACCCTACGGCACTCACCCACTCGCGGAGCTCCCCAGAGGAGTCAGCAGGCCCCGAAGCAGCACTAGCTGCTACCTGCCCAGCAGGATAGACCGCGGCTTCGGCCTAGACCCAGCCGCGGAGGCCATCTTGGGACACCCAGTCTCAGCCCTCAAACCCCTCTCCCGGACCCCTGGAATATTCTGACCCTGGATAACTACCGGATCGCATCCACTCACGGGTCACTTGCCTGTGGCTCCCACTGGGTCGCTCACAAAAGGCAGCCGGGAGGACGAAATGGATATTCGGCCCAGTAAGTAGCGGCCATCTTGATACACCCAGAGCTTCTCCCCCAACACTGACAAAAAAATTTTTTTTTTCTCTCTATTCCTACTGATTCCCCACCCCACCCCCATTACTATCTTCAAAATACTCTTCAATAACTCTACTACTTATGACTGATCGCCCCCCCCTGACGTACTCAGGCTACCCCAACCTACAGCATCGACCACCGCCACTACGCGATCTCCCCAGACCCACACACACGGCCAAGCATAACGGACGTGTGCGATAGGCCCCCCAGGTACACCATTTCGCAGAGCAATCCGCACACATGGTCCAGGGAAGCGGACGTGTGTGACAGGAGCCCTGACCTCATCGCTTCACAGAGCAATCCACACATACGGTCAAGCGTAACTGACGTGTGTGGCAGGAGCTCTGGCCATACAGGAACCCCCTTGGACTCTGGCGTTTTGCTCCTCCAGCAAACGTTAACCTGACGACCTGCGGCTTCCACGGGACCCCACTCTCCCCCACTCTCCCCAAGCTCAGATCCCCCAGCTCACCATTGCCTCACCCACAGCCGCTGACTGCCACCTGCCGCCATCCGGGCGCCCATTTCTAGACTGTTAGAACTGCAGGACAGACCGCGGCTGTGGCCTAGCTCCGGCCATCACTCTACACCCTCCACGAGTCTCTCTCCAGCAGGCCCACATGTGCCGACCGGGTAAGTACATCGGGGCACCACCAACTAGTAGCGAGTTGATCCAGGGTTTACCCGATCGCCCCTCGGGGGGTCAGGAAGGAATCTTTCCCCTGCTGTAGCAATTGGCCAGACTCGGCTGGTGGTTTTTGCCTTCCTCTGGACCAACGAGGGGCGGTTTAGGTCATTGGGCCCCATCCATCATCCCCACCACCTTTTCCTCCCATCATGTGCATCTTTAAATACTCAGCGGACACCCTCCGCAGGCTAAGGAATACCGCCCCAACACTTCCAACCTCCACCCAAAAAATACTACAAAAAGAACAACTGCTTAGGATAAATCGACAATCGACTATCAAAACCACAAAGACTCCACTTCATCTACAAGATTTATCATGCGCCTTGATTAACACCAGATCGGCAGTCAAGCACAGACAGGAAATTCACGATTTCATCACGCAAAACGACATAGATTGCCTCTTTATCACGGAAAGCTGGCTAACACCGGATTGTGACACCGTCCTAACGGAACTAGTACCTGGGAACTACCGCATCCTAACTGAGCACAGAATAGGACAAAGAGGAGGAGGCCTAGCAGTTATCTTCAAATCGCACCTCTCTCTTACCAAACCAACCCTACAGAACTCATTGCCATTCATGGAAACACTCACCCTGCAACTCCAAACAACACCCCAGGACACCATTCACATACTGCTATGCTACAGACCACCAGGACCGAAGACAAATCTCCTCACACCCTTCGCCGAATTCTTCTCGACATACACTTTAAAAACCAAAAAATTTTTTACTACTCGGGGACTTTAACCTCTGGGCTAACGCCACTCAGGACCCCATCGCCACCGCCTGTATCAACCAATTGGAAGAACTAGGGTTGCAGCAACTGATAAATGCACCCACGCATGGATCGGGGCACATTCTTGACCTCATCTTCAAACAAAATATGAACATCAACATACTGGACAACATGCCGTTACCATGGACGGACCACCATGCTATCAAATTCAAATTTACCACCAGCACCATCTCCCAAAAACCGGAAGACTCAACAAAAACATACTGGACAAGATCTCAGAAGAAACTACACTCGAAACTTTTCAAAATCACTCATCAAAAAAAATAGGAACGCTAAAGCATAACCGCTCAACGGAACAAACACTCAACTCCTTAAACAAAATATTACTACAAACAGTGGACACAGTCGCTCCGAGACGCAGAGCACACATCCGTAAAAACAACTCAGGCTGGTTTAGTGACACTCTTACGCTACTGAAGCAAGAACGCAGAAGAGCTGAAGGAGCCTGGAGAAGAAACCCAAGGGAGGAAAACCACACAAACTACAAAGCACTCACTAAGAAATATCAAAAAGCAATTTTTAAAGCAAAAAAGGAACATTTCTCAAACACCATAAAAAAAGCCCTAAACCGGCCTCGTGAACTTTTCAAACTGGTCACTCGGACAATGAACCCTACCTGTCCAGAGCCTCCAGCAAACGAAACCCAAGAGTTCTGCAATGAGCTATCGGATTTTTTCATCGACAAAATCGAAAATATTCGGGAAATAATTCAACAGAAAAAAACAACCAACTTCACACAGCCAAAGCAAACAGAGAAAATCAATACGAACATTATACAACTAGCAAAATTTTCGCTGGTCCCGATCACCATTGACACCACCAAAAACATCATCAGAAGCCTCAGAGACACTACATCGTCAAATGACATAATTCCCACAAAACTCCTGAAAGAATGTACCGACATTTTAGCTCCTACCATTACACACATCGTAAATCTATCATTCAAAGAAGGTATGGTTCCGAACTCCCTCAAGCAAGGTATAATCAAACCCCTCCTAAAGAAACCCAATCTTGACCCTAAGGACCCAAATTACCGCAGACCGGTAACAAGCCTCAACACCATTTCCAAGATCATGGAGAAAGCAGTAGTACAACAGCTACAGGGCCATTTGGACACTTGCAAACTCTTGGATCCACTACAATCAGGCTTCCGCCCAGGCCATGGCACAGAAACAGCACTTCTCAAAATATGGGATGACGTCCTCGAAGCCGCAGATGACGGAGAATCATGTCTCCTGGTGCTGCTGGACCTCAGTGCAGCGTTCGACACAGTAGACCACAAAACTCTACTCATTCGTCTTAAAGAAGTAGCAGGAGTCGCAGACCCTGACCTTCCTTGGTTCGCTTCCTTTCTTGAGAATCGTTCTCAGACAGTGAAATTAGGAGCCTTCACCTCTGAAACTCGCGCAATTTCTTGCGGAGTCCCTCAAGGATCACCACTGTCACCCCTGCTCTTTAACATCTACCTCCGCCCACTCCTAAAAATCATTAGCAAACAGGACTTGTGCTACCACTCATACGCGGACAACACCCAACTCTACTTTCGTATCACTGGAAAAAAAGACCAATATCACGGATTGGAAAAGTGCCTCACATTGATCGATGATTGGATGACTGAGAGTTCACTTAAACTCAACGGATCCAAAACAGAACTGCTTCTCCTCCACGCTAACCGAAAGACAAAAACTAAAACCTCTTGGACACCACCCACCATTCTCGGACAGACCATCACCCCGAGCACCAAAGTCAAAAGTCTCGGAGTCATCTTTGACTCGGAGATGTCGATGGACGCTCAAATAGGATCAGTAATCAGCGGATCTCATCATCTCCTCCGCCTGCTGCGTAGACTCATTCCCTTCATCCCAGAAGAGGACACAGCAGTAGTAGTTGGATCAATTATCAATTCCCGACTCGACTACGCAAACTCCCTCTACCTCGGACTACCCAAATACCAGATGTCACGCCTACAAGTCGTCCAGAACACGGCAGCCAGACTGATAACAGGAAAAAAAACCTGGGAATCCATCACCCCTGCACTGAGGACCCTTCATTGGTTAACCGTAAAGGATCGGGTCACATTCAAGACCCTCTGTCTCACCCACAAGTGCACACAAGGAATCGCTCCGCAATATTTATGCGAGAAGATAAAGCATTACACCCCCAAACGCAGTCTCTGATCAACAAACCAAAATCTCCTTCACATCCCCAAATTTCGCTACAAATCAAAGGGAGAACGAAGATTTGCAGTCCAAGGACCACGGCTATGGAACGCGCTACCCACGGATATCCGTATGGAAGAAAACCATCGGGCCTTTAGGAAAAAACTTAAGACCCACCTCTTCTGATGGATCATGAAGCTACTGGATGCAAAGCGCCTTGAGGCGATTTAGTTCGCATTTGTTAGCGCTATACAAGTTTTTCACTCACTCACTCACTCACTTCCTCATTCCTTTAATGCGTGGGTTTTTTATTACAGGCAGTGCCAAGCTCTTTACACACAGAACAATAGAGCACACGTCACTGCTATGCAAATGTGAGTCTAAAAAGGCACATCTGGTTGGCTGAAGCTTGCTCATCACTTGTCCAGTCTTCTCACTTCCTCATTCCTTTAATGCGTGGGTAGTAGGGGGCAGACACCATCTTTAACTTCAGTCATCTCGATGGGAGGGGGTGTTACTAGCGGCCATTTTGAGTAAGGACTTTACAAAAGCAGTTTATATATACAAAGTAGAATATAGACTTTATGGTATAGAAAAGATGCATAGAAACATGTATACACAGAAAATAGGCATTTTTATGATTATCACATCCCTTCACAGTCCCCCCTAAAATGGCTATTTTCTTTTTCTCTTTTCTGTCCCTCATGCTAAAGGTCCTACTCACCTGGACCATTCTCCTCAGCAACTCTTTTAGGCTGTATATAGAGATGGGCAGTAACTAGTTCACTACCCCCTCGACACAGCTTAGAAAAGGGCAGTCAGGTGCTACCTATACCTATAACCCTATAGGACCGTGAAATTATGGACATACGCTTAATGAGAGGCTTCCCCATGTTATCTTTCCTATTTAAGGTGCTCTGTGGTTGATACCCCCAGTCTGGCCCTGTGTTCCAACCCACTGCCCCCTAGGAACCACAACTCTGTACCAATGACATTGCCATGAAGGGTCAAATGGACAAGGTACTATGTCAAAGTTATCAAAGGTAAAGGTGGCCACGTGTGCTTGAAAAGTTATACCAAAATTTAATTATGTTATCTTTTTCTGTGATGGCCACCTCCCCCCCAGACCAAAAAGAAAAAGGATATGCAGCATGGTCGTCATGAAGTGAACGGGATCTTGTCCTCAGGGGTTAGAACTTTCTTGCAGTGGGAAGCGTGTAGCCAGGTGTTCTTCCCGGCCAATTTGACTGAGGTGGCTGTGGTCAGCAAAACTTGGAATGGGCCATCATATCTTGGCTCAAGGGAGTGTTTTCTCACAAACCTATTTACTAGCACCCAATCTCCAGGCAGTAGTTGGTGTGTTCCTGTATCTAATTCAGGATCTGGAATGGAAGAAAACACTTGAGAATGGATATTAGTTAATGCTCTAGACAAACGTGTGACATAGCTAGTTAACACATCAGATTGTAACTGCTGTGGGAAATAACAGCCAAGTCTAGGGGCTGAACCAAACAAAATTTCATAAGGGGACAGGGCATGTCTCCCCTGGGGGGGGGTGTCTGATACTGAACAGGGCAATGGGCAAACTGTCTGACCAACTCATGTTAGTCTCTTGGGCCATCTTTAACATCCTGTTTTTTTTAGAGTCCCATTCATCCTTTCTACCTTCCCACTGCTTTGAGGGTGGTATGGGGTGTGTAGGGCTAATCTCTTTTGTAAAGGTTGTTGTGAAGGCTGGGCCCTGATCGCTCTCTATCACCTCTGGAACCCCAAATCTACATACTAGCTCACTCGGTAGTTTCTTAGCCGTGGTCTTGGCTGTCATGTTTGTAACAGCGTGTCCAACACCACTAGGGCATATTCATATCGGCCACTTCTTGGCATCTGTATATGATCAATCTGTATCCTCTGGAAGGGATAGAGGGGTTTCACCAAATGCTTCTGCGGTGTCTTTTCTGTCCTCCCCGGGTTGCATTTTGCACATACTGCACATGAGGCGCAGTAATTTCTGTTTAGGGTGGTTATCCCTGGGGCCCAGTAATACTTGCTGATCAGTGAATTCATTAAGTTCTTAGAGAGATGTGCAGGTCCATGCGCCCATTGGACAACTGCTGGATCCATATATTTTGGTAAAGAGGTTTTCCCTCTCATCAGATACAGATCTCCATCGTAGTCTGCTCCTTTATCGATCCATTCCAAATGTTCTTTTGTGTAAGCCGCCCTTTGCATAGAGGCTAGGGATAGCCTGTCAGATAGGGATAGCCTGTCATTTTGGCACATGGACTGCCAAAGGCATCTGCGCTGATGATTCACTCTCCTCTTCGGCCACTTCAGCCATTTTTCATTGGTCTTTCGCTGCTTGTTTGGCAGCTATATCCGCCAGGTGCTTCCCTCTGGCTTCTTGAGAATTCAGTTTGCCATGTGCTTTAACCTTCAAAACAGTCACTTGGTCGGGCAGGAGTAGTGCATCCATTAACTCCTTGATGGCTGGGCCGTGTTTCAACGGTGTTCCGGCCGATGTCAGAAATCCTCTAGCCCTCCAGATGACACCAAAGTCATGAGCCACTCCCAGGGCGTACCTTGAGTCTATGTAAATGTTGGTTCTTTTACCTTCTGCTATCTTACACACTGTAGTGTGGGCTTGGAGCTCCGATTCCTGAGCAGATATAGTTGGTGGTAATGCTCCTGCTTGTTGAATTTCAAATTCAGAGGCCACAGCATAACCTGTGTGTGCTACTTGCCTCCTTCATCTGCATATCTGGAGCCATCCACAAAAAGTGTGTAGTCTGGGTTTTCCAGAGGAATTTCACTAACTGTAGGGAAATGTGTGGTTTCCAGGCACATCATTTCAAGGCAGTCATGTGGAGCAGTACAGGGGTCTTTTTCTTCACCTTTTCCGTCTCCTTCTTCACCTTTTCCGTCTCCTTCTTCACCTTTTCCGTCTCCTTCTTCACCTTTTCCGTCTCCTTCTTCACCTTTTCTGTCTCCTTCACCTTCTCCGTCTCCCTCTTCACCTTTTCCGTCTCCCTTTTCCGTCTCCCTTTTCCGTCTCCCTTTTCCGTCTCCCTCTTCACCTTTTCCGTCTCCCTCTTCACCTTTTCCGTCTCCCTCTTCACCTTTTCCGTCTCCCTCTTCACCTTTTCCGTCTCCCTCTTCACCTTCTCCGTCTTGTCCCACCTCGAAAAATGAAAGAAGGGTGGCCGGGTTGAGAGTGAGACACCTTTGGAGGGTCACATTGTCAGGAAGGAGGAAGGAGATTTGCAACCGAAGATGTCTGGCGGTGGACAGGTGTCGGGGTTGCACCTGATTCAGGATAACAGCAATGTCATGTGGTGCCAGAAGAAGCAGGGGGTGTGCTAAAACGAGGTCTGAATTTTTGTCCAGTAGTGATTGGGCAGCAAAGACTGCTCTTAAGCAGCAAGGACCACCCCTAGCCCAGTGCTGTATTATGGACAAGGCCCAGGCATAGGGCGGCACTTTGCGGGGGGCGGCAAAAAAGCCGCCCCCCGCGACCCCCCCTCCTCCCGCATGGAGAGCCGCACAGCTGAATCCTGGAGCTTAGTGCCACGACAAGTTTCGGCACTGAGCTCTGGTAATTGGTCAGTCTCGGATGCGCTGGCACGGTCACCCGGGACATCTGCCGCCCGGGGTCCCGCAGCGTCGATCAGCTTTACAGAGCAGCCGTCCCTCTCTCTCTCTCCACTTACATCGCACACAGTCACTCTTTGGCTCCTCCCCCCCTCTCGGCTCAATGTTCCTGTGTACACAGCCAGGAGGAGGAGCCGAGGAGAGACAACTATAGTCGGTGAGAGAGCCAAGAGAGCCATGCTGCTGGTATGTGAGACAACTTCAGTGAGAGAGGACACAGTAACCAGGAGGGAAGGAGGGGGGCAGGCAGATAAGAGGTGAACTAATGAAAAGATGGGAGGGGAGAGGGGGGTATGGGGATATGTGCTGGGGAGTGATTTGAGAGGGAAGATGATATGTGCTAGTGGGGGGGTCTGATTCCCCCCCCCCGCTAGCACATATCCTCTCCCCTCCCAAATCACTCCCCAGCACATATCCCCATACCCCCCTCTGCCCCCAAATTAAAAGATGCTCTGCCCCTCCCCACCCTGTCCCTCTGTCCTCATCCCACCCTGTCCCTCTGTCCTCATCCCACCCTGTCCCCCTGTCCTCATCCCACCCTGTCCCCCTGTCCTCATCCCACCCTGCCCCCCTGTCCCCATCCCACCCTGTCCCCATCCCACCCTGTCCTCATCCCACCCTGTCCCTCTGTCCTCCTCCCATGAAAATGACAGGGCGGGTCTTAAAAAGGAAGGGGTGTAGTCTTGACAGGAAGGGGTGCGTCATATATAAAGTAGGTGGTGCGCGAGTTTCATCAGGCCTAGGGCAGCACAAAACCTAAATACACCACTGCCCTAGCCAAGGGGTCTAAGCGGCATGAATAGTACCCAATGGGTCTAGTCTGTCCTCCATGTGGCTGAGCTAGGACCCCTGTGGCGTGGCCTTTTCTTTCCGACACAAACAGTTTAAAGGGTATTCCATAATCTGGAAGGCGCAAAGCAGGAGCTGTGGATATTGCTTGCTTCAGCAGAATAAAATTGTCCAGGGCCTCGCTTGACAGGGTAAATGGCACAGACTTGAAAGCATCATAGAGTAATTGCATGAGGATCGATGCATCAGGGATCCACGCCCTGCAGTAAGATATGAGTCCAAGAAAGTCATGCAGTTGTTTAGCTGCTATTGGTTGAGGAATATCCTGGATTGCAGCAGCCCGGTCTGATGTGATATGTCTTGTGCCCCTTGGAAATGCAGTGGCCCAAAAAGGTGACCGTCTTAGAACACCACTGTATTTTGGCTTTGGAGGCCTTACAGCCTTGTTCCGCAAGGTAGCATAGTAGACTTTCTGAATTTTCTACTGCAGCGGGTTGGTCATCTGTGCAGAGGAGAAGGTCGTCCACATATATGAGAAGTCACTGCAGGATGTTCTTTATGCCATGTATCAAGTATTGAGGCTATGGCTTTGGCAAACTGGCTCAGAGAATTTTGCGCCCCTTGTGGCATAACTGCCCAGGTGTACTGCTTGTTGTCATGGGAGAAAGGGAAGAGGTACCTGCAGGAAGGATGCAAGGGAACACTGTAGAATGCATTTGCCAGGTCCACTACAGTGAAGTACTCAGCCGTTGGAGGTATACCTGATAACAAGGTGTGTGGATTTGGCACAATTGGGGTGTCCAACACTGTGGCTTCGTTAACTGCTCGGAGGTCTTGGACCATTATTTATTTCTCTGGTTCTCCTTTTGGGGTCCGTTTATTCACTGGGAACAAAGGTGTATTGCATTCAGGGTATCAGAGCTCCATTGGACACAAGGGTCTTGACTAGAGTTGAGCAAACCCAAACTGTAAAGTTCGGGTTTGTACCGGACTTTTGGGTTTTTGGGTCCCGGACCCGAACCCGAACAATTGACTGTATGTTCGGGTTCGGGTCCGGTGTTCGGCGATGTAATGGCGCATTTTTAAAAGCTGCAGGGCAGCCAACCAACTTTAGTTTAACTGGTGTGCCCTTAGAAGCCATCACAGCCATGCCTATTAATAGCATGGCTGTGATTGGCCAGTGCAGCATGTGACCCAGCCTCTATATAAGCTAGAGGCACACAGCACAGCATGTCACTGCATTAGACAGGTTAGGGAAAGGTTCCTGGCTGCTGTTGCTGTAAGGGAGAGAATTGCATGATAGGAGTCAGTCCTGATTGTGAAATAGATTCTAATTAGTCAGCGATCTACATAGATTTAGTTGTGTGGGTGCAGTGCACAAGCTTTTTGCACTGCACTGAGAGAAAAGATAGACAGTGTAGGGCAAGGTTCCTGTTGCTGCTTTTAGGGAGAGAGAATTATCTAGGAGTCCAGATTCAGAAATCTATTCTTCTTCTTCTTCTTTTTTTTTTATATTTATAACAAGGAAAGGGACCCTGTCGGGTCGATACATTACAAAGTAGTACGGGTATCAAGACAAACAACTTATTCAAAACAGTCAGAATACATTACATCACACAGTCTTAATGTAGGAAGGAAAAGAAAAACAGGTTTTAAACATATCTGAGTGTGGACAGATTGGTGGAGATTACACTCCATGGTGTAATGTCACTTAGTGTGTCTGAGCTATTGTTAGTTTTATTCGTGACTTCTGATGTCTTTAATTTTGTTTCAGCGACTTGTTCCTTCCTAGGTGTCTAGTTCTGCCTGTTGGTTCCCTTTGCTCCGTTAGGGTATTTGTGCTTGAGGTTTTCGTGTTGTGCAGTACCGGGGACATGGGCCCAGTTCCTCGGTTTTTCCTGTTTATGTTAGAAAAAAGGTGGAAAATAGAGAGTAAAGTAAATCCCCCCAGTTTAGGGTGGGATTGGTTAAAGGTAGAATATTACAGTAGAGAAAAGTATAAAAAGAGAAAAAGAAGAGGGGAGGGGGAGCTGTAGTGGGAAGGTGGGTTGGGTGGTGGATAGGGGGGGGTATGGGGGTACTGGGACCCACGAACATCGGTCATTAGTAATTCAAATATGTGTGTCAGATGGGATTGGCGGTGGCGGAGTGCAACTCCGTGTGTCTGTTGAGGTTCCCTTCAGCGCCTGGCCCTCTGCCGAGTAGATGAAGATAATCCACAACTGCCAGGTGTTGGAGAATGTTTCTCGTCTATGCTGGGCTGTGAGGACGAGGTCCTCCATATATCTTATTTCCTCCACTCTCGCTATCCATGATGCTATGGTAGGTGGGCTTGTGGATTTCCACATTATCGGTATGCAGGCCTTGGCTGCATCTAGCAAGTGTCTGATTACCGATTTTTTTTTGTATGGTTTTTTCCAGAGTGTTTAATGCGTGGAGTAGGAAGAAAGCGGGGTCTACTGGTATGGGGCTGTCTGTAAATTTTTGTATAACTTCTCGAACCACTTTCCAAAAGTGGTGTAGTAAAGGACAGGACCAGAATATGTGCATCAGTGTTCCCTTTTCTGCTCGACACCTCCAGCAAAGGTCCGACGTTGTCGGGAAGAATCTGTCGAGCAGGTTTGGAGTTCTGTACCATCTTGACAGTAGCTTATAGTTAGTCTCCTGGATTTTGGCGCATATCGAGGATTTGTGAGTGTATTTAATTATTCATTGTTTCTTAGTTGTGCTGAAGTGGCAATTCAGTTCCGTTTCCCATTTAGTCAGCCCTGGCGGGGTAAAGTCTGTTTGTGGTACATTTAGCAGGCTGTAGGTTTGTGAGAGTGTGTGCGTTATGGTACCCGATGTGTTGCAGAGTTCTTCTAGTGTTGTGAGGGGAAGGGGTGTTGTCAGGGGGGTTGTCAGTGAGTGTAAGAAGTGGCTCAGTTGACTGGCTCTCAAGAAGTCCAGCCAAAATGGTCCTGTGGTGTCTGAAAGTTCTGTTATCGTGGGCCAACGACCATTGGAACTAAAGTGGGAGGCCTGGTGTGTGCCCTCGTCTCTGTCTTTTAAATTCCGCGTCATGTAACCCTGGTGCAAATTTGGGGTTTCCCAAAATGGGGAAGAGGGGTGAATTGGGGGATGATATGGGGGTCGTCGAGAGGAGACGTGCGCAGACCTGTGTTGTGGTTCCTATTAGCGGGTGTCGCTTGATTTCCGCTGGCAGGGACAGGCTTTGATGTTGCTCCAGTTGTGTCCAGAGCTTAGTCTCCTGGTGACGGCACCAGTCTATAAGCCTGCCCAGGTGTACTGCCTGGTAGTATGTACGAATGTTCGGAAACGCGAGTCCCCCATGTTTAGGTAGAACTAAGAGTTTATAAGAGAGTCGTGGTCTTTTCTTAGCCCATACAAAGTCTGTAAACATGGTTTGTATTTGTTTGAAGTAGAGTGTGGGAATGTGAATAGGTATCGCCTGCATGAGATAGAGGAATTTTGGGAGTATCATCATTTTGAGGATGTTGCAGCGACCTATCCATGAATGTAGACCGGTGTGCCATTTTTTAAGTAATATTTTGATTGTTTTCAAGAGTGGTGGGAAGTTCAGCTCATATAACCGTGGGAGCGTGCGAGGGATGCAAGTAGCTAAATATTTTAGGGCTGTCTGTGTCCATTTCAACTGGAAACTTGATTGTAGATGTGCAAGTTGTGCTGGTTGTATTCCTACTCCCATCGCCTCGGATTTAGTAAAATAAATTTTTAGGTTGGAGAGGGCTCCATATATCTTAAATTCTTGTAAGAGGTTGGGGAGGGAGATTGAGGGGGTGTCAGAGAACGTACCTTGCCGGGCGTGTTGGTGGTCGCTTTGGTGTGCGTTCGCGCGCGCCGATGCGCGCTGATGTTGGGCATGTTCCTGTCCGCGCTGGTGCACTTCCCAGACTTCGGGCGCGCGCGCCTGTGCGCGATGGTGTGCCTGTGCGCGCGGGTGCATGTGCACGCATTGCTTGCGCGTGCGTGCGCCATTGCGCACGCTGATGTGCCGATGCGCCATTGCGCGCGCTGATGCATGCCAGTTTGCCCATTTAAACTCCTGGAACACTTCAGACCGGTGCTGTCTGATCTACAGTCCCCTGTGTATCCTGCTCCTGTTAATTGCCTGAAACCTGATCTTCTGACCACCCGGCTTGTTACTGGACTTTTCCTGATATCCGCCTGCACCCGACCTCAGCCTGTCTTTGACCCTGAACCTGCCTACCCCGCTGTACCATACTGCCTGAACGTTGCCGAACCCTGCTTGTCTTGACCACTCTCTCTGCACCTGCCCAGCTGCGCTGCTCTACACACCTGCCTGCCTACCTGCCTGCCTGCAGCCAGCCTGGCTCAGCTACTCTCCTGAACCCAGGATCCGGAGCTGCCTTCCAGTAACCACTCTCAGGCTCTCTTACCCTTCCGCACTCCCGTGCCTCCTGTCTGCACTACCAGGGGCCCGCGAGTCGGATCCGTACGGGGGACCTTCCTCTGCTCTAACGGACTCGCTGATCAGGTACGTACAACCCTGACAGTATCAGACAGCCATGTCCGAGTCCGAGCAGGGAAGGGATCCCATGGAGGAATTGTGCAGACACCTGAATGGGCTGACGCAAGCCGTGAAAGACCTCCAAGCCGGCTATACCAGATTGGAGGAGAGAGTAAAAGTCCTGTCCACACCTGCCAGCTCTCAAGGCACCACATCCACGGGATACTCAGCTACACCTTCTGTCGTCATGCTTCCTCCGGAACCCAGGGTCCCTACACCCGAGAAGTTTGCGGGCGACTGCAGCAAATATCGTGCGTTCCGCAACGCCTGCGAACTTTTCTTCGCCTTGCAACCCCGCACCTTTTCTCTGGAGGTAACCAAGGTGGGCTTCGTCATCTCCCTGCTGACCGACGAGCCGCAGGCCTGGGCTCACCGCCTCCTAGAGCAGAAGGATGCCTCCTTGGAGACCCTTGCCACGTTCTTTGCCGCTATGTCCCAACTTTACGAGGATCCGCAACAAGCTGCTACCGCAGAATCCGTTCTTCACTCTTTCCTGCAAGGCCGCAGAGTGGCCAAGGACTATGCGGCAGAGTTCAGACGATGGAGTTCCGACACGGAATGGAATGACGCTGCTTTGCGCTATCAATTCCGGATGGGCTTGTCGGATCAGCTCAAGGACGAGCTAGCACGTGTCAGAGTTCCCCAAACCCTGGACAAGCTAATAGATCTGTCAATTCAGATCGACCGGCGCCTGAGAGAGCGCCGCTCAGAGAGGACCTCCCAGTCAATTCCGACCCACCTGGTTGCTTCCCAAGGTTCCAAACCCAGTCCGTCTGGCACCACCGGCTTCCCCGTCGCCGGCCTTAGATGACCCGGAACCCATGCAACTGGGCCTACTTCGGCCTTCCCTCTCTCCCGAAGAACGCCAGCACAGGCGTAGCGACAATCTGTGCATGTACTGTGGTGAACCAGGACACTACGTGAGATCCTGCCCGGCCAAGATGCGTAAGTGCCTGCCTGTTTCTTCTACTCGTGCCTCTTTGTTGCCTAACCTAACTTCTCACTTGGCTCTCTCCATTTCTTTACAGCCCCCCGGAAGGACTACCGCAATCCTAGTATCCGCCATTATTGATTCGGGGGCATGCAGCTGCTTTATCGATTTGACATTTGCTGCCAATCATCACATTCCCCTGCAGCCGAAATCCCGGGGACTTGCAGTACACCTTGCTGATGGTTCCATTATTAAATCCGGCCCTGTCACTCAGAAAACCGTTCCCTTGTTGGCCTCCTTGGCAACCCACCATCAGGAGTTCCTAAGTCTGGATGCCATCTCCTCTCCGTTATTCCCCGTCATTTTGGGGATGCCCTGGCTGCAAGCCCATAACCCCAATATTGACTGGACTACAGGGAGGGTCAAATTCCTCTCAGATTATTGCCAGCAACATTGCCTGCAACAAGCCTCTACTGACCGTCCTCATCTGCTCTGTCTGGACACAGACCCTGACCTTCAGAAAACCATCCCTGAGCCCTATCACGACTTTCTGGACGTGTTCAGTAAGAAGGGAGCAGAAACCCTTCCTCCTCACAGACCATATGATTGCCCTATAGAACTTTTGCCTGGGACTGAAGTACCTTTTGGGAGGATCTTCCCATTGACCGAGCAGGAATTGGGCACCCTGAAGGTCTACATCGACGACAACCTAAAAAAAGGGTTCATCCGCCCGTCCACCTCGCCTGCAGGTGCGGGCATCTTTTTTGTTGAAAAAAAGGACCTTTCCCTACGCCCCTGTATTGATTATCGGGAGTTGAACAAAATCACCATTAAAAACCGTTATCCATTACCTCTCGTGCCGGAACTTTTCCAGAGGCTGGGAACGGCGGTCATATTCACCAAGCTTGACCTCCGAGGGGCGTACAACCTGATCCGCATTCGAGAGGGGGACGAGTGGAAAACGGCCTTTCCCACGCGATTCGGGCACTACGAGTACCTAATTATGCCGTTCGGACTGTGTAATGCTCCGGCTACCTTCCAACATTTTGTCAACGACATTTTCCGTGATTACCTGGACTTGTACGTCATAGTATACCTGGACGATATCTTGATATTCTCCTCCTCAGTAGACGACCATCGCAGGCATGTCCGGAATGTCCTTGTTCGGCTCAGACAACATGGACTTTACGCCAAACCGGAGAAATGTGAGTTCGAGCGGCAAAGCATCCAGTTTCTCGGGTTGATCATTTCGATTGAGGGCATTAAAATGGACCCTCAGAAGGTGTCAGCTATCCTGGACTGGCCTGCTCCCACGGATAAAAAAGGGGTCCAGCGCTTCATCGGATTTTCCAACTTTTACCGGAAGTTCATCAGAAGTTTCTCTGCAATTGTCGCCCCTCTTACTGAATTAACCAAACAAGGAAACCGATTCAATTGGACCCCTAGAGCCCAAGCTGCCTTTGACAAACTGAAGGAATTATTTGTCTCTGCCTCCATCCTGAAGCACCCTGACCCTGCACTACCCTTCGTCCTGGAAGTGGACGCTTCCGAAAATGCAGTGGGGGCTGTGCTATCCCAGCGTCAGGGGGCCAAAGCCTTACTATTTCCAGTGGCCTTCTTCTCGCGCAAGCTTTCCACTGCGGAACGGAACTACGACGTGGGAGATCGGGAACTCCTGGCTATCAAGGCCGCGTTAGAAGAGTGGCGTTACCTGCTCGAGGGGGCTGCACACCCCATTTTGGTCTACACGGACCACAAGAACCTCGAGTACCTGAGAACAGCTAAGAGGTTGAAACCAAGGCAGGCAAGGTGGGCACTTTTTTTCTCAAGGTTTCTGTTCCACATCACCTACAGGCCTGGCTCAAAAAACATTAAACCGGACGCACTGTCCCGAATGTTCAGCATTCCTGAAGAGAACTTACCTGTTGACACCATCCTCCCTGCTGGGAACTTCCTGCTGCTTCAAGAAGACCGCATGTCCCGTATTAAGCTGGCGTCTGCTGGCTTGACCTCTCTTCCGGAGAACTGTGTCAGGGCAGAAGATGGTCTGATCAGGCACGAGGGCAAAATTCTGGTCCCAGAGGGTCTTCGGATAGCTGTTCTGGAACTTTGCCATGACCACAAGTTGGCCGGACATTTCGGTACCTTGAAAACGGCCGAGCTAATCAAGCGCACGTTCTGGTGGCCGCAGCTGGGTAGCGACTGCAAAAGCTACGTGGACTCATGCAACACCTGCTCCCGGAACAAGAATAGCCAGATGAGGGCCTTGGGTCTATTAAAACCTTTACCTGTCCCTGAAAGACCCTGGAAGATGGTGTCGATGGACTTCATAGTGGAGCTCCCTCTGTCCGAAGGATTCTCCACGGTCTTTGTTGTCATCGACAGGCTGTCCAAAATGGCTCATTTTTTGCCCATGAAAGGCACACCTTCCGCCATGGAGACGGCGAAGGTTTTTATCAGGGAGATAGTGAGGCTCCATGGAGTCCCGGCAAGTATTGTCTCGGACCGAGGTGTCCAGTTCACCTCCAGATTTTGGAAGGCTCTTTGTGGTTCTCTGGAAATTGAGTTGGCATTCTCTTCGGCTTATCACCCTCAGACGAATGGTCAAACAGAGAGAACCAACCAAACCTTAGAACAGTATAAATGAGTTCCAAACGTGACACACTGAAGCATCAATCCATATGTGCAAAATTAATAATTAAAGTCCATAAAAACACCCGTGCAGAAAATAAATTCCAGATTTCCACCCTGTTTGTCTGAAGAGTGACATCCACCACCATAATCAGATCAGCAGCTTACCGGAACTAGTTGGTCCCTTGTAACAGAGGACCTCAGACCGCATATGAATGATCCCAGTTGGTTGATAATGACTCTTATAGCCAGCTCTTCATTCAACACTTCCACAGTCAAAAGCAATAGATCCACAGTAGCAACATGCAAGAGAGGAGAAGGATACCTTGCTGGTGTAAAATCTTTGGGTTTATTTGCATAAAAAAGTAGATAAAAAACTTACAACAAAGTTGAAAGGTACAGCCTTAAGCTCGCGGTGCCGGCCAGACACCAACAAGCAAACCCGTCCTCAAAGATCGAGCAGTAAGGGGATGACGTCACCACGCCGCTCGGTCCACCCTACGCGTTTCGTGATAGGTCACTTCTACTCGGGGCACGAGTAGAAGTGACCTATCACGAAACGCGTAGGGCGGACCGAGCGGCGTGGTGACGTCATCCCCTTACTGCTCGATCTTTGAGGACGGGTTTGCTCGTTGGTGTCCGGCCGGCACCGCAAGCTTAAGGCTGTACCTTTCAACTTTGTTGTAAGTTTTTTATCTACTTTTTTATGCAAATAAACCCAAAGATTTTACACCAGCAAGGTATCCTTCTCCTCTCTTGCATGTTGCTACTGTGGATCTATTGCTTTTTACTGTGGAAGTGTTGAATGAAGAGCTGGCTATAAGAGTCATTATCAACCAACTGGGATCATTCATATGCGGTCTGAGGTCCTCTGTTACAAGGGACCAACTAGTTCCGGTAAGATGCTGATCTGATTATGGTGGTGGATGTCACTCTTCAGACAAACAGGGTGGAAATCTGGAATTTATTTTCTGCACGGGTGTTTTTATGGACTTTAATTATTAATTTTGCACATATGGATTGATGCTTCAGTGTGTCACGTTTGGAACTCATTTATACGTTTGTTTAATATCTATTTATTTATTTATTCATTTATTCATTTTTGTATTATGTATATGTGTCTTTTCATATCCAATTAGTTTTTTTTGGTATATGTCTTTAGGTTGGAGGTTTGTTCACCAATATATTTTTGTGCAGGGGTCACCATCAAGGGATTGATGCACTTTATGTGTGTGGTGAATTGAGCACGACAAATCTTTGTCCATCCAATTTAGTTTTGAGTTTAGCGCTACTATATTTTTTCTTTTTATGTTTTACTGTTCATGTTTATCAGGCTAGTAGCTGCACATAACCAAACAACTGATGTATTCTGGTGCTAGCCAGTAATATTTGTCTTTTTATTCTTGAGCGCAATTTTTCCTTCTTTTTTTCTTAGAACAGTACCTCCGTTGCTTTTCCTCCTTTTCCCAGGATGATTGGGTCTCTCTGCTCCCCATCGCTGAATTTGCTTACAACAACTCCCTGCACTCTGCCACTAAGCAAACCCCATTCTTTGCCAACTATGGTTTCCATCCTTCCTTTTTACCCAGTACCATACCCAAATGCACCATCCCTGCAGTGTCCGAAACAATGGACTTCTTCATCTCCAATAACAAACTTCTACAGGAGACCATGTCCAAGACCCAGGAGTACAACAAGAGAATGTTTGATAGGAAAAGGAGAGGGGAACTCATTCTGGAGCCTGGCAACCAGGTGTGGTTATCCACAATCAACCTAAAGATGGCCTGTCCGTCAAGGAAGTTGGGCCCTAAGTTCATGGGACCTTTCTCGGTAAAGAGGAGAATCAACAATGTGGCATATGAGCTCGACCTACCCAACACCCTGAAGGTCCACCCAGTCTTTCATGTGACACTATTAAAGCCGGTTGTCCCTAACCCCTTCGCTGGCCGTAACACTGGCCCACCAGGACCTGTTTTGATCGACAACGAGGAGGAATTTGAGGTGGAGGCAATCCTGGACTGTAGGAAAAGACACAACCAGAATCAATATCTAATTAAGTGGAGGGGTTACGGCCCAGAAGATAATTCCTGGGAACCCGAAAGCGGCATACATGCGGAGGAACTCATGTAAGCTTTCAGAAGGTCTCATGCCGCGAAGATCGCTCAATTGGGCATCCGGAGGCTGCCCTTAAGGGGGGGCACTGTCAGAGAACGTACCTTGCCGGGCATGTTGGTGGTCGCTTTGGTGTGCGTTCGCGTGCGCCGATGCGCGCTGATGTTGGGCATGTTCCTGTCCGCGCTGGTGCACTTCCCAGACTTCAGGCACGCGCGCCTGTGCGCGATGGTGTGCCTGTGCGCGCGGGTGCATGTGCGCGCATTGCGTGCGCCATTGCGCACGCTGATGCGCCATTGCGCGCGCCGATGCATGCCAGTTTGCCCATTTAAACTCCTGGAACACTTCAGACCAGTGCTGTCTGATCTACAGTCCCCTGTGTATCCTGCTCCTGTTAATTGCCTGAAACCTGATCTTCTGACCACCCGGCTTGTTACTTGACTTTTCCTGATATCCGCCTGCACCCGACCTCAGCCTGTCTTTGACCCTGAACCTGCCTACCCCGCTGTACCATACTGCCTGAACGTTGCCGAACCCTGCTTGTCTTGACCACTCTCTCTGCACCTGCCCAGCTGCGCTGCTCTACACACCTGCCTGCCTACCTGCCTGCCTGCAGCCAGCCTGGCTCAGCTACTCTCCTGAACCCAGGATCCGGAGCTGCCTTCCAGTAACCACTCTCAGGCTCTCTTACCCTTCCGCACTCCCGTGCCTCCTGTCTGCACTACCAGGGGCCCGCGAGTCGGATCCGTACGGGGGACCTTCCTCTGCTCTAACGGACTCGCTGATCAAGTACGTACAACCCTGACAGGGGGTGGTAAGTGTGAACATGAGGTCGTCGACGTACGCCGATACCTTATGTTGCGTTTGTTGTACTTTCACTCCAGAGATATTGGGATTTTGTCTTATGTGGCATAGGAATGGTTCCAGAGTGAGGGCGAATAGAAGGGGGGACAACGGGCACCCCTGCCTTGTCCCGTTTGTAATCAGGAAAGGGTCTGAGAGCACTCCATTAGCCCTCACTCTGGCAGATGTTTTTTCATAGGTTGCGGTTATCCATTTTAGCATGTTGTCTCCCAGTCCCACATGCCGCAACGTGGCAAACATGAAGGCCCAAGTAACCCGATCAAACGCTTTCTCAGCGTCCGTGCTTATAAAAACACTGGGCGTTTGGGTGCGGGTGACCGTATGTAGTAGATTCAAGACCTTAGTGCTATTGTCCCTTGCCTCTCTTGTGGGGACAAATCCCACCTGGTCTAAGTGTATTAGGTGGGGCAGGTGAGTCTGTATTCTGGTCGCTATTATTTTGGTGAATAGTTTGAGGTCCGAATTAAGTAGGGAGATAGGCCTATAGCTTCCGCAGTTGGTCAGGTCTTTGCCTTCTTTCGGGATGACGGATATTTGTGCTTGTATTGTGGTGGCGTGTAGTTTCCCTCCTTTAGTGAGGTCGTTAAGCACATTAACTAGGCGTCCTCCTGATACTGGTAGTAGTGTCTTGTAGTAGTGTGGCGTGAGTCCGTCCGGCCCTGGGGCTTTTCCGATTTTAGTGCTTTTCAGCGCGAGTTGTACCTCCGATAATGTGATAGGGGCTTCTAACAGATCTCGGGTGTCAGTGGAGAGGGTGGGCATACGGGAGGTAGTAATATAATCTGTTATGTGTTCTAATGATGGTGGCGTGTTGGACAGGTTGTAGAGCGATTCACAGTAGGATTTAAATTCCCGTGTTATATGTTGTGGTAAGGTTATCTTCTGTCCCGATGGCGAGGGTATGTATGACGCTGTTCTTTGGTCCCGTAATGACTGTGCTAGTAGTCTGCCGCATTTGTTGCCTGACTCGTAAATCCTTTTACGTGATATTTGTAGTGCCGTCTTTGCTTTAAAATTTAACAGGTCAGTGACTTGCGTGCGTAATGCGTCCAGTTCGTTCCCTATCTGGTCAGTCGGGGTTTGCTTGTGTCTGATTTCTAGGGTGTGAAGTCTGCTGAGGAGAGAAGTCAATTGGGCTGTCCTTTGTTTTTTTAGTCTTGCGCCGTGTTTTATAAGTATTCCGCGAATCACCGCTTTGTGTGCTTCCCAGACTAGGCCTTCGTCACTTTCTGAGTCGCTATTGGTTTGAAAATAGTTGGTTATTTCCCTTCTCACCTCTGCTAGTGTGTCTGGGTCTTTCAGAAGGCTTTCATTAAGCCTCCACGGTTTCCTTTGATTTTTTTGGAAGTCTGTCAGGGCATAACTCAGGATAGCTGGGGCGTGATCGGACCAAGTGATTGATCCTAGTGAGGTGTTTCTAACGGCGTGAAGTTGGTTGTGTGGTATCAACAGGTAATCAATGCGCGAATATGTGTTGTGGGGATGCGAGTAGTACGTATAATCTCGTTCGCCAGGGTGAAAGAGGCGCCATGTGTCTATTAACTGTGATCTCTGAAGTGCTATGTGGATGGCCTTGCGTGTGTTTCTCGGGGTTGATGAACTCCCTGTTGAGGTATCCTCCTCGGGTATTAGGGGGATATTCAGGTCTCCTCCCACTATTAGTTGCCCTTCAGTAAAGTTTTGTAGTTTGATCAAGTGTCTTGTTAGAAACGTATCTTGTTGGGTGTTTGGGGCGTAAAGGTTTGCGAGTGTTATTTTGATGCCACCAATTTGGCCCTTGAGGAATAGAAATCTTCCCATCGGATCTGTCAGTATGTCTGTCAGGGACCATGGGATTTTGGCTGAAATTAATATTGAAACTCCTCGTGATTTGGATTCTTTGTAGGTCGAGTGATACACCGTCAGGAAGTATCTATTCCTGAGGATCGGGAGTGTGTTTTCTCGGAAGTGTGTCTCTTGCAAGAGAACAATGTCTGCCTTTAGGTGTTGCATATCATTAAGCAACATTCTCCTTTTCTCTGGGATGTTGAGTCCCTTCGCATTTAAAGTAACAATAGTAATGTCATCCATGTTCGTGGGGGGGGGGGGTAGGGAAGTACAGTAAAGAGTTAGAGAGAGGTATAGAATAGAGATAAGAATGTAGTAGATAAAGATGGGTATATTCAACCAGTACTAAAAGGGTATGAAATGCGCCCGCCGATAGCCTAGTGCCTCTAGCGGTTGCCTACCAATTTAGCTGGTGCTTTAATGTGCGTGCAAAATATTTGCAAAGACGCTCTCCAGGTGTCCTGGGTATCGTGCGTCGTCCTATGTGGGGGTGAAATCGGCAAGGGTCCCTGCGAGTCTCCCGGTCCCTCCCCGACCACCCGGCCTCTGCTTGTATAAGAGTGTGTGGGCATACGTGCTCAATGGTGTATCGTAGAGTGGTTTGTACATTTCAGGATATAATATAACACAAGGACATGTAAATTCAATACTTACTCATTTTCTAGTTATCAAAAATAAAACTTTAACCAGAAAGACGGTATCAACGAAACAACATTAGCTTAAATGCATAGGTTACATCTGTCAACTAATTATTCCCCCACATAATCCAACCCCCCCTAACCCGCGCCAGAGAAATTCCCCATAATAATTTATGGTCCTGAGCAATTTGGTGCGGTTTCATTATTTCCCCCCCCCCATTTATGTCTCCCCTTTCCGTCTGGCACCGCACCTCTCCCACCCCCAAATACCCTCCAAGGATGCATCTTGTCCTCTGATGGGGTCCAAACCCCATTCCTCCCCAAGCAACCACCCAGTGTACGTTCTGCTCCCCCGTGATCCCCTACGAGTCACATCTGTGGGCGTGGGTCTTGTTGCCTAAAAAGTATCTTGGCATCTGTCATCTGTTAGCTCCTTTCTGGGTAGGTGGCTATGACCCAGCTGGCATGATGGGGGAGCCAGGTAAGTACATGTGTAGTTCTCAGCTTGTGGAGCAAAGGATGATGCCTGTAGGGGTGGTGCTCCAGTTTGGTGATCAGGTAGATTGGGGTTCGGTAGTCCACCTGGGATAGTGCTGCTAGAATATGATCTCCGGCATGTGTCCCCTGGGGGGGGGGTGCGGGGGACGTATTGTCCTTCTCTCCCTTTGTGACACCACCCCTCCAGACAACAAAAAGGCAAAAAGGGGCAAAAACTCCGGGGGGTTATAATGAATCCCGAAGTAACCCTTGTGTTCAGTTCTGGGGGGGTCTGCGGTGTGAAAGGCATCACTCTTAGTGGGAGTCTCGGTTTGTAGTATGCAAAGTGTTGGGGAAAAGGGGGGTAGGTGTGCATCGTTGCACCATGGCGGACCATTCTCCCCATTCAAACTCTGAGGCGTGGGGGCGGCCTGGACACAAAACCGGACCCCCGGCGGGTCCTCTGCGGCAAGCGAGGGGGGGGAGGGGGGCAGAAAACAAGGGGCAGCATCAAGGTAAGTTCGATGGCCTATGCGTTACAAACAATGGGTACAGGTATAGGCAGCTCTGCAGTAATCAGGGCTCACGTGTACCATCGACCACAGCGGCGGCGGCGCTGGAGCGGGATCGGCCTCGGTTCCTCTGCGAGCATGGTGGTTGGTTGTATCTGCCCGTTGCTGGACCCGAGCGTCCCAGTGCCTTCGGTAGACTCATTAGCCAATTGGGGACCTGGACTGGTTCTGTGCCTATAAAGGAGAAGAATCCCGGCAGGTCTGCAGGCGTTCTCAGGGTGAAGGAGGTCTGCGCCGTTCGGAAGATTACCGCCAGGGGGTATCCCCAGCGGTAGGTATATCCTCGTCTCCTCGGCGATTCCAATACTGGCTTTAACATAGCCCGGCGCTGTAGGGTTGCCCTGGATAAGTCCGGTAAGATCTGGATATTGGCCCCATCAAATTCGATATCGCCTGCTTCCCAGGCCTTTCGTAGTATGTTTTCTTTAATTGTAAAGCGGTGGAGGTGGCATAGTACATCGCGTGGCCTGGCTGGGTCGGTGGATCTGGGACCCAGTGTGCGGTGCATCCTGTCGATTTCAAGCGTCGGCGGGGGGTCTCCAGCAGTCTGTGGAATATTGCGGTCACTGTCTCCGCCAGGTCTTCCGGGCCCGTTGCTTCAGGTATCCCCCGCAGCCCCAGGTTGTTGCGGCGGCTGCGGTCTTCCATTTCCTCCAGGTGCAATTGCATGTCTTGGGAGTCCATCGTGTGTGATACCTGTGCCTGCTCCAGGGCCTGTATGCGTGTCTCTCCAGTGCCGACACACGTGATTCTCCAGATGTCACACGGTCCGACACTGTATGCAGCTCTGCTTTCACCTCCTGGATGTCCCTGCTGTGCGCCTCCTCTATCCTTAGGATCAGCGTTTCTATGTCGGCCCTTGTCGGTAAGGCCTCAATGTCGGCTCTGGTGGGGAAGGCCCGCAGCATGGCGCGGAGGTCGTCGTCTAATCGGCCTTGCGGTGCGTCCGACATCTCTGTACGGAATGCTGCCGGTGTCTCTGTAAGGTAGTCCGGGTCCTCCGGTGGTGATGGCGGATTGCTTTGGGGTAGGCCCGGGTTCTGTTCCACGTGCGGCCCACATGGAGCGGCTTCTATGGCGCCTGTTGTTTGCCTCGGTGTACCTCCGAAAAAGTTATGGATACTGGTCTGCGAGTTCTGGGATCTGGTCCCTCTTGAGGTCGAGCGTGTCCTGTATTGATTTGGGGTGCTCATGCCGTGCCTACAGGAGTTAAATGGCAGGTAATGGCCATAGTGTATCAGGTTAGGCCGGGAGCTCTGTCGGTGCCCGTCTTTACTCGGCCATTGCTAAGCCATGCCTCCCGGGTTGTGATTTTATCATCAGTCAGGGAGTAAAGTCAAGCTGTTCATCCCTGGGGGTCACAACCCGGCCGGCCAGAGTGCTCCAGCTTCCAGGGGCGGTTTACCAGACTCGGGGGGGCAGAATGGTGAGCAAGGTGACCGCCGGGTGAAGCAAGATGGCCGCCGTTCACAGGGCCGGAGCCGTTTTTCCTCCTGCCGGCCGCTGTGGGGGGGGGGGGGGGTAGATGGGAGTCCCTGATGAAGGGTGGGCTCCGGTTGCTGTGTGGGGGAAAAGCCGAGCCACGGGGGGTCTGGTAGGCCAGAATTAAGCGCTGGAGCCACAGCCGGGTATAGCAAGATGGCCGCCGATCACAGGGCCGGAGCCGTTTTTTTGCTTGCAGGCGTGTAGGGGTGTAGATGGGAGCCCCGGATGGAGGGTGGTCTCCGGTTGTCGTGAGGAGGAAGAGCCGGCTCCAGGGCGGTCCGAGAGGACAGGACTGAGGGCCGGAGCCGTGGCCGGGTGTAGCAAGATGGCCTCCGCTCCGGGAGTTAGGCCGGAGCCGCGGCCTGTCCTCCAGACGGCCTCACACTTAAAATATTACCTTCAGGCGGCGGTCTGGTGGTCTGGCTAGCGTTGGGTGCCGTGTGGGGAGCAGGATCAACTCGCTGGAGGGTGGATGCTTGTGATTCTGCACAAGGATGGCAGGAGCTCTGTCGCAGAACGTCCTGTTCAGACCCCGGTCAGGCCACGCCCCCTCAGAAATCTATTCTAATAACTCAGCGATCTACATAGATTTACCTGGTTGGGTTGCAGTGCACAGTCTTTTTACACTGCCATAAGCCCAGTACCAGAGGAAATATAACTTTTATCTGCAAGCTCAGTGCACCAGCACTGCATATGTTACTGTGAGATACACCCTGTACATACTCTGGGTGTATTCTGCTATTGCAAAAACACCCATTTAGGGCAAGATCCTAAATTGGGAAAATATGAGGAGAACGTCAAAGAAGGGACGTGGCCCCGGTCGTGGTGCTGCTGGTGGAGCTCCTGTTGCAGGGAGAGGACGTGGTCGATCTGTGCCAGCTACACGCACAAGTGAAACACCTTCCTCAGGTGCGAGTAGGCGACAGAGCCTGCAGCAGTATTTTGTCGGGCTTAATGAGGCTGTACGAATGTTGAGGCCAGTACAAGTACAGGCGATAGTAGATTGGGTTGCTGACAGTGCATGGGGTCCCTTCATATTGTCTCCCACCCATTCTCCTGATGAAAGATCAGAGTTGGCACCTGCAGCCGATGTCCATCAGTCTTTCACCTCACCTCCTTGCAAATCAGCCAAGCAGTCTGAGCCCCAAATCATGCAGCAGTCTCTTCTGCTTTTCCATGACTCTGTTAGCAGGGTTTCCCAGGGCCATCCACCTAGCCCTGCCCCAGAAGTGGAAGAGATTGTGTGCTCCGATGCCCAACCACTTATGTTTCATGATGAGTACATGGGAGGACGTCTCGGATGATGAAGAAACACAGGTGCCAACTGCTGCTGCTTTCGCAATTGTGCAGACCGACAAGGAGGGCAGGGGTGAAGACTGGGTGAAAGATGATGTGGAGAACAATGAAGTCCTCGACCCCACATGGAATCAACGTCATGCAGGTGACCAGTGTAGTTCGGAGGAAGAGGCGGTGGTCGCACAGAGCCATTAGCACAGCAGAAGAGGGAGCAGGGTGCAAAAGCGGAGCGTCCGTCCCCTAGACAGTACGTCTGCTACTGCCCAATGCAGCAAGGGACCAAGCACACCAAAGCCAGGTCCAAGGAGTTCCCTAGCATGGCAGTTCTTCAGACAATGTGCTGATGACAAGACACGAGTGGTTTGCACGCTGTGCCATTTAGAGCCTGAAGCGAGGCATAAACGTTCTCAACCTGAGCACAACCTGCATGACCAGGCATCTAAGTGCAAAGCACGAGCTGCAGTGTAGTAGACACCTCAAAAAGCAAGAAAGGTCTCTAGCTCCTCCTGCTTCCTCTTCTGCTGCAGTCTCGGCCTCTTCATCACCTCTGTAGTGACAGTGGCACCTGCCAACCCACAAACAGAGGATCTGTTAGCAACACTAGCACCTGGGTCACCAACCATCTCCACAATGTCCCATGGAAGCCTTCAGCTCTCTATTTCCCAAACAAAGAGGAAGTACCCCCCTAGCCACCCGCGATCCCTGGCCCTGAATGCCAGCATTTCAAAATTCCTCGCTTTTGAAATGCTGTCATTCCGTCTGGTGGAGACGCAGAGTTTTAAAAGCCTGATGGCATTGGCTGTCCCACAGTACGTCGTGCCCAGCCGCCACTACTTTTCCAGGCGAGCCATCCCTTCCCTGCACAACCAAGTGGGGGACAAAATCAGGTGTGCACTGTGCAATGCCATCTGTGGTAAGGTCCACCTAACTACGGATGCGTGGACCAGTAAGCACGGTCAGGGACGTTATATCTCCCTAACCGCACACTGGGTAAATGCAGTGGCGGCTGGGCCTGAGGCAGATAGCAGTTTTGGCGCATGTCCTTCCACCACCGAGGATTGCAGGGCGCTTCAGTTTGCCTCCTGTTGCTAACTCCTTCTACTCCGCTACCTCATCCTCTACCGCCTCCTCATCCGGTCAGCGTAACACCTTCACCACCAACTTCAGCACAGCCAGGTGTAAACGACAGCAGGCAGTTTTAAAACTTTCCTGTTTGGGGGAAAAACCCCACACCGCGCAGGAGTTGTGGAGGGACATGGAACAACAGACCGATGAGTGGTTGGTGGCAGTGAGCCTCCACCCCGGCCTGGTGGTGTGCGATAATGGGCTAAATCTTGTAGCAGCTCTGGGCCTAGCCGGTTTGACGCACATCCCTTGCCTGGCGCATGTGCTGAACTTGGTGGTCCAGAGGTTCCTGAAAAATTACCCCGATATGCCAGAGCTGCTGCAGAAAGTGCGGGCCGTCTGTGTGCACTTTCGGCGTTCTCACCTTGCTGCTGCTCGCCTGTCAGTGCTGCAGCGTAACTTCGGCCTTCCCGCTCACCGCCTCATATGTGACGTGCCCACAAGGTGGAACTCCACCTTGCACATGCTGGCCAGACTGTGCGAGCAGCAGCAGGCGATAGTGGAGTTTCAGCTGCAGCACGCACGCGTGAGTCGCTCTGCGGAACAGCACCACTTCACCACCAATAACTGGGCCTCCATGCGAGACCTGTGTGCCTTGTTGCGCTGTTTCGAGTACTCCACCAACATGGCCAGTGCCGATGACGCCGTTCTCAGTGTTACTATCCCAGTTCTATGCCTCCTTGAAAAAACGCTTCGGGCAAAGATGGAAGAGGATGTGGCACAGGAGGAGGAGGAGGAGGAACCAGGATCATTTCCAAGGCTTTCAGGGCAGTCATTCACAAGTGGCTACGAGGGTGGGTTCCTGCACCAATAAACACCAGGTACACAATTGTCCGGCAGTAAGGGCACAGTTCTGGAGGATGACGAGGTGGAGGATAAGGAGGAGATGGAAGAGGAGGAACCATGTTCACTGCAGGGTGGCACCCAGACCAGGTCATGGCCATCACTGGTGCGTGGCTGGGGGGATACAAAGGACACAGACGATACACCTCCCACAGAGGACAGCTTTTCGTTGCCTCTGGGCAACCTGGCACACATGAGCGATTACATGCTGCAGTGTCTCCGCAAAAACCACCGAGTTGCCCACATTCTAACTGGTGCTGATTACTGGGTGGCCGCCCTGCTGGATCCCCGTTACAAGGATAACGTACCGTCCTTAATTCCCTCACTGGAGCGTGATCGTAAGATGCGCGAGTACAAGCGCACAGTGGTAGACGCGCTGCTGGTGGCATTCCCACCTGACAGTGGGGGTACGGTGGAAGCACAAGGCAAAGGCAGAGGAGGAGCAAGAGGTCGCCAACGCAGCCGGGGCACCGCCAGCACCTCAGAAGGCAGGGTTAGCATGGCCGAAATGTGGAAAAGCTTTGTCAGCACACCACAACAACCAGCACCACCAGCTGAGATGGAACGTCTTAGCAGGAGGCAGCATTTCACCAACATGGTGGAGCAGTATGTGTGCACACGCCTACACTTACTGAATGACGGGTCTGCCCCCTTCAACTTCTGGGTCTCCAAATTGGGCACATGGCCTGAGCTTGCCCTTTATGCCTTGGAGGTGCTGGCCTGCCCTGCAGCCAGTGTATTATCTGAACGTGTATTTAGCACGGCAGGGGGCGTTATCACAGACAAGCGCAGCCGCCTGTCCAGAGCCAATGTGGACAAGCTCACGTTCAATAAAATGAACCAGGCATGGATCCCACAGGACTTGTCCATACCTTGTGCAGAATAGACATGTATACCGGTGTTCTGACAAAAACTGTCCAGCCATCGGATAGTGTCAGGCCCATATTGCGCAGGCGCAGCACGGAGGACAAGGAGATTCACTAAATCCCCGAAGATGAACGGCGCCTGCGCCGTGAGTGCTGGTTCAAGCCGCACCATCCAAGTGGACATACGGTAGCACATTGTAACAGGGCCCCTCACGGGCTTGCTTCGCTCGCCAGTGTCGCCACGCTTCGGGCATGGCCTCGCTTGGCTCGGCTTGAACCTCGGATGGTGTTCCACCGCCACCTCAACCTCCTACTCCATATGGACCTCGTCCTCCTTGGTCAAGATTATAATTTTACATTTTTTTAATTTCAAAGTATTTTATTTTCTCACTAGCTTATCCATTAAATTGAATAATTTTTTCCAGAAAGGGTGTATTCTGGGGCATTCCCACCATATGTGTGGAATCGTGCCGTTGAGTTTCTGAGGTTCTTAATGACTTCCTGTACCTCTTTTGCTGAGAAGGGGGCCTCCAGCATATTATTATTATTTTTTTATGTTATTTTAAGTTATTTCCCTATCCACATTTGTTTGCAGAGCACTTGCCATGCTCTTAACAACGTTTTGCTGCCATTTGCAGCCCTTTTCATGACATTTTTAGAGCCATTTTAGTCCTCAAAAGTTCAGGTCCCCATTGACTTCAATGGGGTTCGGGTTCGGGGTCAAGTTCGGTCCCGAACTCTAACTTTTTTCCGAAGTTCGGCCGAACCCGAACATCCAGGTGACCGCTCAACTCTAATCTTGACCTGTTTTGAAATAGCTGCGGATTGAGCTGGCTTTAAGGGGTATTGTGGTTTTCTGGGCAGGGGTGCCCCAGGTTTTAATTGCACCATGACTGGTGGCAACTTTAAGTGACCAATGTCTTCCGGTCCTGAGGACCATAGGCACGCAGGGATTCTGTCAAGTACTTCCTGCGGTATTGAACTTGGAGTTATCGCTTCATGAAGTGTCACCATGAGAGGCAGAGAACACAAGGCAGATGAGTCTTCTAAGGATAGGGGAGTATGTAGCTTCACTCCCCCTTCAGGCGTGAAAATGATTAAGGCCTGTATTCTGGACAGCACATCAGCTCCTAGCAAATTCAAGGGACATGTAGAGGACACCACAAATCTGGCATGCAAATCAGGAAATGTCCCCACTTGGAGTGGCTCAGTAAGTGGATTGGAGCAGGGCACCCCATCCACACCCACGCAGGAAACATCAATAGTGGAAAGGAAAGAATTAGCAGGTAGGTCCTCAGTCCTCAACACGCTTCTGTCTGCACCCGTGTCAACGAGGAAGGTGGTAGGTTTTCCCTGTATAGGTAACGTGACCTTTGCAAGGGGTCCCCCAGTCCCATTCGAGGACACTGCCATAAGGGGTGACACGGGTTTGCCCATTTCCTAGCGAGAGTTGGGGCATGGTGATGGTGGTTGTTGATGTTCGCGTTGCCCTTCACGGGGGTCTCTGTCTTGTCTGGGATGTCTTGGGGCTCTACATTCTCTTCTGAAGTGACCCCGTTTCCCACAGTTGTAGCAGGTGATCCTTTCCCTGATATTGGGCAGTGGTGGTAGACGAGTGTAGGTTGGGTCTTTGTCATGGGCTACCATGAGGTCCGTTGTTTTTTCCCTTTTTGGTTTTCTATACCTCTGGCCAGCAACAGTAGATCGGACATCTTCATAGAGCGGTATTTAGGGCGGGCCACCATCAGGCCTTTTCTGATATCCTCTCTTAGCCATGAGACAAAAGCAGTTGATAACGCGCGTGTGTGTGTGCCTTTTCATAGTGAGAGAAGCCCAGATCCTCAAAGGCCTGTGTGAGTCTGGCATGATACTTCTCCACAGACTCCCCTTTATCTTGGGTAATATCTTGGATTGTGGCAGTCTGATCCGCCAATTTCTCCTTTTTCCCATTCGTGGAGTTGGGCGCAGAACTCCACACCCGAGGAATAGGAAGTGGCACTTGTCAGGCAGGCATCATTGAAGGCCGCCTGCATGACCGGCCAAAAGACATGTCCTGCTTTACTTTGGCATAGGCTGATCAAATCTCTCCAAGCAGCTGAGTAAGTTTTCTTGTATCTGCACCATCCTGCGGTAGAAGGGCATTGGCTGTTTCTCTGGGTCAGGCAGACTTGTCACTAAGGCCGCTGCTTGTGATGGGGTAAAAGTGACATACATCACCGGTGCCCCTTCTGGCAACCGAAACTGGTGTTGGGGGGTGACAAGGGGCACTGTTCTTTACGGTTGCCAGCATATGTTCGAGATTCCTTCGGAACTGTGAGTCCGGAGCCGGATTTGGGTTAAATCAGCGGGTGGCCTTGCCGCCTGCTGTTGGTCTCCCCACTCGGATGCTTCTTCATCATTAATATATCCGGCTTGTGAAGGTGGCACTTCTGTATTGGGGAAGACAGGAGTGTGGTAGGAACCATCCTGGTTTAGAACAGGGAGAGTTGGGTATAGGCCTTGGTTGAGCCTTCCTGGTGTACCAAGATGGCCGCCTGCAGGAAATGCACTGGGCTGGGCAGGAAGTGAAAGTATGGGTGCACTAAGATGGCTGCCTGGAGGAAGTGCACTGAGCTGGGCAGGGTTGTCTCTCCCCTCCCTTCTTCCAAGTTCCACAATAAGGGGGCAGTTCCGGCAAATTATCAGCTTTGTGATACACATACATAACAAAAGCTCCATCTTTCTTCGTTTCTTATCACACAGAATTCCTCTCTATTGCTTTATCAACGTACGTCATTCCTTTGGCTGCAGTCTGGCAGTCTTCCAATTCAAAAGCTTTCGCTACAACAACTTTTTAACCGCTTGAGTAACTTCTCTCTTCTTCACATTGATTAAACTCACAAAGACGTTTTTCCAAAAGCTTTTTATCTTTCTCATATCCAGCAAACCACATTAATAATTCTAAAATTCTGTCCACTTCTAGTGCAATTCACTTTCATGTTCTTTTCTCTGGCTAGTTATCTGCTGACCTTGAATACTGCAAATTCCTCCCTCACTCTCTCTATTCTGTTCCTCCGCCGCAAACTCGGCTGACAGCTTCAGGCGGGAGTATGGGTACAGTACAATACAAAAACAGTACAGCACAAATACACTCAGAACAGGACATTACACCTGCCACCCCTTGCACCGTGAAGCCTCAGCAACTGAGCTAAACTCTCAGGGGTTAACCTCACACAATTAACCCCCGGGACACCCGTCTTGTAGACGCTTGTTGCAAGGTTCCGTCTTCTCACAGGGGCCAATAGCTCACCTTGAGTCAGGACACTCAATTGCAACTATACTCTCAGTCTGCTAAGGAGTTGCAATCCTCAGGACGACAGACACTGAACAAACACAGTCAGCAGAGATGCAATGGCAGGTTCGTTAAAACAGCCCCAGGCGAGGAATAAAGATTACCTGCCTCTTGGATAACCTCCGGAAGCCAAACAAAGACTAGCGGCTAGACTTAGGCAGAAACAAGTCGTACAGTGGTAAGTGTAAAAGTACTTACCGTACTCTCAGGGTTGCGCAATCCCTCTTGGTCTGCCCCGTTCAGCCACTCAATCTCTTGGTTGCGGTCTTCCTTCAGTCAAAGCCTGGGGGTCCCACATCTGGGTGCCAGCTGTAATGGCGGTGAACCTCAATGGGGTTCAGGCTGAATATCTGCTACTGTTCCAAAATTATTTGTGTGGAGATGCGTGCACGCGGGAGAAAACACACTGGACATCTGTTCAGTACAGTACAGTTACTTCCGGATCTCTGTTTTATTACAGGCAGTGCAAAGCTCTTTACACACAGAACAATAGAGCACACGTCACTGCTATGCAAATGTGAGTCTAAAAAGGCACATCTGCATAGCTTGCTCATCACTTGTCCAGTCTTCTCACTTCCTCATTCCTTTAATGCGTGGGTAGTAGGGGGCAGACGCCATCTTTAACTTCAGTCATCTCGATGGGAGGGGGTGTTACTAGAGGCCATTTTGAGTAAGGACTTTACAAAAGCAGTTTATATATACAAAGTAAAATATAAACTTTATCGTATAGAAAAGATGCATAGAAACATGTATACACATAAGAAAATAGGCATTTTTATGATTATCACATTCCTTCACACTTTCACCCCCTTCCTGTCCAGGCCAATTTTCAGAACTGTCACAATTTGAATGACAATTGCCCGGTCATGCAACACTGTACCAAATAAATTTTTTTATCATTTTTTTCCACACAAGTAGACCTTTCCTTTGGTATTTAAACACCACTGAGTTTTTTATTTTTTGCTAAACATCAAAATAAAGAGACATATATATATATATATTTTTTTAAATGTTTTTCTTAATATTTTGCACATAAGTAATTTTTCTTCTTCACTGATGTGCATGGATTATGCTACACTGATAGGCTACACTGATGGGCACTGGTATTCAACACTCATGGGTGCTGATGAGCTGCACTGATAGGCGGAAACCGAAAGCGGGCACTGATGAGGCAGCACTAATATATGGCACTGATGGGCTGCACTTATGGGCTCTGATAGGCAGCACTTATGGGCACTGATAAGCCGGCACTAATATGTGGCACTGATGATCTATACTGATGGGTAGGGATGAGCTCGGTGTTCGAGTCGAACATACGTTCGACTCGAACATCGGCTGTTCGATCGTTCGACGAAGATCGAACGATTTGGGCCGTTCGCGCCAAATTCGAGTGACGCGAACGGCCCACAATGCACTACGCCATCGCAGTGTCATCCAGGCGCTGTGATTGGCCAAGCATGCACTGTGACCCCGCATGCTTGGCCAATCACAGCACCGGCAGCGAGGAGAGCAATGATTGGCCACAGGCAGGATGCCTGTGGCCAATTATTGCTGAGGGTGTTTAGTACACGCCCCACACTATAAAAGGCCGCCAGCACGGCGGCCTAGTGTAGTGTGTTCCGGAGCAGGGAAAGAGAAACATAGGCAGGGACAGTGACATTTATTTTTTTCTTGCTTAACCTGGATTCCTTTAGTTTAGGGAAAGAGAAGGATAGGTAGGGAGAGTGTCAGTGTGTTTTACTGTGCGAATCCTTGTTTCTAGGGACAGGGAAGGACAGTGAGGGAATTCTCCTTGTGCTATAGTGTGCTTTAAAAAAACATTTTTTCTAGGGACAGAAAACTATAGGTAGGGAGAGTGTCAGTGTGTTTTACTGTGCGAATCCTTGTTTCTAGGGACAGGGAAGGACAGTGAGGGAATTCTCCTTGTGCTATAGTGTGCTTTAAAAAAACATTTTTTCTAGGGACAGAAAACTATAGGAAGGAAGAGTGTCAGTTTCTTTCACTGTGATAATCCTTGTTTCTAGGGACAAAGAAGGAAAGTGAGTGAAATTCTCCTTGTGCTATAGTGTGCTTTAAAAAAACATTTTTTCTAGGGACAGAAAACTATAGGTAGGGAGAGTGTCAGTGTGTTTTACTGTGCGAATCCTTGTTTCTAGGGACAGGGAAGGACAGTGAGGGAATTCTCCTTGTGCTATAGTGTGCTTTAAAAAAACATTTTTTCTAGGGACAGAAAACTATAGGTAGGGAGAGTGTCAGTGTGTTTTACTGTGTGAATCCTTGTTTCTAGGGACAGGGAAGGACAGTGAGGGAATTCTCCTTGTGCTATAGTGTGCTTTAAAAAACATTTTTTTCTAGGGACAGAAAACTATAGGAAGGAAGAGTGTCAGTTTCTTTCACTGTGATAATCCTTGTTTCTAGGGACAAAGAAGGAAAGTGAGTGAAATTCTCCTTGTGCTATAGTGTGCTTTAAAAAAACATTTTTTCTAGGGACAGAAAACTATAGGTAGGGAGAGTGTCAGTTTCTTTCACTGTGATAATCCTTGTTTCTAGGGACAAAGAAGGAAAGTGAGTGAAATTCTCCTTGTGCTATAGTGTGCTTTAAAAAAACATTTTTTCTAGGGACAGAAAACTATAGGTAGGGAGAGTGTCAGTGTCTTTTACTGTGCGAATCCTTGTTTCTAGGGACAGGGAAGGACAGTGAGGGAATTCTCCTTGTGCTAAAGTGTGCTTTAAAAAAACATTTTTTCTAGGGACAGAAAACTATAGGTAGGGAGAGTGTCAGTGTGTTTTACTGTGCGAATCCTTGTTTCTAGGGACAGGGAAGGACAGTGAGGGAATTCTCCTTGTGCTATAGTGTGCTTTAAAAAAACATTTTTTCTAGGGACAGAAAACTATAGGAAGGAAGAGTGTCAGTTTCTTTCACTGTGATAATCCTTGTTTCTAGGGACAAAGAAGGAAAGTGAGTGAAATTCTCCTTGTGCTATAGTGTGCTTTAAAAAAACATTTTTTCTAGGGACAGAAAACTATAGGTAGGGAGAGTGTCAGTGTCTTTTACTGTGCGAATCCTTGTTTCTAGGGACAGGGAAGGACAGTGAGGGAATTCTCCTTGTGCTATAGTGTGCTAAAGCATTCCTCATCAACCATCTTTGAAATCCTTGTTTTTTTGGACAGTCAGGGAAATTGTCGTTGTGCTATTCTGTGCAAAAGCAATCATCCTCAACCATATTTAGAAATCCTTAAGTAAAGGGACAGAGAAGGACACCTGAAGGTAGCCCTTATTGCTTTTTTCCCATCTCCCTGCAGGCCATCTATTAGAATGTCTGGAAGGCAAACAAGGAGAGGCAGACAGTCAGGAGGCAATAAAAGAGGGCAAGCAGGCTCTGTGTCTGGGGGCAACAGTGCTGGTCGTGGACGCGGTGCATTGTCATCAGCACATGGCCATGGGACACGCTTGTCCTTCTTTTCGGCAGCTGGACATGTTGAGCCACATCATGCCGAAGACTTGGTAGAGTGGATGACCAAGCCCTCCTCCTCCTCCTCATCCTCTCTCACCCAGGCTCAGGGTACTGGAAAAGCAGCTGCCAAAGCGTCCTCTTCCCTGGTATCAATGTCAGACTCATCATCAGTCACTCCTTCCCTAGACCCACCATGTCCTCCTCCTGAGGAGTCCCCCGAACTGTTTGAGCACAGTGTTGGGTACATGCTCCAGGAGGATGCCCAGCGTTTCGAAGGTTCTGATGATGAAACACAGCTAGAGGAAGGCAGTAGCGTGAGAGCAGACAGAGGGGATGCTCAAGAAGGACACCAATCTGGCAGTCATGTTCCAGCAGCTGCAGCATACTGCCAGATTGGCTCCAGTGATGAGGAGGGAGGTGATGATGAGGTCACTGACTCCACGTGGGTGCCTAATAGGAGAGAGGAGGAGGAGGAGGATGAGGAGGAGGCACATCTCCAACGAGGCAGGATGCCCTTTGGTGGCCAGCGTAAGGGCAGTACACCGACGGAATCACACCGCAGAGCTCCGCCTGTGCAGGGCGCTGCCTCTGCCCGTCATTCAAAAAGTTCTTTGGTGTGGGCCTTTTTTGAGGCTAGTGCATCAGATCGCACAGCTGCTGTTTGCAACATATGTCTCAAGCGTATATCGCGTGGCCAAAACATCAGCCGCTTGGGTACCACATGCCTGACCAGACATATGTTGACCTGCCATGCAGCTCGTTGGCAAGCCTACCTCAAAGACCCACACCAAAGAACAAAGCGGACCTCTCCTTGCACCGCATCAGCTGGGATCTCCAACCCCACTATAACTTCAGTCCTCTCTGAAACATGCACTGAGAGGAATGAAGGTGTAGAATTAGGTGTGTCACAGCCAAGTACTTGCGGCCACTCTGCTAGCAGTACACCGACGTCCGATTCTAGCAGGCAAATTTCCCTGCCCCAGCTGCTGGACCGTCGAAAGAAGTTCACTCCCAGCCATCCACATGCCCAGCGGTTGAATGCTAGCTTGGCTAAATTGCTAGCGCTTCAACTGCTGCCTTTTCAGTTGGTAGACTCGGCCCCCTTCCGTGAGTTTGTGCAATGTGCGGTTCCTCAGTGGCAGGTTCCCAAACGCCACTTTTTCTCACGGAAGGCTATTCCGGCTCTCTACCGGCATGTGGAAGGCAATGTCTTGGCCTCGCTGGACAGGGCAGTCAGCGGTAAGGTGCATATTACCGCTGACTCATGGTCCAGCAGGCATGGACAGGGACGTTACCTTTCTTTCACGGCCCATTGGGTCACTCTTTTGGCAGCTGGGAAGGATGCAGGACAAGGTGCAGTAGTGTTGGAGGTTGTTCCACCGCCACGCCTCCAAAATGCTACTACTGGTTGTGACACACCTCTCTCCTCCACCCCCTCCTCTTCTTCTTCCTCCATGGCCTCTTCCTGTGGTTTGTCCTCGGAACCAGCGGTGCTCCGTAGGCGTTCAAGGGGCTACGCAAGTACGCAGGCAAAAAGATGCCATGCCGTGCTTGCGCTGGTGTGTTTGGGGGACAGAAGCCACACTGGGGCAGAGGTCATGTCTGCTCTGCAGGGCCAGGCCGAGAGGTGGTTGACGCCACGCCAGCTTAAGCCAGGAATGGTGGTTTGCGACAATGGCACCAACCTCCTCTCCGCCCTCCGACAGGGACAACTGACCCATGTGCCCTGTGTGGCTCACGTCCTTAACCTGGTGGTGCAGCGGTTCTTGGGCAGGTACCCAGGCTTACAGGATGTCCTGAGGCAGGCCAGGAAAGTCTGTGTGCATTTCCGCAGATCTTATAATGCCAGTGCTCGCCTGGCTGAGCTGCAAAAGGAGTTGAACCTGCCCAAGAACCGCCTTATATGTGACATGCCCACCAGGTGGAACTCAACGTTGGCCATGCTGCAGCGGCTGCACACGCAGCAGAGGGCCATCAATGAGTACCTGTGCGACTACGGCACCAGGACAGGGTCAGGGGAGCTTGGTTTTTTTTCTCCACGCCAGTGGGGCATGATCAGGGATGCATGCACTGTCCTGGCACCATTTGAGGAGGCCACGAGGATGGTGAGCAGTGACAGTGCATGCATCAGTGACACTGTACCTCTTGTCCACCTGTTGGAGCACACGCTGCGTGGAATAATGGACAGGGCACTTGAGGCAGAACAGAGGCAGGAAGAGGAGGACTTCCTTGCCTCTCAAGGCCCCCTTTACCCAGACAGTGTTCCTTCTGTCCCACCCATCGCACAGGAAGAGGACGAGGAGGAGGAGGAGGAGGAGGATTGTGTCAGCATGGAGGTGGAGGCTGGCACTCAGCATCATCAGCAGCAGTCTTTTAGGGATGATTTACAGTCCCAAGAAACCAGTGGACTTGTACGTGGCTGGGAGGAGGTGGCTGCGGATCATGTCGTCCTTAGTGACCCAGAGGACTCCGGAGCGAATGCCTCAGCAAACCTACGCTGCATGGCCTCCCTGATCCTGCAAAGTCTGCGGAAGGATCCTCGTATTCTTCGGATCAAGGAGAGGGACCATTACTGGCTGGCCACTCTCCTTGATCCACGGTACAAGGGTAAGGTTGCGGACCTTATGTTACCGTCGCAGAGGGAGCAGAGGATGAGACAACTCCGGGAGGCCTTGCAGAAAGGTCTGTGCAACGCGTTCCCAGAGACTGGGAGGTTACAAACTCCTGGTCCTGGACAACGAGTTGCTGAGGCTTCGGCCAGTCAAAGAAGGAGCGGTGGGGAAGGTGGCCGTCTGACCGATGCGTTCAGACAATTCTTTAGTCCGCAGCCCCAAAGTATGATCGGTTCCAGCAACCATCGCCAGCGTCTGATAAACATGGTGCAGGAATATCTAGGGGCAAGGTCAGACTTGGACACCTTCCCCACCGAAAATCCTCTGGCTTACTGGGTCTTGAGGATGGATCACTGGCCAGAGCTTGCACAGTATGCAATTGAGCTACTGGCCTGTCCTGCATCCAGCGTTCTTTCGGAACGCACATTCAGTGCTGCTGGAGGATTTGTCACGGATCACAGGGTGCGCCTGTCCACCGACTCGGTTGATCGACTGACTTTCATCAAGATGAACCAGTCTTGGATCACCACCAGCTACCACACACCTGATGCTGATATAACAGACTAATTGATTTTAACATGTCACATCCCTTCAAGACTGATGCTGATGCTGAGTGCCTGTGCTGTTATGTTGACTGGCTATCCTCCTCCTCCGAGTCCTCAATGATACGATTGATGATGATAGCTTGGAAGATCATTTTTGTTTATGGGTGCCGCCACCAGTGGCTAAGGCCCAATTTTTCAGCCCCTGTTTTACAGGGGCGTGTAATTACAATTTTTTTAGCAATAATTTGCCATAGGGCTCATTGCTGTGCTCCAAGTACAGTATCTGTGAGGGGTTGTAGTGTTGTGCCACCAGTGCCTAAGGCCCAATTTTTCAGCCCCTGTTCAACAGGGGCATGCAATTACAATTCTTGATCTAATAATTCACAGCAGGGCCCATTCCTGCACCCACCAAGAGTAACTCTGAGGGCTTACAGTGTTGTGGCAACACCACCACCACCACCACCACCACCACGAAAGGCCCAATTTTTCAGCCCCTGTTCAACAGGGGCATGCAATTACAATTCTTGATCTAATAATTCACAGCAGGGCCCATTCCTGCACCCACCAAGAGTAACTCTGAGGGCTTACAGTGTTGTGGCAACACCACCACCACCACCACCACCACGAAAGGTCCAATTTTTCAGCCCCTGTTCAACAGGGGCATGCAATTACAATTCTTGATCTAATAATTCACAGCAGGGCCCATTGCTGCACCCACCAAGAGTAACTGTCAGGGCTTACAGTGTTGTGGCACCAGCACCACCATCAAAGGCCCAATTTTTACTACCACTGTTCAACAATTATATGTAATTAAAATTCCTGATATAATAGTTGACAGCAGGGCGTTCCAGCACCAACCAAGAGTAACTGTGAGTGCTTACAGTGTTGTGCCAACACCAACAACTAAGGGGCCTATTTCTGCAGAGTATATACGGCAGGTCCCTACTTTCAAACATCCAACTTACAAACGACTCCTACTTGCAAACGCAAGAAGACAACAGGAAGTGAGAGGAAATCTACCACTAGGAAGGAAAATTCTCTCCTGTAAGAATAAATATGGGAGAAAGGTGTCTCCTCTGTACTGATGCTTTATCAGCAATCCTTGTTTCAAGAAAAACACCACATTTCAAAAACAGTTGTCATTGGGACGGAAAGTGAGGTGAAATGTTCTGAACAGGGGCACAGACAGCAAAACAAATGTTACAGGGGTGATAACCCTTACCTATGTTTTCCAAAAAGTTTAAAAATAGATTTTTGGGCTGGAGCTACACTTCAACAATGTACCTGTTCAAAATTACAAACAGATTCTACATAAGAACAAACCTACAGTCCCTGTCTTGTATGCACCGCCTGTATACGGCTGTTCAGAGTATATAGGGCCTTTTTTATTTTATGTGCGGGGTTCCCCTTAATATCCATACAAGACCCAAAGGGGCTGGTAATGGGCTGGGGTAGGGGGGGGGGGGTCATGGGGTAGCTATGCCATTTTTCTTAAAGATTTTCATCCATATTACCGGGACCAGACATTACATTAAAGCCGCAAGCAGTTTTAAATGGCTTTTTTTCCCTTTAGAAGTGTCATTTTGTGCAGGGACAGTTCTAAACACGGGAAACACGTGGCACTTCACAGGCATACTTTAGACACCCCCCAGGTACGATATTTAAAGGAATATTTGACTTTTTTTTTTTCACTTTATGCATCATTAAAATGACTGCTCCCGAAAAACGACCGTTTTTAAAACTTCTTTTTGCATTGATACATGTCCCCTGGTGCACAACCCGGGTTCCCAAACCCTTTTTAGGACAATAACATGCATAATAGTTGTTATAATTAGCACTTTAGATTTCGAACGTTCGCATCCATTGTATTTAATAGGGTTCTAATGTTCGTACGAACTTTCGGTCCGTTCGCGGGTTCTGGTGCGAACCGAACCCGGGGGTGTTGGGCTCATCACTACTGATGGGCACTGATAGGCAGCACTGATAAGTGGCACTGGCACTGATAGGTGGCACTGATAGGCAGCACTGATGGGCGCTGCTGAGCTGCACTGATGGGCGGCACCGATGAGCTGCATTGCCCTACTGACACTGTCCATGTTTTAATAAATTTTATAAGCATGTTTGTGTGGTTCTGTGTGTCTCTATTGTAAGAGGGTTAGCTCGGCAGCAGGTGTGTGTGACCCCCTGGATGGGTTCACTACAAAAAAATTAGGCACAGCAAACAGTGAAGGTGAAAAAACAAAGGTGCGGTTTATTTACACTATTTACAATGGCCCAAAAACAACAAACATGAAAATAAATCCTTGCCAACTTGGCCACTTACTACACACAGGTTTCCCTGGCTATCAGCTAGGTGCAGCCTTGTGCTGTGCATAGCACTTATCTCCCTGTTACAGAGGCTTGTCTCATCGCACAGACAGGTATCACACCCCCCAGTCTAAACAGGCACAAAACTGGTTCCAGGATGGAGCAACTCCGTTTGCATGCTGGGAGTTTTTGTAGAGGCCTTAATGAGCAACTTAATTCAGCTGCGCTCATTAACTTTACCCTTGCAGGCCTCTCAGCACTTTCCCCTAATGGTACAAATCGGCATAGAGCCTGAATCTAGGACACCCATATTTGCAACCCTGGATGCAACCAGGTGATTTTACCTGCCTGCTGTCACACTATATACAGTACAGCATACCTCCCAACAGTCCGGGATTGGGCGGGGCATTCCCGCATCTTCACCTTTTGTCCCGCAGTCCTGCTGTGTAGGAGGTTTGTCCCGCGTCATTGTTTGCGGCCTGGGTTAGCTGTGTGCTCACAGCTCAGTGCTTTCACTTTAAAATACAGAAGCCCGGCTTCTGTGTTAGAAAGTGAACCCTCTCCCGTGGCTCCTATAGCAGGATGCCTGCTCTGCACAGGGGACAAGTGCTGCTCTGGCAGAGTGCAGCCTGTTCAAGAACAGTAGTGGGGGGGGGGGGGGAGAAGCTCCTGATGAGCTGCACCGTGGTCCCCATTCTTCTACCGAGTCGGGAAAGCTCTGGAGCTGACAATTAGTGCACTGAAAAGGAAGCTTTTGCTGCGGTGGATGGAAGAGCCAGAAGGGCATAGATGTGCGCAGGCTATTGCATTAGGGTGTGCACCACAAAGCTTAAACACACATGCATGTGTGTGTATGTATTTATGTACTGTATGTGTAATATATATATATATATATACACACACTCTTATGAGTAAAAAAATAAAATGTATTAAAACATGGACGGTGTTAGTAGAGCAGTGGACATGTCAGTAGGGCAGAGGTTGGTGTCAGTAGTTTTTCATTTCTATTATTATTTTTTTTTACATTTTTTTTAGGAGCCCCATTGGTTGGCTTTGGTAAAATATCAGCAGGAAAAATCTGCGCCCCATTGGGTGATTAGGGTGCGCACGGGCACCCTAACACTTTTATATTATGCATTACGCAGATTGTTTTATATTATGCAAATAATTTTTTTAAATATGATTTAAACATTATGAACAAGACATGTTGCCCTTCATTTTATTGCGCCGTGTTGGTGACTGATTGATCTGTTCGCCGACATGTAAATACATGTCGGTGATGGACACGGCAATACGGCGCAGGTTCACTTAGCACTGTACTTCCGCCCATAGCCTGGCAACGGTACAGGTCCTCTGCCGTGATGACGCGTGACGCACTAGTGCGTCGGGCGTCACAGATGGGGCGAGAGCTGTGCATACAAAAGCCTGTTGTTGGGATGGCGGGTCACGCCCTCAGACGAAGTCAGGAAGTGACGAAACGCGTCAGAGCGTGACCACGCATCAAACAACCGGAAGTGACGTGTGCGCTCCACAGACTTACAACCAGGAAGACGGTGAAGGAATTTAGAAGCGGAGATCTTCAGGGTCAAGTTAGTCAGAGCGCTCACACTTATTTTACATTGCCTGTGTTTTACTGAAGTTTGGTACGCACATTTTCTAAAGGGGGTACTAAGGGGTTTATTAAACTTTCCAAAACAGTATTGCCCTATGTGGATGTTTATTTCCCTCACATGTAATCACGTTACCTGTCAACAAATAAAACCCATGGTGGAAAGCACAAACGCTGGAAGTGGATGGTCATTGAATGCTCAGAACAATCTTACATTTGGTGAGCGCATCCCCAAAAGGGGAATTACATCCCCCCCACGAGGTGAACATCCCTGGTGAAAGGAGCACTTATGCTAGGACTTTTTGACCAATCAAAGCCATCCTCATCTGTTTCACTATTTATTTCCTATATGAACTGTTATATAGAAGTCTTTCAAACGAGCGTTTGATTGCAGCGCTGCTAGAGTGTTATTGTGGACTTTTTTATTTTATTTTTTTGAATATTACTGTTTTTACATACCTTCGGTCTGGGGTGAGGTACTTTCTGGAGGCCTGGGGCCCAGTACCTTCAACTGGGTTCTACGAAGGATTGAGGGCTCCTAGGGTGTCCCCCGGTGTGGACGCCCGAATCTAGGATGGGGAGGCCAGGGAGGTGACCCTATCCGAAGACCCGGTGCAGCATTCGCTGGTGATGGTGGGGCCTCTGGTGACCGTCCGGATGGATGTCCTTTCCCTGACAGGGGCCATCGCTTCTAGAAGGTAGTTTTGACAGCGACTGTGTGTCAAGCCTGTTGGTGTTATACAGAACAGGAGAAAACCAAGTTCAAGTTTGTGCCTGGACCTTCCCTCCCCACCCCGTCTGAACTGTATGTGTTACAACCTGTCTGCTCTCACAGAGACTGTTTATTGCTACGAATAAATAAGTTTTGGACTTTCAGTGGTGTGGACAGTAACTTACTGGGAGCTAAGGGCCCTACCTCCACCTGCATAGGATGGTGGGAATCATTCTCAAGAGAAGGTTTGGCTCTGGATGGAAACACAGACCCAAAGGTATTGTTTGATTAGCTCCATCTTTGCATACAGTATGGTGTGAGCTGGTGGTGCACCACACTCTCCTCCCTGGTCCCCTAGACGAGAACCAGAAGAGAGAAGGGAGGAAAGGGTGAGGTCGCTACATATAGATATATACATACTGTTTATCTCCATACATACACACACGCATGTGTGTTTGAGCTTTGGGGTGCACACCCTAATGCAATAGGCTGCGCACACCTATAAATACTATATTACAGGCAGTCCCCGAGTTACGAACAACTCCTACTTGCGAACAGAGGTGGCGTGACATCACTGACGGACACTGATCCCGCATCTCGCCGAGCAACCATCTTGCAGCGCCGGATAGGTTGACCACGTGTCCTGGATTGCCCGGGACAGTCCCGCATTTTGCAGGTCTTTCCCGGGCACATTCATTCCAGGACAATACAGTGTCCTGGAATGAAACTGACACAGCCACCCCCCGGGGCAATCTGATGCCCCCAAAAAAGGCCGCCACATCACCGCTTTACTCACTGACAGTACTTGTCCTGGCTGGGAATGCCTGGAGGAGCACAATCCCGCCCCCTGCTTGTGATTGGAGAAATCATAAATCCCGCCTCTTGTGTCCAATCACTGTGCTGTGATTCGTTACAGCACATGCTGATTTTTGGGAAGGGAGGGTGTCCCTGAATGGTAGTTTGGAAATGTGGTCACCCTAGCGCCGGACACATCCCACACTGCAGTACTGCATGGCTACAAGAGCCTCAACTAACATGACTGCATGTGCAGAAGCACCCGGAACATCTCACATCACTGCACAGGCTGGAGTTACACTTAGACATGTACTGTTCCGACTTCCAAACAAATTTGATGTAAGTCTCTAACTTGTTCGTAACCCGGGGACCGCCTGTATAGTTGTAAGACGGCAACCCCCGGTATTCCTTTTAGATGTGCATACTCATGTTTCATACTCGTGTTTCATTTTCAATCACCAATGAGTATGCACATCAAAAAAGAAAGTGTTACAGAGACTATACAACATTTCTTCATCTCTCAGCACATCCCCTTCCTGCTTCACTGAATGAAAAGGATACCACTTCATGTGAATAAAGGAAAGCAACTTCAGTTGTCAGAAGAGCAATTTTCATTACAATAAAACTGTTGTATAATTATTACTGGAAATGTAGTTTCTAATAACCTTTGACCTTTAACCTTATATCAAGTGCTAGAATTCCAGGCAAGCCAATCGTCCAGGAGTGTCATAAATATAATGACATTTACTGGAAAGCAATGCTAATGTTGTCTGTAACAGATGTTCAGCTGAAGCATTGCCTCAATTTATAACAAATTCCAACAGTTTGTCCCCCTCTAGTGCTTACAAAGAAGAACTAGAAAGATAAATCTCTATATGACCAAGGGTACAACGTTCTACCAAACGACCGTGAATTCTTTCCCTCCAACATCCATGTGTTCGCCAAGAATACTTTTGGTTTTCCATTTTAAATGTATGTGAGCGAGTGATATTTTTATTTTGGGAAAGATTGGACTAATATTATATATATATATATATATATATATATATATACATATATATATATATAATGTAGCTGTACCCCCGTTGGGGCTGCTAAAAGACTCTATACCCCACTGTTTACCTTGACTCTGCAAATCCTCTCTTACATCTGAAACCTTGGGTTCCATCCTGCAATGTTGCGTTAGTAATGAGAAACTCACACAGAATCACTGAACCGCTCAGATATGTTTACTGAGATAAAATGAACATAAAGAATGGAATGAGTAAAACACATGTAGCAGGGGTCCCAATTTAGGGTGGGCAGCTATACTAAATTTAGGGGTGATTCGAGTGGTAGTTGGCTCGGATCTTCCAATTTGTTGGACTCTGCTTTGCTGCTGTTTTCACCTGGCGTGCAGTTCCCCTTAGAAGTATGGGTGGCGCTGTCACCTGTACTCTGGGTTGAACCACAGGTGATGGAGTGGCGATTGGGTGTCCTCTCTCGGCAGCCGTGCGATGGGGGTGGTCTGCCCGCTGTGCATGCCGGGGGAGGGTACAAAAGGGGCAGACGCCATTGGTTCGGGGGGACTTTGGTCAGGGTGGACTTACTGCCCCGGGGACCTGTACCCGGGGTGGGACCCTGCGGATCGGGAGTTTAAGTTCCAGTGCATGGCCCTCCAGGCTATGGGGCCACGTGCGCCTCAGTCCCAGGCACCTTTAGTCCTGGGACTGTAGCTTCAGCCCTGGGCTCAGCACCTTTAGCTGGAGCCCACTTCGGGGAGGAGGAATCTCAGGGTGCCGCCTTGCGAGGGGACCCGCATCTGGAAGAGGAGGCTGGGGGAGGAATGTTCCGAAGGACTGGTGAGAGGTCACAGTGAAGGAAGGGGCCCAGTAACTCTCTGGAGGGATGTCATCCATCCGAAAAGGGATTTAACAACGTAACCACTAGGAGGTTCGGAACACTATAGATTCTGTGGCAGGGGATCTCCCGATCACATCTATTAAGGGAATCTGATTGACTGTGTGAGCTACATGCCGGCTGCTAGTGCCATTGGGTGACTATCCGGGTGAGCTATACCCACTCGGGATCGAGTGGCGAAGAAGCCAGGAGTGCCTGAATCTGATCTGCTTCTCTAACACCTTTTCTCTCTTCTCAACTTTGTGGTTGTTCATGCAGAAGAAAAATAAACTCTACGTTGGAGTTGCTACTGGTGTGGACCTTGGAGTTACTTGGGGGTATAGAGACTTGTCCTTTACATTAGGGTGACCAGACATCCCCGGTTTCAGGGGACAGTCCCCGGATTGAGGACACTGTCCCCGGACCAAGTCTGTCCCTGGTTTTGTCCCCGGATTGGATTTGAACAGGGGCTGGGGCAATTTCAAAGACAGTCAGTGCAGAATTAAAAAAAATAATTCTGAATTACACACCCCCGCCGCACCGCACCTACTAGCTTAGGGGGGTGTATTTTTTTCCATTATCTGTGCCCCTTTCTGATCATGTGCTGTTTGGACGGAGGGAATATTTCTTCAGTTTCGGGTGCATGCCCAATCCGCTCCGCTCGCACGTTCTTCTGCCTTGGCTCAAGTCCCGGCCAGCCGACTGCCTGCTTATCCTCGTGCCTTCCCTAGAGGTGTGATCTTCCTCCGCTCCCCACACAGTAGTAGCTGGGGCCCGGAGAGTAAGACTTGACAGGCTGCGAGGCAGGCGGCGGCGACTGGCAGAGATTTGCTGATTGTCGCCATTACTAGTAAAAAGAAAAATATGTCCCCGGATTTCATTTTAAAAATCTGGTCACCTTACTTTACATCCTAAAGGATGAGAACCAACTTTAAGGAGAACCTTGCTGCAAGACCCGTATGTTACAAGTATTCTTAACCTCTGCAAACCAGAGGGTACGGGCATGGTGGCATGGGGCGCCTTTTCCTCCTGTGAGTGGGCCAAAGACGGGAGAAAAAGGGTCGTGTTGCTACACACAGCTTGAGTTTAACAGAAAATATTTCTCACAACGGATACAAAGGTGCTCAACATAAATCCACTACAAGACCATAGTTGCCAACATTGGAAAAAATAAATCAGGGACACTTTTCTGCAAGTAGGCGGAGCCTTGTTTTAATTAGGGGCGGGGCATGCATTTGTGGATGAGAGGCTGGGAGAAAAACGCGGCGCGCATAGTGCGCCGCCCCGAAAAATGGGCGTGGTTTACGTTGAATCGTGGACGTGGCTTAAATAGGCGTGGTTAAGAAGGGGCGTGGTTAAGGACACACACACACAGAGAGACCCAGCGAGAGAGAGAGAGACCCAGCGCGAGAGAGAGAGACCCAGCGCGAGAGAGAGAGAGAGACCCAGCGCGAGAGAGAGAGACCGAGAGAGAGAGACCCAGCGAGCGAGAGAGACCCAGCGAGAGAGAGCGAGAGAGACCCAGCGAGAGAGAGCGAGAGAGACCCAGCGAGAGAGAGCGAGAGAGACCCAGCGAGAGAGAGAGAGAGAGACCCAGCGAGAGAGAGAGACCCAGCGAGAGAGAGAGAGAGACCCAGCGAGAGAGAGAGAGAGAGACCCAGCGAGAAAGAGACCCAGCGAGAGAGAGAGACCCAGCGAGAGAGAGACCCAGCGAGAGAGAGAGAGAGACCCAGCGAGAGAGAGAGACCCAGCGAGAGAGACCCAGCGAGAGAGAGAGACCCAGCGAGAGAGAGAGACCCAGCGAGAGAGAGAGAGACCCAGAGAGAGAGAGACCCAGAGAGAGAGAGAGAGACCCAGAGAGAGAGAGAGAGACCCAGACAGAGTGAGAGAGAGAGAGAGAGAGAGAGAGAGAGACACAGACAGACACCCAGACACAGAGAGAGAGACCCAGACACAGAGAGAGAGAGAGAGAGAGAGAGAGAGAGAGGATCCTACACCACAATAGAATCTGTGTATTCCAGAAAGTTTAACAAAATCAGCAGATAAAGATACTCCAAACACCTGGTGTTAGCGCTTCAATCATCCTGGCACTATCTTTATGGTGTCAGGATGATTGAAGCGCATTATTTCTATTACATTGTAATATAGAATGAAATTATTCAACTCACCATAATGCAGAATCAGTGGAAGCCCTGAGTGTGTCACCTGCCACCAGATGCAATCAGGTGTCCCCAGCGCAATCCGTCCTTACATCAGTGCCCCCAGCGTAGTCCCTCCTTACATCTGTCATGAATTCTAGCAGTGTCTCCGCCGCCATTACAGAAGAGAAGCCGAGGGGGAACAAAATAGAGCCGGTGTCTTGTCGAGCTGGTTCCCCTATCTATATGGTTCCGAGCTAGACTGCGCAGGCGCTGCTGAACAGCTGTTGAAGCTCTGAGATTTCCGTTGGCTTGGCTTGCGCCTGCGCAGTCAAGAGGGAACCAGATTGATAGGAGGAACCATAGGCTCGGCAGTTATGGACGCGCTCACCCCCAATGCTTCATTACACACGCCGCTTTCCTCTTCATACAGCAAGGGGTGGCTCAGATTTGATATTGAGCAGTGCAATTTGTTTTATACACGACGCTCTATACAGTCCCTTGCTGGATAGAGCACCGTGTATAAACAAGCAAATCGCACTGCTCAATATCACATTTTATCCGCCCCTTGCTGTATACAGAAGAAGAAAGCGGAGTGTGTATCTAAGCAACGGGAGCGAGCGCGTCCTATCGATATGGTTCCCCCCCTTGACTGTGCAGGCACTGCCAAACAGCTGTTAAAGCTCGGAGATTTCCGTCGCCTTGGATTGCGCCTGCGCAGTCGAGCTCGGAACCATATCAATATGAGGAACCAGCTCGGCAGAACACCGGCCATGTGGTTACAATAGATATTGAGCTGAGGTGCCACCCATCCCCCGCCCTTTTCTATAACAGGTCACAGAGACTGGCAGCGGGGCGGAGGATGGGTGGCGCCGAAGCTCAATATCTATTGTAGCCACCCTATTTCTTCTGGTCTTCTTGAAAATGGCGGACAAAAATCATAAAACCGAATTTCCCAGGAAACAATATAATCGGTACAAAGGTCTAAATCCCGGGAAATTCAGGACAGTTGGCAAGTATGTACAGCAAGTCTAAGCTGTAGGGCAGTGTACACGAGGCCTGTAGCATATAGGGTAGTGTGTCCCATTGTAAAAAAAAAAACAAAAAAAAAAAATAAGAGGGTGGGGGCGGTAATAATAGTAAGCGGAAGTGGGTGACCTTTATGGGGACGGATGCCTGAAGGTGGACCCCCTCTTTCCCCATTTTGGGGGGTGTGATAGGAAGTGAAAGTGAGCATTTAAAAAATAAAAATTAGGGGTGGGGGCAGTAATAGGAAGCAACAGTGAACACGGCCTTGATGGGTTTTTTTTCCCCCTTTTTTTGGGGGGGAGGGATAAAAAGTGGCAGTGGGTGACCACCTTATGGAGACAAATAGCTGATGGTGGCCCCCCGTTAGATTTTTGTGCATTTAAAAAAAAAATAACAGGGCCACCATAAGCTATTTGTCACCATAAGGGGGTCACCCACTGCCACTTCCTATGGCCATCTCCAACCCCAACCCCCCCAAAAAAAATTAAAAAATTAAACGAAAAATAAACGAAAAAAAAACAAAAAAAAAAAACACACACACACGATAAAAATAACCGCCCCACCCAAAAAAACAACAGAACCCCCCCCCCCCCACAGCAAAAAACGAAAAAGGAGCACTTTACTATTTGCGGCCTACTAGTCAGTGACTCAGTCCAGTCAACCCTCCACGTGGTGCCGGCTCGGCTGCAGAGTGTCCGCGGCCTAATTTGTCCCCAGGGGGTCGTCACCCACTTCCAATCTCGAACTGCCCCCCCCCAAAAAAAAAAAAAACACACCCCAGGATAATCCCCCCCCCCCAGAAAAGAAGAAAAAAAAAAAGGGGGACTCAGTTCCGAGTACTTACTTGGCTTCTGAGGCTCGGTTCCTCCTAGGCAGTCCGGAACAGTCCTCCAGTCCTCCTCCTAAAAGTCCTCCTCCTAAAAGTCCTCCTACGCAGCTGCAGTACGCACGTCCTGAACACACGTCCTCCTCCTCTCTCTCTATCCAACGGACTGGGCTCTGATTTGCGCGGGCTGCGTGGTAAGTTAACTAGCCACGCCCCCTTGCAATAGTACTATGCAAATAAGAATACAGAGCGAGAGCATGTGTCCTCCTTGTCCAATAGAAGACAACAGGAGGACAAAAATGAGGCGGGGGAGGATATTCTGAGAGGATAGGGGAATGACTAACCGCAGCGCTTAGCGATGGGCGGGACATTGTATTTTAGATGGCCGGGACAAATTTCAGATGGCCGGGACTAACCTAAAAATTCGGGGAAAAAAACGGGAAACAATATGTACGGGACAAGACACACAAATCCGTGAATGTCCCGGGAAATCCGGGACTATTGGCAACTATGCAAGACCTATGTGAACAGGGAGACAAATATCAAAAACCTGTAACACATGTATTGGATACCTTCCCTCTGAAGCCTCAAGACACAGACCAGCAAACAGTGGGGGGGTCTCATAGCTGGCTGGAACCTCCATGGCTTTACCCCAATGTGTGCTAGCCCGCTCACCCCCCCAGCCCAGGGACACCTAGGGCCATCTTTAATATTGATTGGACCCTGGGCAAACATTTTCTTGCCCCCCCCCCCCTAGCAATTTCACTCTCCACTCCAACATACCAAAAAACAAACACACACATATGGGGTTATTTACGAAAGGCAAATCCACTTTGCACTACAAATGCAAACTACAAGTGCAAAGTGCACTTGAAATTGCACTGAAAGTGCACTTGGAAGTGCAGTTGCTGTAAATCTGAGGGGTAGATCCTGAAATGAGGGGAAGCTCTGATGTTTTTATTATCCAATCATGTGCAAGCTAAAATGCTGTTTTTTAATTTCCGTGCATGTCCCCCTCGGATCTACAGCGACTGCACTTCCAAGTGCACTTTCAGTGCAATTTCAAGTGCACTTTGCACTTGTAGTGCAAAGTGGACTTGCCTTTCGTAAATAACCCCCATAGACTTATCTAAAAACAACCTAATAATGTAAACATAAATATCTGGTTCACACTCACTGATTGCTCAAGGCTCACTAATTGGTTGCTAGGTTACTGCACATCATAGCCACTCACTGATTGGTTGTGTGAGGGGGTTAGCTCGGCAGCGGGTGTGTGTGACCCCCGGGATGGGCTCCCCACACAAAAACAGGCCCAGCAAACGGAGGTTGTGGTTTTCAAAATCAAAAAAGGTGCGGTTTATTTTCTATTTACAGTGACAAAACACAGCAAAGCCAAAAGAAACATAAACAAAATAAATCCTGGTCAACTTGACCTCTGACTAAACATACAGGTTTCCTAACTAACAACTGGGATCAGCCTAGTGCTGTCCTAGTCCCTAAGTCCCTGGTTTTAAATGTCCAAGCAAATAGCCACACAGGCTTTGTCTCACCGCACAGGGGTTCACTCTCCCTAGACAGTCCACACAGGTCTGGGTCCAGGCATGAGCTAACATCTAATGAAGCTGGGAGTTCTTATAGAGGCCTAAATGAGCTGACAAGCTTCAGCTGGTCTCATCAACTCCCTGTCTGCACGACGCCCCACACTCTCCCTAGAGGTATGAGTCATCCATGAGCCCACTAGCCTTAGCTGGGCTTATACAACTCTCCACTTAGTTGTATAAGTCGGCGTAAAGCCTGAATCTGGGCGAAATATATCTACCCCCCTGGATGCAACCAGGTGACTTTACCTTCCTGCTGTCACATACCCCCCCTCTTGTTTTAACCTCGGGGTTGGAACACCAGCAATCAGGCATTCATGTACTCGAGACAAAGCATCCACATTCCCCATTTGAACGCCAGGGCGATGCTTTACTGTGAAGTTGAATTCCTGGAGGGCCAAGAACCACCTATTCACTCTTCTATTTGTTTCCTTGTTTTGAGCCATCCACTTTAACGGAGCGTGATCCGTAACCATGTCAAAGTGCCTACCTAGCAGGTAGTACCGAAGGGAATCTAGAGCCCACTTCACCGCTAAACACTCCTTTTCAACGGTGGCGTAATTTACCTCATGGGACTTCAACTTCCTGCTGAGGTAAATGACTGGGTGCTCTTCCCCGTTCCAGACCTGGGACAATACTGCTCCTAACCCCACATCTGACGCATCACTTTGTACGACAAAGTCTTTAGAGAAGTCGGGTGAGTACAACACTGGCTGGCTACATAAGGCTTGTTTCAAGAATTGGAATGCTGCCTCAGCCTCGGGGGTCCATTTAATCATGACCGACCCTTTCCCCTTCGTTAGGTTGGTTAGGGGCACAGCCTTAGAAGCAAAGTGGGGAATGAATCGCCGATAATACCCAGCGATTCCCAGAAAGGCTCGTACCTGCTTCTTGCTGTTGGGACGTGGCCAACTCTGGATGGCCTCGACTTTGTTGAGTTGGGGTTTTATTACTCCCCTCCCAATGGTGTACCCAAGATATTTGGCCTCCTCCTGCCCAATGGTACACTTCTTGGGGTTAGCCGTAAACCCCGCTTCCCGAACAGAGTCCAGGACTGCTTGCACTTTTGGCAGATGTGAGGCCCAATCTGTGCTATGGACAATTACGTCATCCAGGTAAGCCGCAGCATACTTCCGATGGGGCCTCAGCATCTGGTCCATTTTCCGCTGGAATGTGGCCGGCGCATTCTGTAACCCGAACGGCATTCTTTTATATTGGAACGCCCCGTCTGGGGTTACAAATGCGGTTTTCTCTTTGGCCAATTTGGCCAGGGGGATTTGCCAATACCCTTTTGTGAGGTCAAGAGTCGTCATGTATCGGGCTGTTCCCAGCCGGTCGATCAACTCATCTATACGTGGCATGGGGTAGGTGTCAAATTTTGTAACTTTGTTCAACTGACGAAAATCGTTACAAAATCGCCAGCTCCCATCCGGTTTAGGCACCAACACAATGGGACTAGACCAATCACTTTGGGACTCCTCTATCACCCCTAAGTTCAGCATTTTCTGTACTTCCTCCCGTATTGCCTCCTGTCGGGCCTCTGGGATCCGATAGGGTTTTAACTTCACCCTTTCACCGGGCGGGGTAATGATGTCATGCTCTACCCCAAATGTTTGTCCCGGCAGCTCAGAGAATACCTCCTTGTTGCGAAGCACAAACTCCTTAACCTCCTGTTGTTGGGGTTGTGACAAGGTGGCTGCTATTCCAACCTCAGGAATCATGCAACCAGTTTGAGCTGGTGACCAAGTGTCTGCGACTAGGGACTCTCTATCCCTCCAGGCTTTCAACAGATTAACGTGATAGATCTGTTCGGGCTTTCGCCTTCCTGGTTGTCTGACCTTGTAATTCACTTCGCTCACTTTTTCCATTATCTCGTAGGGGCCTTGCCATTTGGCAAGGAATTTACTTTCAACCGTAGGGACAAGTACCAGTATCCTATCCCCCGGGGCAAAGGTACGGGTCTTGGCTCCACGGTTGTACACTCTCTGCTGTGCTAACTGCGCTTGGGCCAAATGTTCCTTCACGATGGGCATTACCTGTGCAATTCGGTCTTGCATCAGGGCGACATGCTCAATCACACTCCTGTGGGGAGAACTCTCACTTTCCCAAGTTTCCTTGGCAATATCCAACAGCCCTCTTGGGTGTCTCCCATACAGTAACTCAAAGGGGGAGAATCCCGTAGAGGATTGGGGCACCTCCCTAATAGCAAACATCAGATAAGGAAGTAGACAGTCCCAATCCTTTCCATCTCTATCCACCACTTTCTTCAACATTTGTTTTAGGGTTTTGTTGAATCTTTCAACCAGCCCATCGGTTTGGGGGTGATACACAGATGTACGTAATTGCGTCACTTTGAACAATTTACACAGCTCCTTCATAACCCGGGACATAAAGGGTGTACCTTGGTCCGTAAGCAGTTCTTTACAAATACCCACCCGGCTAAACACAAGAGATAGCTCTTTGGCTATGGTTTTGGCCGAGGTATTTCGGAGAGGGATCGCTTCTGGATAACGGGTGGCATAGTCCATTATAACTAATATGTACTGGTGCCCCCTAGCGGACTTGATTATAGGACCTACCAAATCCATGGCGATCCTCTCAAACGGGACCTCAATGATGGGTAGAGGGACCAGCGGGCTACGGAAATGTGGCATCGGGGCCGACCTCTGACACACAGGGCAGGAGGAACAATAATTTTCTATGTCCTTCATCACCCCCGGCCAATAGAATCTCTGTAATACCCTCTCTCGGGTTTTCTCTGTCCCCAGATGACCTCCAAGAATGTGCCCATGGGCCAACTCCAACACCAACTTCCTGTAAGGTTTGGGCACCACAAGCTGCTCAACGGTTTCTTCTGCCCTTTTTGCCACCCGATACAGTAGGTCCTTCTCTACGCTGAAGTATGGGTAAGTGCAGGTATTATCTGGGTTCACTAACTCGCCATCTATTTTCACTACGTTTTCCCGTGCCTTTATTAGGGCGGGGTCTTTCAACTGTTCTGTGGCAAAGTTTTCCCTGTGAACCTCAAGATCAGAAAACTCCACAGACGGTAGGTTTTCGTCTGAGGAGGTGGGCTCCTCTCCAGTTTCTTGAGTCTCCCCTGCCAATACTGATAAGGGAAATTCCGGAGAGTCCTCACCACTCTCAGGGGAGTTCTGGCTATCACATTCCTGGTACATAGGGGCACCAGTGGGGGGCTCAGGATCATCCCACAGTTCCCAGAACTTCGGAAAATCCCTTCCCACAATGGCGTCATACGGTAACTGAGATACTAAGCCCACTGGATGAGAGAGGGTACCTTTGGGGGTCTCGAAACACACTGTAGTCACTGGATACTCTCGGGTGTCCCCATGCACACAAATAACAGCTACCTTGCTATTCCCAGAGACCTCTGTTTTAACTAACTCAGCCTTTATCAGGGTCACAAGGCTACCTGAATCCAGCAATACCACAACATTTCTACCATTAACACACATTTTGCATAAATGTTTCTCAGTTCCTCGAATGGCAGTGCATGCGACTGTCGCACACAGCGACTGACGTCTGCCCGTCAGAAAGTCACACTGCATGGGTTCCTCCACAACCGGGCAATTGGCTGCAATATGTCCCGCTTGCCGGCAGCGGTAGCAAACGATCCTTCTTGCCGCCTCTTGAGCCGCTGATTTCCCAGGCTGTTCTCGCCAAACTTGGGGTAGAGCTCCCACCCTCTCACTCTCTCCACCCTTACCCCTTGGAATCCTCTTATCCGCCCCTGGGGATGGTCTGGTCTTAGGGTGGAAAGTCCGAGTGTCTCTGGAAGAGGCCGTCAGGTTCTCTGTAGCCAAGTATTTCTCCACACGATCCACAAGACCATCGGCCGTCTCTGGGTCTCCATGGCTTACCCACTTTTGGATGGCAGTAGGAAGAGCTCTCAAAAACCGATCCATTACAACACGTTCCACAATCTTTGGTGCGGACAAAGTCTCTGGCTGTAGCCACTTTCTGCTCAGGTGAATGAGATCATACATTTGAGACCTGGGGGGTTTTCCAAGCTGTAAAGTCCAGTTATGCACACGCTGAGCCCGGACAGCCTGGGTGACACCCAGCCTTGCCAATATCTCAGCTTTTAGCATCACATAGTCTTTTGCTTGGTCAGGCTCTAGGTCATAGTAAGCCTTCTGCGATTCACCAGTTAACAGAGGAGCCACCAGTCCAGCCCACTGCTCCTCAGGCCACTTTTCTCTTTCAGCAGTCCTTTCAAATGTGGTCAAAAATACCTCTGGATCATCCTCTCCAGTCATTTTTGTCAATAAACGACTCACCCCAAAGGACGCGGTATTAGTGGGACGGCTTTCCTCACTGGTCTGCGGACGTTGCTGCATTACTGCTTCCATTTGTTGTAGTCTCTGCTCTTGCTTCTGTAACAGGTCTATGAAGCGGGCCTCAGATTGCTGCTGGGCTTGTTGCTGAGCTTCCAGACTCTGTTGGTGAGCTTGCTGCTGGGCTGCAAGGCTCTGTTGATGAGCTTGCTGCTGGGCTGCGAAGTTCTGTTGTTGAGCTGCAAAGCTCTGTTGATGAGCTGCAAGGCTCTTTTGCAAACCTGCATTTGTCTGCTGTTGATTGGCATTTGCTAGAGCCAGCTGCTTCAGTATCTCCTCCATGCTGGCTTAAAAAAAACTGCCACTGGTTCTCCACCAACTGTGAGGGGGTTAGCTCGGCAGCGGGTGTGTGTGACCCCCGGGATGGGCTCCCCACACAAAAACAGGCCCAGCAAACAGAGGTTGTGGTTTTCAAAATCAAAAAAAGGTGCGGTTTATTTTCTATTTACAGTGACAAAACACAGCAAAGCCAAAAGAAACATAAACAAAATAAATCCTGGTCAACTTGACCTCTGACTAAACATACAGGTTTCCTAACTAACAACTGGGATCAGCCTAGTGCTGTCCTAGTCCCTAAGTCCCTGGTTTTAAATGTCCAAGCAAATAGCCACACAGGCTTTGTCTCACCGCACAGGGGTTCACTCTCCCTAGACAGTCCACACAGGTCTGGGTCCAGGCATGAGCTAACATCTAATGAAGCTGGGAGTTCTTATAGAGGCCTAAATGAGCTGACAAGCTTCAGCTGGTCTCATCAACTCCCTGTCTGCATGACGCCCCACACTCTCCCTAGAGGTATGAGTCATCCATGAGCCCACTAGCCTTAGCTGGGCTTATACAACTCTCCACCTAGTTGTATAAGTCGGCGTAAAGCCTGAATCTGGGCGAAATATATCTACCCCCCTGGATGCAACCAGGTGACTTTACCTTCCTGCTGTCACAGTTGCTAGAAGTTACTGCACAATATTACGACTCAATGATTGGTTGCTAGAGGTTACTGCACATCATTACAGCTCACTGTCTTGTTGCTAGAGGTTACTGCACATCATTACTACTCACTGATTGGTTGCTAGAGGTTACTGCATATCATTATCACTCACTGATTGGTTGTTAGAGGTTACTACACAGTATTACTGCTCACTGATTGGTTGCTATGGGTTACTGCTCATTACCTAGGGGGTGGGGTCGTAGGAAGCTGGCAGAGGGGTACAGTGGGATGAAGATGACAGAGGGGTGGTAGGAAGCTGGCAGAGGGGTACAGGTGGGATGAAGATGACAGGGGGGTGTTAGGAAGCAGGCAGATGGGTACAGGTGGGATGAAGATGACAGGGGGTGTGGTAGGAAGCTGTCAGTGGGGTACAGGTAGGATGAAGATGAAAGGGGATGGTAGGAAGCTGGCAGAGGGGTACGGGTGGGATGAAGATGACAGGGGGGTAGGAAGCTGGCAGAGGGGTACAGGTTGGATGAAGATAACAGGGGGGTGGTAGGAAATTGGCAGAGGGGTACATGTGGGATAAAGATGACAGGGGGTGGTAGGAAGCTGGCAGATGGGTACAGGTGGGATGAAGATGACAGGGGGATGGTAGGAAGCTGGCAGAGGGGTACAGGTGGGATCAAGTTGACAGGGGGGTGGTAGAAAGCCTGCAGAGGGGTACAGGTGGGATGAAGATGACAGGGGGTGGTAGGAAGCTGGCAGAGGGGTACAGGTGGGATGAAGATGCCGGGGGTGTGGTAGGAAGTTGGCAGTGGGGTACAGGTGGGATGAAGATGAAAGGGGATGGTAGGAAGCTGGCAGAGGGGTACAGGTGGGATGAAGATGACAGGGGGGTAGGAAGCTGGAAGAGAGGTACAGGTGGGATAAAGATGACAGGGGGTGGTAGGAAGCTGGCAGATGGGTACAGGTGGGATGAAGATGACAGGGGGTGGTAGGAAGCTGGCAGAGGGGTACGGGTGGGATGAAGATGACAGGGGGGTTGGAATCTGGCAGAGGGGTACAGGTGGGATGAAGATGACAGGGGGTGGTAGGAAGCTGGCAAGAGGGTGGCTGGCTGGTGGGATGAATGACTGGTGGTCAGTAGATGACATCATATACCAGATGATATACATATCATGGCTGTGTGTGTGCGATGGCTAGCAGCAGTGATTTTCGTGGGAGCCCTCCGTTAGGGGGGGATGTCACGGGATGTGTCTGTGCCGGTGATCTGCCAAGCTGGTTCTGCCTATCTGTATGGTTCCAAGCTTGACTGCGCAGGCACAATCCGAGGCGACGGAAATTTCCGAGCTTAAACAGCTGTTCGGCAGCGCCTGCGCAGTCAAGGGGGGGAAGCATATCGATAGGACGCGCTCGCTCCCGATGCTTCATTACACACGCTGCTTTCCTATTCATACAGCAAGGAACCATAGTCTCGGCAACTGTGGACGCGCTGGCCCCCGATGCTTCATTACACACGCTGCTTTCCTCTTCATACAGCAAGGGGTGGCTCAGATGTGATAATGAGCAGTGCGATTTGTTTGTTTATCCACGACGCTCTATCCAGCAAGGGATACACTCTATCCGCTCTATCCACGACGCTCTATCCCTCTCATGTAAGCATTGCTAGCTAATCCCAAAGGCACATACTAGTTCCAAGTCAGGCATGTCAACCTTAAAGCAGAACTCCAGGCAAAAACTTTTTCCCCATGTTCTCGTTGCTGATCTCCTACCTTCACCAACTATGTCAGCCATGTTCTTGTGAGCGCTGTAGTTCCTCTGCAATAGCCTGCTGTACTTGCTGAAGAACCGTTATTGCCTGGTGATTTCCTGTTTATAAGACCGCTGGCTGCTATACCTCCAGTAACCTCAGCCAGCGGTCTGACGCGCCCCCTTGTAGTCCTGGTGGTCCCTTACATTCTGCACTGGTGGTCCCTGACATTTGGCTCTGGTGGTCCCTGACATTCGGCAATGGTGGACACTGACACGTTGCACTGGTTTACATTTATATTAAAAGGCTTTGTATTTATAAGGCTGTAACCTAACATACTGTATGTTATGTATGGCTTGCTGGCTGCAGAATGAGGGGTGTGATTTATATTGAAGTGGGCGAGTTCACATTTACATGTACAAGCCTAGTGTACCTCCCACATTCTCTCCCATCCCAAGGATTCATGGGAAATGTAGGTTGATTACAGTTAGAGAGAGAGAAGAGGATATGGTATCATATCATCTCCTTCCTGCCAGAAAAGATGATGCATTTTTTGAATCACAGAGCTGACTTCCTGAAAATTAAATCAGACATATCTCTTAAACGGTAAGAAATATCACAAATGTAATAACTGTTTAGCATTTTGTGTGTGTGTGTGTACTAATGGGGGATTTTTTTTTAATCCCAGAGTTCTGCTTTAACCCCGGTATTAGTAACTGTCTCAAAAGTCAGATGACAAGGACTATCACAACAGCAAAATACCCTGCATCAGATCAGGTATGCTGCACAGAGATAGGTTTTCTTTATCATAGCAGATAAATAATAATAATAACCACAGTAAATTAAACCAAGTTCTATCAAAGCAATATAGAATTTAATTAAACTATTTATTGTAAAGTTTCCTCTAATGTTTTTTCATGTTGTTTTAGCGTGGAAGATCACAAAATAACAACTTAGAAAAAAGTTTTTTTATTTTTAAAAAAATAGCAAAAACCTAGTTCATGTATATAATCATTTTTTAAGAATGTACAAACGACACACATGATTGTTGTCTCACAGACCCTACATACAGTGTAATGTACATGAAATACACAAAGGAGGGACTCTTCTACTCTTGGCTCCAGATGTGGCGCTAGTCGTTGGTGTCAGACTTTTTTGGAGATCTCATAAGGCTTTCTGTTGTATTTTGGCCCCTTTGACTGGGAATGGCGGGTAGAACACGAGTTGTCCTCAAGGGCTCTTTTCTTAGGACCGGCAAGAAGGAATAGAGTGAGTGACTCTGAGTTTTAGAGATGATTAACGGAGACAAGTTATTTCCCATCTGCAGAGAGTTGGTTGGCAAAGACATAGACTTCTTGACTCCTGGACAGGCTTGCCCTGATGGCAACTGGACTGGAATAAAAAGAAAAGTAGGAAATTATATTTAACAACAGATAAAGGTTATATACTTCTTGCTATCAACATGGATGTCAGTGGAAGCCTAGGGAGCAATTGGCTCCATTGCACTCAACCAGTTTACTATAAGATGAATAACAAGTTACTGTACATATACAAAGAAAATAGTAAAGGGGTGGGGGTATCTCAGGATGGAATAAATATATTATTATTATACACAATTTATATAGCGCCAACTGTTTACACAGTGCTTTACAATGTAGAGGGGGGACAGCACAAATACATTACAATACAGAAGGTACAGGAGGGCCCTGCTCATAGAGCTGACATTCTAAAGAATGATTTGATGGGGGTGGCTCAGAGACAGTTGCTAGGTGGGTGTGGGATAGGCTTCCCTGAACAAATGAGTTTTAAGGGATCTCCTAAAGATGGAGAGGTTAGGGGCTGATCGGACATACCAGGGCAGGGAGCTCCAGAGGATGGGAGAGGCTCTGGAGAAGTCCTGAAGGCAAGCATGGGAGTTGATAACAAGGGAGCTAGAGAGCAGGAGGTCCTGGGAGGAGTGGAGGGGACAATTTGGACGATATCTGCAGATGAGGTTGGTGATGTAGATGGGGGCAATGTTGTGGATGGCCCTGTATGTTGTGGTTAGCATTTTGAATTTTATATAGTGGGGTAGGGGAAGCCAGTGAGGGGATTGGCAGAGAGGAGCAGCAGTCACGGATTGGTTAGTGAGGTGTATTAGTCTAGCAGCAGAACTCATAATAGACTGAAGGGGGGATAGCCTGCGTAAGGATAGGCCATTAAGGAGAAAGTTGCAGTAGTCGAGGCGGGAAATAATCAATGAGTGAATAAGTTGCTTTGTGGTGTCATTAGTCAGGAAGGGTTGAATTCTGGAGATGTTGCAGAGGTTAAGGCGGCAGGATTTAGCCAGTGATTGGATGTGGGGGCTAAAAAAAAAAATATAGTATATACAAAATATAAATATACTACTACTCCAATGCCTATGACGCAGTTAGGTGGTCAGCCTTCTAACCAAACATATACTTTTTACTGTACGTATACCCCACTGACAGCAACAAGAGAGTTTATACCAGATTACCTGACATGTCAAGTTGATGTTTTTGTAGGTCACTTGCAGCTCTATTTTTGCTCAGTACTGGTTTTATTATGTTTTATACAAGCACACTGGGTGTTTAGCCCCATTACATGAGGCTCTGGTGGTTAGATGGGGGTGAAAGGCACAGGTGCACTTAGTGACCTAAATGATAATGGCACTTGGTGCATCTTCAAGCCTTAGGAGCTTTTAGGCTCCTGCTCTAATCGCCTAGGCATTGTAGCGGAAGTGGGAACCTCTAAAAATAAGGTATCTGCTCCCCCTTAAAAAAAATATTTCAAATATGGCAGAGAAGGGGAGGAGGAAGAAAGGTGAAAATTGCCTGATGAATCACTAGCTATTGGGCTTGTTTGGTAGGGATGAAGACATTTCGTCACTCATCTAAGTGGCTTGCTTAGTTCTTCTGTTTGTCAGGAACATACATCAGCATTTATACCCTCACTAAGGTTGCCAGGGACAGTCCTTGTTTTGGAAGATCTTATTATTTTAGGATTATCTTATTACAGCACAGATGTGGTTAGTTAACACAGTTTTAAAACATTGCGGGAGGCATGTCGCCCAAAAATAGTTCAGGAGCTACTTTTGGGCGACATGCGTCCTGCGAATCGGGTTGCCGCAATTGCAGCATGATTTATCGTGCGACAGTAAGAAGGGCATGATTTTATATATGGACTGCTGGGACCTGTATCACTCAATTAGCTCCAAGAAATGGATTTTACAGCAAATACAATAATACAATATCTTTGCTTGCTCATTTAGGGACACAGGAATTCAGAGATTGTTGGGACGCCCAAAAGCTGAGAGGTGGAAAACAGCAACACTAATAAGCCTACAAGAAAAAAAAATAGAACCAGGGACTGTCAACAAGACACCGGCTATCCCAAGATCATGATCTGAGTCCATGGCCGAGGACACACTGGCATAACAATTCCACCTAAAGGGGTTGTAAAGGTTCATGTTTTTTCACCTTAATGCATCCTATGCATTAAGGTGAAAAAACATTCGGCGATTGCAGGCCCCCCAACCCAGTTTACTTACCTGAGCCCTCGAAAGTCCTGCGTCGAGAACACGCTTGATGTCGACCCAGTCTTCTCAGGCTCTTCATTGGATAGAATGATAGCAGCGCAGCCATTGGCTCACGCTGCTGTCAATCAACACCAATGACGCGAGGGCCGGGGGTGGGACCGAGTCCTGTAGTCGGCGGCTTATGGACACCGAATACAGGACTCGGGAGTGCGCCCGCAAGCTAACCTCCTTGAGGGGGTTAGCTGATGCGGGTCGGAGCTGAGACAGCCGCCTAGGGACCCCAGAAGACGTGGATTGGGGCAAAACGAGCTGCACAGTGGAGGTAAGAATGACAGGTTTGTTATTTTTATTTATTTTTTTAAAGTAAAGCTTTACAACCACTTTTATAGTTATGGGCATCTAGTGGTGAAAAGCGAGAACTACATGTCTAATACATGTTACATTCATTTACCAGCTCAAGTGCATTAAAAAGGAATAATCTCAATTGAAGAAAAAATAGCAAGCAAAATAGTTATACTGTACTTTTGTCAAAACAGAGAAATGGCATCTATAATTGACTGAGCTTATTATACATGAATTATTATCGTCTGTACTACACAAAGTTTGTAGTCAACTTGTTCCTGTATTTTGATGCACACCTTTAAATAACAAACAAAACAAAATAAATAGTGTCCATCTTCCTAGGACACTAGCAAAAAACGAAGGCATACTGGGAGTAGGAGGAGTTATACCAGGCTGGCCACAATTTTTTGTTCTGCCAAAAAGTCCAAATCCTCCAGTAGGTGGCAATATAACCCACGTCTCCCTAGTCTCTGTGGCCCTCAATGAACAAAAATAAATAATGATTACCATTTCAATGTGATTTTATGGAAAAGATGATAGATTAAAGAAAAATAAGGGCATGTTTAATACATTTATGATGTATATGTGCATATAATGTGTATAAATGTACCTGCACAGATGTCCTAATGCATATTATATGTCAAGGGGTTATGAGAAGCAAAGACATCTTTATAACCATATGCTCAACAATCATCACATGGGACAGAAATTCCTGGGAGACAAGCTGCTGTAAATAACTCTGGCTTAATTAAAAAGTAGGACAATATATTAAAGGATTCCAATCTTTTTTGTGTAATGTTTTCAAATATACTGTATGTGAATGTGATCAGTTTACAGGATGACTTGCTTCCATAGCATTCACAATTGTAAGGACTGGCATTCCCCTTTTGTAGGATTATAAATTTACAAATGTGCTTCCTATTATCCACGTTTTTTTTTTTTTCAATTACAACAAAAGCACCTTTAGAAATGTTTAGTAATGGCAATCTTGGCAAGTATAAAATGCTTATAGACAATTGTAGACTTTATTTTCTTTGCATATATTAATACCCCCCCCCCCCTTCCTTCTCATTGTCGCCATTGTTACTAAGGGCAGATTAATACATCTCCCTTTACTTCCTGGAACTCTGCCAAGAACACAGGGTCTGCTTCCCTGAACATGTGACAGGAACTTCTCAGAATGCATCTATGAGGCCAGGGTTACATCACCAGTGCCTCACTCAACCAGGAAGTGGGAAAACATTAATTGCAAGTAAAAGCAAAAAATGTTTGTTCAACTAATAAATGTAAGATGATAATTAGTTAGGCGTGGCTTAGCGGCAGATGTAACAGGCAGCAAGGTCGCGCTGCTTTGCCATACATCTGCATAAATATCCTGCAAATAGCTTGAAATACCGCTCGTTCCGCATCCCCGGTTACCGGCATAGATAGCCGCCATCCCCGGACACACGGATGTACCCTCGGCTCCACTGGGCACCATGTCAAAGCGGGGGATCAGTGTCCCGCTCCGCTCCGGACCAAGCTGGCGGCGGGCCGCCTCGTGATGCATAGGAGTCCTACAAGGCTGCAGCTATGAAGCTTCTCGGCAAAATGGCACCCAGAGACTCCCCTCAGCCTGCACTCATCCACCCTGACCCAGATGACGACCGTAACGAGGCTGATGACACCATACCGCTTGAGGACCCTGCTACACCTTGTCTTCCATGGGACAGTGTGAGTACCCCAGTATGTGTGTCAGACGAACTTTCAGCCCAGGCCCCTGACCAGGACAGTCCAGAGCCCACTCTCCGAGACATTATGGCTGCAGTGCTCTCATGCAACACCTCTATAGCCGCCCTAACCTCAGAAACGAAGGGGGTTAAAACTGCGGGACCGCACTACAGCACTGGAGGGTAGACTGGGCACATTGGAGGATGAATGGGCCCCTTTACAACGGGAGGTGCACTACAATACAATGGCAGTAGACAAGCAGGCTGCCCGCATAGATGACATGGAAAACAGGTTAAGGAGAAATAATGTCCGAGTGATCGGCATTCCTGAAAAGACCGAAGGAAAGAACCCGGTACAATTTATTGAACAGTGGCTTCTCCAGATATATGGGAAATAAGCCTTTTCTCCCATGTTTTGTGTCGAAAGAGCCCACAGAGTTCCCATGAGACCATTACCACCGGGCAACCAGCCTCACACGTTCTTATTCAAACTACTCAATTACAAAGATAGAGACGTTATACTCTCAAAAGCCAGGAATCTGGGAGACGCCCTAAAAATGGCTAACTCCAAAATCTCACTCTTTCCCGACTTCTCTGCGGAAGTGCAGAAGCAGAGAGCGCAATTCAACGATGTAAAAAAGCGATTGAGGGCCCTCAACGTACAGTACTCTATGCTATACCCCTCCCGACTCTGTGTGGTGGCCAGAGACCAGGTCCATTTCTTTGACAGGCCACAATTGGTGTCGCAATGGCTGGACAGAGAGGAACGTTCCATCCGAGAGGAAGCAGCAGATCGCAAACTGGCTGTATGATGCACATAAACTCACGGTATGCAGAACACAAACCCCAACACCGTATTTTCTTCCCTACTGCTACTACATTCTTGGCAAGGCGGATGCCCTAAAAGATAACAGACAATGACGCTACCAACCACATTTTGCCTGGTGCGCCATTTAGGCCCACAAACCGCATCAATAGACCTAGAGTCATGTCTCCCCACACTCAGGACTCCTTGACAGTCCCATTGGGACGAAGATTTTTTTTACAGTTTTTTGTAAAGGCCCTGTTGGCCTGTTTGGTGCTTCTCCTCGTGGACTAGGACCCCATGCAGAACTCCAGAGGGATGACCCTTCTGCTTATTGCCGATCCCACAATTAAACACTGAACTTCAACGCGCTTGAGGAAACTTTTTATTTTTCCTATTTGCATACAGTGGTATGGCACACATGTAAGTTGTGTGAGTGAGGTCTGTACCCTCTCCCGACTATTATTTGCTATTTGGACATTTTATAATAATATGACATGGCTAAATCTCATGTAGTGCTTAGTTGGAATGTGCAAGTAGCGGAGTGAAAAGGATGGCTGTGACACATGTGGCTAAGCGTGTACGGTCCTCCATACTTTGCTTACAAGAAACGCCTATGCATACAGACCAATCCATACAATTCTCGGCTCGTATGTTCAGCCGGCAGTTTTACTTTGCATATTCCTTGTTTTCTCGGGGAGTAAGTATACTGATCCCCCAGGGGATCCCCTTTAACTATGCACTCTCAGTAATAGATGACAAGTGGAGGTATATATTTTTCAGGTGCAACCTGGTGGGCTTAGAATGTATAATAGCAAATGGGTATATACCCCCTCCCTTTTCTGCAGAAGTTCTTAACATTTTGGCAAGCTTTCTGGGCCATCACCCTAATGTTCCAGCTCTTATCGTGGGCGACTTTAATAATTAATTGAACTTCCAGCTAGATACATTTTCGATGGCCCGCCCTGATAGATTTAAGACACCATTTGCCCATCTACTGAAGGAGATGGGACTGCATGATGTCTGGCGCCTAAAAAAAAAAAAAAACTAAGACGTATTCCTGCCACTCTGCATCACACAGGGGCCTCTCCAGGATTGACCTTGGTCTTTGTAATGAGGAGATGCTACCATACATTGCTGATACTCAGTATGAACCGAGGACGGCCTTTGACCATTCTCCATACTGGCCTAAGATAAATACAGCTGGCCCCAGCAAACGGAAACACTGGAAAATAAATCCATTTTGGCTATCCTTGTTCCCCACGCCGGACCCAGTAACTACCGCTCTTGCAGACTTTAATAAAAAATACAGCGCCTTTGGGTATGTGCTGGGACGCTCTTAAGGCCTTTCCCAGAGGCCAGTTTATTCAAGCAATCTCCTCCATAAAGACCAGGACCAAGACCTGGGAACTTTCTGTCCTGCAGGAACTAAGGGAGGCGGAATCAGAGTTCATTGCAAACCCGACTGACCATACGGAAAGGAGATGGTTGGAGGCACAAAATTGGCTAATAATATGACAACATCGAAGGCAGAAAACAAGCGTTTTTTTATGCAACAGAAATACTATGAGGAAGGGGAGAATACCGGACATATGTTGGCCATGATGGCTAAGTCCGGTAGAGGCCCCTCATTCATAGCAACAGTCCAAGATGCCACCGGCCGGGTAGTAAATGCACATCTGGAGGTTATCACAACATTCCAAACGTTCTATGAAGACATATATTCCTCTAAGGTCTCCTCTCCTCCCACTGAAATCCGGGACTTACTCTTGGGGTGTAATCTCCCACGTCTTGAGTGGTCTGATAGGAACATGTTGAATGCCCCTCTCACAACAGATGAACTCAGAGGCCCTGTCCCTTTCACCTCCAGGCAGGTTCCCGGGAGCAGACGGACTGCCGGCAGAGGTATACAAAAAGTATGCTGACACTATGCTACCACAACTAAAGCAGACCTTAACAGAAGCCCTAGAACTAGGTCAATTTCCCCCATCCATAACTGAGGCCATTCAAATCCTGATACTTTTTTTTTTTAAAACTTTGTTTGTTTTCTGCAAATACAACATTCAAGGAGGCACATAAACATCTCGTGTATAAAGTATAGCAGAATAATAATACCACATCAGAGTTATACGTAAACCTGAGAATATTATTTACCCCGGATCCTCAACGGAGGAACTCCATAACAACAAGTGAGACAGGGTAATCCAAGTGGACCACCAATGGCACCACACAGTTTGTCCTTGTGTCTTAATCAGCATAAGTAGCCAACAGTTGCATTCACACTCACATGTACCCACATTTACACTCACACGTATACACACAGTCATACTCGCCCCACCACCCTCCCACCCCCCCACCCAGGTTCAAGACACCCGTGACCAACCACCCATCAACCCACAGACAGACCCCGGTAACTCATGACCAGAGTCCACTATGGCTGGGATAGCGGGGTGTCCTTCCAGAAGGAATCTGCAATATCAAGCCAGGGCTGCCAGATTTTGGTAAACTTTTTGGAACAGGCCCTGCCCTTATAGATGCATTTACAGATGGGTATAACCTTATTCACCATACGATACAACATTTGGATACCCGGAGCAGAGGCCCTTTTCCATTGCAACAACACCAGTTTCCTGGCATAAAATAAGATTGTGCGTATCAGAGTTCGAGCATGGATTGTAGGTATAAAGTCATTGAGCACTCCCAACAACCCGACCTCCGGTGTGTGAGGAATGGGTAGATTTAAGGTGTCCTTAAAGAAAGAGAAAACCAGTCCTTCCAAAACGATGATAAAGCTGGACAAGACCAAAACATATGTATGTAACCAGCCTCAGTGGAGCCACACGAGAACAAGAAGCAGCAGAATTTAAACCCATGTGGGCTAGCCTGGCAGGAGTATAGTGTAACTGGTGTATAAATTAAAATTGTACATACTGATATTTAGACCCGATAAGATCGAGGAAGCAGGCCTCCGAGGCCTCTTCCCACACCTCCTCGGACACACCCGGAATGTCCAACTCCCATTTCCGCAGAGCAATCTGGAAGGGTTTTACCCCAGCCGATTGCAAGCAGGAATAAATAGTCGTAACCAGCTTTTCAATATCTGGGTACGACATGAGCACCTCCAGAGGTGATTCCGTGAGCTCCTGGCTCAGACCACTAAATTGTGCCCGAACTGCATGGCGTAATAATAGGTACTTATACAGAAATTTATCCGGCACCCCACACCGTGCCTTTAGATCCTCAAAGGAGATAAACGTATCATTTACAAAGATGTGGGAGACGGGCGTGACCCCCAGTCGGGTCCACCACAGAGAATCCGGGTGACCCAGGAGCTCAAAGAAGTTGGGGTTTTGCCACAGGGGAACTTTTGGAGACATCCCGTCCGAATTCGTGAGCAACCCGTTACCCTCATGCCAGGCTAACCAACTGATTTCTATCGGGGAGCTACGGGAGCAGCTCCTAGGTACCGACCTGTGTAGGCCATCAACAAGTGAGTCCCCGGGGCCTACAAGTGCAGTCAATAGAGCGGTGGAGCAGGATGAGGGGGCCTCCAGGAACCAGTAATAAACATACGCTAGCTGAGATGCTATGAAATACAGTCTCAGATTTGGACAGGCTAGTCCTCCATCAAGTTTAGCAGACTGAAGAGAGGCCCTAGCAATCCGTGGGTTCGACCCCTGCCAGAGAAAGGTGGAGAGGAGCGAATTAATTTTGTTAAAACGTTTTTTAAACCAAAAAGTAGGGGATGCCCGAAAAACATATTAAAATTTGGGTAAGTATATCATCTTAAAAATATTCACGCGATCAATCAGATTAAGTGGTAAAGAGGCCCAAGTATGTAGCCTGGTCTCCATATGTGTTACAATTGGGGAAACATTGAGAGCTTCATAGGAAGACAAGTCCGCATTAATGTGTAACCCCAAATATTTAAACGTGTGTCGGATGGACAATTTAGATAGAGGAGTAAGTAGAGAGGTAAGTATAGTCAAGTGTAGGGCCTATAGGGAATGCAACTGATTTGTCCCAGCCTACCCGTAACCCGGAGACCTTTCCAAACTCCTCCACAACACCCATTAGGGAGACAAAAGATTGCTCAGATCCGTCCAGGTAAATTGGGGCATCATCTGTATAAAAGGGAAATCTTTTCATAGAGGGCCCCATAACAGATGCCACCCACCGACGCCGTCTGCCGCACCGCCAGAGCCAGAAGCTGTATGGCCAGAGCGAACAGAATCGGCGAGAGCGGGCAGCCCTGTCTGGTTCCCCTCTTCAAAGTAAAAACATCAGAGACATCCTTTTTTCTGCTTATCCTAGCCCTAGGGTTGGTATAGAGTAAACTGACCCACTGAATGAATTGAGAGCTGAAGCCCATATGATGCATGGTTTCCCAAAGGAAGGACCAATTAACAGTATCAAAGGCCTTGAACACATCCAAGGATAACACCAGGCCACTTTTTTTCCCGGTGGCAGCCCTATGAATGTGCAGATATAGCCGGCAAATGTGGTCATACCTACTCTTCCCAGGCATAAACCCAGTCTGGTCCCTGTGAATAAGATGGAGAATGACTTTTTGTAATCTTAGCCAGCACCTTAACATCACTATTCAGCAGTGAGATTGGACGGTAAGACCCACACAACAGTTTCTTTGTCAGGTTTAGGGAGCACTACAATCGGGGCTTCACACATGGAGGAGGGGAGCTCACCCTCCTGCAGTGCACGCCCAAACAAAGAGTGTAGTTTCTGTGACAGTTCTTCAACATAGTTTCTGTACCATTCTGTGGGCAAACCATCCAATCCAGGGGCTTTATTAGGGGGGAGCGAGCAAATAGCCTCAGTGACCTCCTCCACTGTCAAGGGCTTGTCTAGGATCAGGTTATGTGATTCTTAACCCAGACCCCAGATGATGTCCTAGGAGACGAAACGCGTCGGGGGGACTCCATTGTTGCCACATTCTTTGCAAAGCGCTTTTATATCAACTTAAATGTAAGTGTTTCCACTACATTAAATTTTGATTTATATACAGAGTTACGCTATGTGGCTGTTTCTTTTCTCTATTACATGATACTTACCTGCTCATATTGATTGGGATTTTCCCAGACCACTACTGCATATGAGGTTATCTGCTAAGAGGTCATCTTTCTTCTGCGGTTTCTCTCTCCATGTTGATGTTTGGCCATTTCCAGCACAGCAATTTGCAGCATACAGATTGTCCAGGTTCCATCGTGGTTCCACCACACCAAGCCCGTTTGACCCACTGAACATATGTTTCTCTGGGTTCAAACTATCTGGTAAGCTCCTTACCTATTGGTGGTGATTCTCTTCATCTTCTCATCGTCACCTTTCCCTTCAAAGTCTTCACCCACTTTTGAATTTCACCATTGCCTTCATTTTTTAATTACTTTAGGACACTCAGTTGCACAAGTTTTCACTTGTATTTCGCATATAGACATTTTGTATATATGGAGGACTTCTTACTGTTTTTACTTAATATTTGAGTGTCTTTTTTTATATTGCACCGTTTTTATATACTCATTTGAGTGCGTCATGCATTCTTGTTAATTTTTTTGATTAGCGCTACACTTTTTGTTTCCACGCTTTTTACTATTTGTCTACTTGTTGTGTTAGCAGATTATCCAGAGGGCAGCGCGGAATTATTTTGTATGCTACTCAGGGTCCTCCACAAAGAGCTCCAGGGTGGATGCCAGAGATGAGTGGCGTGGTGGTGCGGCGGCCATCTTGGCAGGAGCGCGTGGCGATACTAATTTTTACCGCGGGTTGTTTCCTTCCTTTACGTTTTCCCATCCACCAGAATCCCTGGAAAAGTAGCCCAGGGTCTTCCCCGAGGGAGCTGTGAGGTTTTTAGCCATTTTGGAGAGGCAGGCTATGAGGATTGCAGAGGATTATTCAGAGGGATCTCGGAGCTGCTAGGAAAGACGTCCGCTCACATGCTGCGTCAGGCCACGCCCCCATAATCCTGATACTTAAGCCAAGCAAGGACCCCCTTCTCCCAGACTCCTATAGGCCCATCTCCCTGCTCACAACGGATGGGAAACTACTGGCCAGAGTGCTGGCCACCTGCCTAGCGTCTGTCATTCAAAAGCTTATTCACCGTGAACAATCAGGGTTTATCCCCTCCAGATCTACGGCACTAAACATAAGATGTTTATTCCTCAATCTGCAGATCCCAGTGCACAATCCGGGTAATAGGGCAGTCCTATCCCTCAACGCTGCCAAAGCCTTTGACAGCGTTGAGTGGCCATATTTGTGGGAGGTCCTGGAGAGGTTCGGTCTGGGAAAGAATTTCATTAAGAGGGGCCAGTTACTATACACAAACCCCACCGCCAGGCTGCGTATTAGTGGTGATCTCTCTGACCCTTTCCGTATTTACAGAGGCATGAGGCAGGGGTGCCCTTTGTCGCCCCTGTTGTTTGCCTGAGCCCTGAAACCGCTGGTGGAGACGGTGGGAGCATCGCCATTGATATCCGGCTTCATGTGAGGCCCAGCAGTTGACAAAATATCACTGTATGCAGTTGACACTCTCCTATATCTGGGAGATACTTCCACATCACTACTAAACGTGATGTCTTTAATCACACAATTTGGCACCTTCTCTGGCTTCTCCATAAACTGGAGCAAGTCCGCCCTCCTGCCCATGGATGAACTTACAGAACCACTGCCAGAGTGCGCCGGTCTCTCCAGGTTGTCTACTCATTTAAGTACTTGGGAGTAGAGGTTACTCCGGATACCTCTAGATATCTAACCCTGAACTTGCTCCCTATGATTATTAACCACTTAAGGACCGCCTCACGCCGATATACGACAGCAGAATGGCACGGCTGGGCACAAGCACGTACAGGTACGTCCTCTTTAAGATGCCCAGCTGTGGGTCGCTTTCGCGACCCGGTCCTGAGCTCCGTGACCGCGCCCGCGAAACCCTCTCCCCGTGCTTCCTAGTGAGACTGTCACTGATCGTCTGTTCCCTGTCATAGTCAAAAGGCCATAAAACTATCCCCTATTTTGTAGACGCGATAACTTTTGCGCAAACCAATCAATAAAAGCTTATTGCGATTTTTTTTTTAACAAAAATATGTAGAAGAATACATATCGGCCTAAACTGAGGAAAAAAAATGTTTTTTTATATATTTTTTGGGGATATTTATTATAGCAAAAAGTAAAAAATATTGAATTTTTTTCAAAATTGTCGCATTATTTTGGTTTATAGCGCAAAAAAAAAAAAAAAAAACGCAGAGGTGATCAAATACCACCAAAAGAAAGCTCCATTTGTGGGAAAAAAAGGACGCCAATTTAGTTTGGGAGCCACGTCGCACGACCGCGCAATTGTCAGTTAAAGCGACGCAGTGCCGAATCGCAAAAAGTAGCCTGGTCCTTTAGCTACAAAATGGTACGGGGCTTAAGTGGTTAAGATGCAAACCAAATGCAGCGCCTGGTGCAAGTTACCCATTTCTATCACTGGTAGGGCCAATCTTATAAAGATAGCATGGGTGCCTCAGCTATTATACATACTACATAACTCCCCCCAATGGATCCCACATAGGTGGTTCACACGCATTGACGCTATCTTTAGAAGCCTCCTTTGGAAAGAAAAGATCGCTATAATCAAACTATCATACTATCTAACTTGACACTGCCTTTGGGGACCATGCTTGCAACTGTTAGCCTTGCAATGCCTCATGGGACTTTTTGTTCCACAACAGCAGGAGGGCTGCAGGTTGGACACCCATGCGCTAAGGAATTCCAGAGAATCTGAACTGACTGACATAAGTATCTATTGTATCCCACAATCAAATCTGGATGGTATGTAGATACACACCTCTTCAGACCGGCGAGTCTTGTAACTAAACAAGCAGATAAATCAAAGGGCGCAAACGCCTAGTGCATTATTCACAACACCCTAATTAAGGATAAAAAGAGTGCAAACTCACAAATGCTAAAATGATAAATGTGTTGTATGTAAACCAAGAACTGAGGGTCAGGCTTGCTCTGATGAAAGGGGGGCTGTCCCCTGAAACACGTCAGCTGATTATAGGACATCCATCTGAACTAGAAGAGTTCCATTACAGGACAGACCCTTTATTCTTGGTTTACATACAACGCTGTTATCATTTTATCTTTCGTGAGCTTTTGTGAGTTTGCACTCTTTTTATCCTTTAATAAAGTGCGAAGGATAATGAACTAGGCATTTGTGCCCTTTGTTTTATGTGATTATTTAGTCTGTGTGAAAGTTATAGAGTCTGCAAACTATGGTATAAAAAAAAAAAAAAAATATATATATATATATATATATATATATATATATGAAAATTTATCGAACCCCACGTACCTATGGCCTATCTCATTTCCTGAGGCCCTAAAATGGCAGAACAGTACAAATACCCCCAAAATTACCCCTTTTGGAATGTAGACAGTCCAAAGTATTTAGTAAGAGTAAAAAAAAAAATTCTTTCAAAATTCAAGGTCTTTTTTCATGTATTTTGCAAAAAACTAAAAACCCAGTGATTCTTAAATACCACTGAAAGAAAGCTCTATTTGTGTGAAAAAAATTATAAAAATTGCATATGGGTAGTGTTACATGACTGCGCAATTGTCATTCAAAATGCGACAGCGCTGAAAATTGGCCTGGGCATGAAGGGTCAGGTTTTGAAGTGGTTAAACGAGTGACTGATTCACCCCCATTTATATTTGATGGAAGTCACAGGCCTGCTTTATATATATGCCCCTAACTGGTTCTGCCCTGCCAACTAACTGGTCCCATACACTGTCTTCCAGCTTCTGGGTGTATATAACAGTGTGTATTGTATTTAAAAATACCTGTAGCTGTTATATTCCACTTACCTCCAGCACTTATTGTTTGACACCGCATTGCACTTTCAGGGCCTGTTTGCACTATATATTATGTTAATGCATATTAAAGCAACACAATACTGTGGGTAGGTGCAGCATGTTGCGGCGGCAGTAAACACTGATGATCTCGTTGCAGGAAACAGAACTGTATTGAAATAAAAATTCAGTAATGCACAACAAGCCAGATGGGAAGACAACCTGACCGGGCACGCTCACAGGATGTACAGGCCAGGCCCTCTGTACCCAAGTGGGAGGCTTTCAGGAAGGATGGTGTGTCCCTGTGCTTTCCCTACCTATCTGGAACTTCTCCCAAACGCTAAGCGCTGTCCCTGATAGATGGGTGACCTGTCCTTACTTAGTCCACACACGAAATGCACGCCAAACATGGGATCCAGGGTCCTAAATAGACTCTGCCTGACCAAAGTCACATGAGATGCCAGCATCCAATCGGATGCTGCCTCTGTGACTGAGGAGATTATAGAAGAACAAGGCTCCTCTTGACTTCCTCCCCCACCTGCATTGCTGCTACGGATGAGCGCCACCTGCTGTGGAGAAAATAGACTGCCTACAATACTGCGTGTTAAAGACCACTGTGTTAAAGCGTTTGTTAACCCAAAAAAAAAGTAGATTCTGGTCTCTTAAAGCAGATTACACAGCACAGCGCTTGTGCTATGTAATCTGCCACCCTCTAAACTGTAAAAAAAATCCCCTAAACCTACCACTTCCTTTATGCCCTCTCTAAACAGACCACGATAACCAGGGCATCTCTGCCCTGATCACCGCGGTCAAAGTGCCTTCCTCTGGGTGGCTTCTGCGGAGGAAACGAGCGGCCACGTGATCTCCCTCTGACGTTAGAGGGAGATCACGACCCCTACCGCAGAAGACATCTATCAGAGCTGGAAAGCCGCCGCGAGTTATGTGCCCGGCCTCAAGACAGCTGATATTCAGTATTTACAGCGCTCGTTTTTAAATACAACTTACACATTGTGCTATGCCAGTCTCCAATAGAGAGGCTGGCAGTAACAAATTTTAGATTTTAATATTAAAATAATAGCGGCGGGGCCAATACAACTTACACATTGTACTATGCCAGCCTCTAATAGAGGGGCTGGCATAGACTTATAATAATGCCTTAACAAACACTTTAAGGCAGCTCCTTCATGGCCTAAAAAATTGGCATTTATTTTTTCATTTGCAGCCTGTGCATTATGGTGTGCTGCCGTGCCTATGCTAGTGCATTGGTGGGCCATTCATTGATGTGTTACATTTAAGCACACTAAACACATAGTTTCTGCAGATTATTTGAAACACACCATCAACGTTAGCACAGTTCATGTGTTTGCAGTAACCTATGGTATGGTAAAATGTGTGTTTGCTGAGCCAAAGTCAGTAAATCTGAATAAGGAGGCACTACAACTACATAAGGAGGCATATAAAAATCTTAATGAAGTAAGCCTGCATGGTTATAACAACTCAGGGCCATGCCACACTAGCAATTTCTAAAGCAACATTTTTCTGCAAGTACAAATCTCTCTTTGTCTGGTGATTTTTTGCAGGTACATATGCACCTCAATCAATGTCATAGTCATCAGAAGCTGCGTTTTTCTGTTGCTAGCTCTACATGCTGCAAAAAGTCAATGGCTCAGCAACTAAGCTACAAATCGTTAGAAATTTCATTGACACAGACCTTTCGCTTACCTCAAGTCTATCTTTATAGCAACAAAAATGCCAAGAAAAGTGATGCCGCTTACACACGATCGTTTTTATTGTCATTGAAAAAAATAGGATTTTTTACTCACCGTAAAATCCTTTTCTCTGAGTCCATGGACCGACACAGCTTCTCTATTGACAAAGTGGGTATTATCCGTTAATTAGGAGTGACTAGGCAGAAAAACTTGTAAAAAGTGTTGCATCACACCTTCTACAGTACCGCCCAGGGGGCGGACCCTCTGGGTATACCCTCTCAGTCTGCACATCGCAGATCAGTTCGTCAAAAAGCAGTACAAACTTAAAAGGAGGGGTGGGTGCTCTGTCGGTCCATGGACTCAGAGAAAAGGATTTTACGGTGAGTAAAAAATCCTATTTATTCTTTCGTCCATGGACCGACACAGCTTCTCTATTGACAAAGTGGGACGTCCCAAAGCAGTGTCAGAGAAAAAACGAGGGGTGGTAACAGCATAAAAACAAACTTCACCCCAAAACACAAAACAGCACTCCTCCAACGGAGGAGTTGCAACTCTAAACAGCCGCCTGCAAAACCTTGCGGCCGAAAGAGGCATCCGAAGATGCACCTACATCAACTTTGTAGAATTTTGTGAAAGTGTGAGCGGACGACCAAGTCGCCGCTTTACATAGTTGGGAAACAGACGCTTGATGTCGGAAAGCCCAAGAGGCACCTATTGCCCTGGTCGAATGCGCCGTGACAGGAAAGGGGGGCGCCTGACCCTTTAAGGCGTAAGCCTGGATTACTATCTGTCGGATCCACCTAGAGATGGTGGCCGTTGAGACTGCTTGGCCCTTCTTGGGACCAGCCACCGAAACAAACAGTGAGTCTGACTTCCGGAACAGGGAAGTAGTAGATATGTATACTCTCAAAGCTCGGACAACGTCCAAGGAATGCAACGCCGACTCCTTAGGATTCGACGGCTGAGGACACAAGGATGGAAGTACAATGTCTTCGTTGAGATGAAAAGCCGAAACGACTTTCGGAAGAAAGGAAGGCTGCGGCCGCAGCACCACCTTATCCTTGTGGAAAATCAAATAGGGAGCCTTGCAGGACAGGGCTGCCAGCTCAGAGACTCGTCTAACTGACGTAACAGCCACCAAAAAGACCACCTTCTGAGAAAGTGTCAACAGGGGAATATCTCTAATATTCTCAAACGGTGCCTTCTGAAGCACCGAGAGGACCAGGTTCAAGTCCCACGGAGGTAACGGGGGGCGGACCGGAGGGGCCACATGTCGAACCCCCTGCACAAATGTACTCACGAGAGAGTGAGTCGCCAGGGGTCGCTGAAAAAAAACAGCCAGGGCAGATATCTGTCCCTTAATCGTACTTAGGGCAAGCCTTTGGTCTACCCCATGCTGTAAAAACAGCAGGATTCTGGAAACCAAATAGGTACGCGGATGCCATTTCATTTCCTCACACATGGAGATGTAGGCCCTCCAAGTGCAGTGATAGACCTTCCTAGAGGACGGTTTTCGAGCACTTCTCATAGTAGAGATTACTGAGTCTGACAGGCCCCGGTCTCTCAGTACCCGGTTCTCAACAGCCATGCCGTTAAAGCCAATGACTGTAAAGTAGGATGGAATATGGGACCTTGCGATAGCAGGTCCTTCCGTAGTGGTAGGCACCAGGGGACGTCTGCTACCAGACGTACTAGATCGGCGTACCAAGGACGCTGAGGCCAATCTGGAGCGATTAGGATCATTGGAATTCCCTCTGCCTCCACTCTGCGGAGCAGAAGAGGAAGAAGCCTTAAGGGAGGGAAGGCATAGATTAGCCGATACTGACCCCACGATGCTACCAACGCGTCCGTTGCGTCTGCCCATGGGTCTCTTGACCGGGCCACAAACCTCAATACCTTCCGATTGAGTCGGGAAGCCAGAAGATCTACGTCTGGTGTGCCCCATCTTTGGCAGAGGAGTTGGAACACCTCCGGGTGTAAGGACCATTCTCCCTGGTCCAGCATCTGGCGGCTCAGGTAGTCCGCCTGCCAGTTTTCCACACCCGGAATGTACACGGCCGACAGTGCCGGTACGCTCCTCTCTGCCCACTTCAGGATGCGAGCGATCTCCGATGCTGCAGCTGAGCTTCTTGTTCCTCCTTGATGATTGACATATGCCACTGCTGTGGCGTTGTCTGACTGGATCCTGACTGGACGCCCTTGCAGTCTCTGAGACCATTTGAAGAGGCACAGCTTGATCGCCCGGATCTCCAGGACATTGATCGGCAGGAGGGCTTCCTCTGGGGTCCAGCGACCTTGCGCCGACTGGACACCCCAGACTCCCCCCCCAACCTGTAAGGCTGGCGTCCGTCGTGATTAGTGATGAGCCGAACACCCCCGGGTTCGGTTCGCACCAGAACCCGCGAACGGACCGAAAGTTCGTACGAACATTAGAACCCTATTAAATACAATGGATGCGAACGTTCGAATTCTAAAGTGCTAATTATAACAACTATTATGCATGTTATTGTCCTAAAAAGGGTTTGGGAACCCGGGTTCTGCACCAGGGGACATGTATCAATGCAAAAAGAAGTTTTAAAAACGGTCGTTTTTCGGGAGCAGTCATTTTAATGATGCATAAAGTGAAAAAAAAAAGTCAAATATTCCTTTAAATATCGTACCTGGGGGGTGTCTAAAGTATGCCTGTGAAGTGCCACGTGTTTCCCGTGTTTAGAACTGTCCCTGCACAAAATGACACTTCTAAAGGAAAAAAAAGCCATTTAAAACTGCTTGCGGCTTTAATGTAATGTCTGGTCCCGGTAATATGGATGAAAATCTTTAAGAAAAATGGCATAGCTACCCCATGACCCCCCCTACCCCAGCCCATTACCAGCCCCTTTGGGTCTTGTATGGATATTAAGGGGAACCCCGCACATAAAATAAAAAAGGCCCTATATACTCTGAACAGCCGTATACAGGCGGTGCATACAAGACAGGGACTGTAGGTTTGTTCTTATGTAGAATGTGTTTGTAATTTTGAACAGGTACATTGTTGAAGTGTAGCTCCAGCCCAAAAATCTATTTTTAAACTTTTTGGAAAACATAGGTAAGGGTTATCACCCCTGTAACATTTGTTTTGCTGTCTGTGCCCCTGTTCAGAACATTTCACCTCACTTTCCGTCCCAATGACAACTGTTTTTGAAATGTGGTGTTTTTCTTGAAACAAGGATTGCTGATAAAGCATCAGTACAGAGGAGACACCTTTCTCCCATATTTATTCTTACAGGAGAGAATTTTCCTTCCTAGTGGTAGATTTCCTCTCACTTCCTGTTGTCTTCTTGCGTTTGCAAGTAGGAGTCGTTTGTAAGTTGGATGTTTGAAAGTAGGGACCTGCCGTATATACTCTGCAGAAATAGGCCCCTTAGTTGTTGGTGTTGGCACAACACTGTAAGCACTCACAGTTACTCTTGGTTGGTGCTGGAACACCCTGCTGTCAACTATTATATCAGGAATTGTAATTACATATAATTGTTGAACAGTGGTAGTAAAAATTGGGCCTTTGATGGTGGTGCTGGTGCCACAACACTGTAAGCCCTGACAGTTACTCTTGGTGGGTGCAGCAATGGGCCCTGCTGTGAATTATTAGATCAAGAATTGTAATTGCATGCCCCTGTTGAACAGGGGCTGAAAAATTGGGCCTTTCGTGGTGGTGGTGGTGGTGGTGGTGTTGCCACAACACTGTAAGCCCTCAGAGTTACTCTTGGTGGGTGCAGGAATGGGCCCTGCTGTGAATTATTAGATCAAGAATTGTAATTACATGCCCCTTTTGAACAGGGGCTGAAAAATTGGGCCTTTCGTGGTGGTGGTGGTGGTGGCATTGCCACAACACTGTAAGCCCTCAGAGTTACTCTTGGTGGGTGCAGCAATGGGCCCTGCTGTGAATTATTAGATCAAGAATTGTAATTGCATGCCCCTGTTGAACAGGGGCTGAAAAATTGGGCCTTAGGCACTGGTGGCACAACACTACAACCCCTCACAGATACTGTACTTGGAGCACAGCAATGAGCCCTGTTGCAAAGTATTGCTTCAAAAATTGTAATGACACGCCCCTGTTAAACAGGGGCTGAAAAATTGGGCCTTAGCCACTGGTGGCGGCACCCATAAACAAAAATGATCTTCCAAGCTATCATCATCAATCGTATCATTGAGGACTCGGAGGAGGAGGATAGCCAGTCAACATAACAGCACAGGCACTCAGCATCAGCATCAGTCTTGAAGGGATGTGACATGTTAAAATCAATTAGTCTGTTATATCAGCATCAGGTGTGTGGTAGCTGGTGGTGATCCAAGACTGGTTCATCTTGATGAAAGTCAGTCGATCAACCGAGTCGGTGGACAGGCGCACCCTGTGATCCGTGACAAATCCTCCAGCAGCACTGAATGTGCGTTCCGAAAGAACGCTGGATGCAGGACAGGCCAGTAGCTCAATTGCATACTGTGCAAGCTCTGGCCAGTGATCCATCCTCAAGACCCAGTAAGCCAGAGGATTTTCGGTGGGGAAGGTGTCCAAGTCTGACCTTGCCCCTAGATATTCCTGCACCATGTTTATCAGACGCTGGCGATGGTTGCTGGAACCGATCATACTTTGGGGCTGCGGACTAAAGAATTGTCTGAACGCATCGGTCAGACGGCCACCTTCCCCACCGCTCCTTCTTTGACTGGCCGAAGCCTCAGCAACTCGTTGTCCAGGACCAGGAGTTTGTAACCTCCCAGTCTCTGGGAACGCGTTGCACAGACCTTTCTGCAAGGCCTCCCGGAGTTGTCTCATCCTCTGCTCCCTCTGCGAAGGTAACATAAGGTCCGCAACCTTACCCTTGTACCGTGGATCAAGGAGAGTGGCCAGCCAGTAATGGTCCCTCTCCTTGACCTGAAGAATACGAGGATCCTTCCGCAGACTTTGCAGGATTAGGGAGGCCATGCAGCGTAGGTTTGCTGAGGCATTCGCTCCGGAGTCCTCTGGGTCACTAAGGACGACATGATCCGCAGCCACCTCCTCCCAGCCACGTACAAGTCCACTGGTTTCTTGGGACTGTAAATCATCCCTAAAAGACTGCTGCTGATGATGCTGAGTGCCAGCCTCCACCTCCATGCTGACACAATCCTCCTCCTCCTCCTCCTCCTCTTCCTGTGCGATGGGTGGGACAGAAGGAACACTGTCTGGGTAAAGGGGGCCTTGAGAGGCAAGGAAGTCCTCCTCTTCCTGCCTCTGTTCTGCCTCAAGTGCCCTGTCCATTATTCCACGCAGCGTGTGCTCCAACAGGTGGACAAGAGGTACAGTGTCACTGATGCATGCACTGTCACTGCTCACCATCCTCGTGGCCTCCTCAAATGGTGCCAGGACAGTGCATGCATCCCTGATCATGCCCCACTGGCGTGGAGAAAAAAACCAAGCTCCCCTGACCCTGTCCTGGTGCCGTAGTCGCACAGGTACTCATTGATGGCCCTCTGCTGCGTGTGCAGCCGCTGCAGCATGGCCAACGTTGAGTTCCACCTGGTGGGCATGTCACATATAAGGCGGTTCTTGGGCAGGTTCAACTCCTTTTGCAGCTCAGCCAGGCGAGCACTGGCATTATAAGATCTGCGGAAATGCACACAGACATTCCTGGCCTGCCTCAGGACATCCTGTAAGCCCGGGTACCTGCCCAAGAACCGCTGCACCACCAGGTTAAGGACGTGAGCCACACAGGGCACATGGGTCAGTTGTCCCTGTCGGAGGGCGGAGAGGAGGTTGGTGCCATTGTCGCAAACCACCATTCCTGGCTTAAGCTGGCGTGGCGTCAACCACCTCTCGGCCTGGCCCTGCAGAGCAGACAGGACCTCTGCCCCAGTGTGGCTTCTGTCCCCCAAACACACCAGCGCAAGCACGGCATGGCATCTTTTTGCCTGCGTACTTGCGTAGCCCCGTGAACGGCTACGGAGCACCGCTGGTTCATAGGACAAACCACAGGAAGAGGCCATGGAGGAAGAAGAAGAGGAGGGGGTGGAGGAGAGAGGTGTGTCACAACCAGTAGTAGCATTTTGGAGGCGTGGCGGTGGAACAACCTCCAACACTACTGCACCTTGTCCTGCATCCTTCCCAGCTGCCAAAAGAGTGACCCAATGGGCCGTGAAAGAAAGGTAACGTCCCTGTCCATGCCTGCTGGACCATGAGTCAGCGGTAATATGCACCTTACCGCTGACCGCCCTGTCCAGCGAGGCCAAGACATTGCCTTCCACATGCCCGTAGAGAGCCGGAATAGCCTTCCGTGAGAAAAAGTGGCGTTTGGGAACCTGCCACTGAGGAACCGCACATTGCACAAACTCACGGAAGGGGGCCGAGTCTACCAACTGAAAAGGCAGCAGTTGAAGCGCTAGCAATTTAGCCAAGCTAGCATTCAACCGCTGGGCATGTGGATGGCTGGGAGTGAACTTCTTTCGACGGTCCAGCAGCTGGGGCAGGGAAATTTGCCTGCTAGAATCGGACGTCGGTGTACTGCTAGCAGAGTGGCCGCAAGTACTTGGCTGTGACACACCTAATTCTACACCTTCATTCCTCTCAGTGCATGTTTCAGAGAGGACTGAAGTTATAGTGGGGTTGGAGATCCCAGCTGATGCGGTGCAAGGAGAGGTCCGCTTTGTTCTTTGGTGTGGGTCTTTGAGGTAGGCTTGCCAACGAGCTGCATGGCAGGTCAACATATGTCTGGTCAGGCATGTGGTACCCAAGCGGCTGATGTTTTGGCCACGCGATATACGCTTGAGACATATGTTGCAAACAGCAGCTGTGCGATCTGATGCACTAGCCTCAAAAAAGGCCCACACCAAGGAACTTTTTGAATGACGGGCAGAGGCAGCGCCCTGCACAGGCGGAGCTCTGCGGTGTGATTCCGTCGGTGTACTGCCCTTACGCTGGCCACCAAAGGGCATCCTGCCTCGTTGGAGATGTGCCTCCTCCTCATCCTCCTCCTCCTCCTCTCTCCTATTAGGCACCCACGTGGAGTCAGTGACCTCATCATCCCCTCCCTCCTCATCACTGGAGCCAATCTGGCAGTATGCTGCAGCTGCTGGAACATGACTGCCAGATTGGTGTCCTTCTTGAGCATCCCCTCTGTCTGCTCTCACGCTACTGCCTTCCTGTAGCTGGGTTTCATCATCAGACCCTTCGAAACGCTGGGCATCCTCCTGGAGCATGTACCCAACACTGTGCTCAAACAGTTCGGGGGACTCCTCAGGAGGAGGACATGGTGGGTCTAGGGAAGGAGTGACTGATGATGAGTCTGACATTGATACCAGGGAAGAGGACGCTTTGGCAGCTGCTTTGCCAGTACCCTGAGCCTGGGTGAGAGAGGATGAGGAGGAGGAGGAGGGCTTGGTCATCCACTCTACCAAGTCTTCGGCATGATGTGGCTCAACATGTCCAGCTGCCGAAAAGAAGGACAAGCGTGTCCCATGGCCATGTGCTGACGACAATGCACCGCGTCCACGACCAGCACTGTTGCCCCCAGACACAGAGCCTGCTTGCCCTCTTTTATTGCCTCCTGACTGTCTGCCTCTCCTTGTTTGCCTTCCAGACATTCTAATAGATGGCCTGCAGGGAGATGGGAAAAAAGCAATAAGGGCTACCTTCAGGTGTCCTTCTCTGTCCCTTTACTTAAGGATTTCTAAATATGGTTGAGGATGATTGCTTTTGCACAGAATAGCACAACGACAATTTCCCTGACTGTCCAAAAAACAAGGATTTCAAAGATGGTTGATGAGGAATGCTTTAGCACACTATAGCACAAGGAGAATTCCCCTCACTTTCCTTCTTTGTCACTAGAAACAAGGACTCGCACAGTAAAAGACACTGACACTCTCCCTACCTAGAGTTTTCTGTCCCTAGAAATTTTTTTTTTTTAAAGCACACTATAGCACAAGGAGAATTCCCCTCACTTTCCTTCTTTGTCCCTAGAAACAAGGACTCGCACAGTGAAAGAAACTGACACTCTCCCTACCTAGAGTTTTCTGTCCGTAGAAAAAATGTTTTTTTAAAGCACACTATAGCACAAGGAGAATTCCCCTCACTTTCCTTCTTTGTCCCTAGAAACAAGGACTCGCACAGTGAAAGAAACTGACACTCTCCCTACCTAGAGTTTTCTGTCCGTAGAAAAAATGTTTTTTTAAAGCACACTATAGCACAAGGAGAATTCCCCTCACTTTCCTTCTTTGTCCCTAGAAACAAGGACTCGCACAGTGAAAGAAACTGACACTCTCCCTACCTAGAGTTTTCTGTCCCTAGAAAAAATGTTTTTTTAAAGCACACTATAGCACAAGGAGAATTCCCCTCACTTTCCTTCTTTGTCCCTAGAAACAAGGACTCGCACAGTGAAAGAAACTGACACTCTCCCTACCTAGAGTTTTCTGTCCCTAGAAAAAATGTTTTTTTAAAGCACACTATAGCACAAGGAGAATTCCCCTCACTTTCCTTCTTTGTCCCTAGAAACAAGGACTCACACAGTGAAAGAAACTGACACTCTCCCTACCTAGAGTTTTCTGTCCCTAGAAAAAATGTTTTTTTAAAGCACACTATAGCACAAGGAGAATTCCCCTCACTTTCCTTCTTTGTCCCTAGAAACAAGGACTCGCACAGTAAAAGACACTGACACTCTCCCTACCTAGAGTTTTCTGTCCCTAGAAAAAATGTTTTTTTAAAGCACACTATAGCACAAGGAGAATTCCCCTCACTTTCCTTCTTTGTCCCTAGAAACAAGGACTCGCACAGTGAAAGAAACTGACACTCTCCCTACCTAGAGTTTTCTGTCCCTAGAAAAAATGTTTTTTTAAAGCACACTATAGCACAAGGAGAATTCCCCTCACTTTCCTTCTTTGTCCCTAGAAACAAGGACTCGCACAGTGAAAGAAACTGACACTCTCCCTACCTAGAGTTTTCTGTCCCTAGAAAAAATGTTTTTTTAAAGCACACTATAGCACAAGGAGAATTCCCCTCACTTTCCTTCTTTGTCCCTAGAAACAAGGATTCGCACAGTAAAACACACTGACACTCTCCCTACCTATCCTTCTCTTTCCCTAAACTAAAGGAATCCAGGTTAAGCAAGAAAGAAATAAATGTCACTGTCCCTGCCTATGCTTGTCTTTCCCTGCTCCAGAACACACTACACTAGGCCGCCGTGCTGGCGGCCTTTTATAGTGTGGGGCATGTACTAAACACCCTCAGCAATAATTGGCCACAGGCATCCTGCCTGTGGCCAATCATTGCTCTCCTCGCTGCTGGCGCTGTGATTGGCCAAGCATGCGGGGTCACAGTGCATGCTTGGCCAATCACAGCGCCTGGATGACACTGCGATGGCGTAGTGCATTGTGGGCCGTTCGCGTCACTCGAATTTGGCGCGAACGGCCCAAATCGTTCGATCTTCGTCGAACGATCGAACAGCCGATGTTCAAGTCGAACGTATGTTCGAGTCGAACACGAAGCTCATCCCTAGTCGTGATCACTATCCAGTAAACCGGAAGAAATGACTTCCCGGCCATTAGAGCCGGTGCTGTCAGCCACCATACCAGGGATCTCCTGACTAGGTGGCTCACTCGGATTTGATAATCCAGAGATGAAGGGCATCTGTTCCATCTGGACAGAACTTCCTTCTGTAACACTCGAGTGTGGTATTGAGCATATGGGACCGCCTCGAAAGAGGCTACCATGAGGCCCAACACTCGCATGCAAAAACGGAGTGACGACCAATTCCTGGAAGTCAGCTGCCGTACTGCAGCCCGGAGGGTCTGCAACTTCTCCACAGGGAGGAATACCTTTGCCTCTGAGGAATCCAGAATCAACCCCAGGTACACTAGGCGTTGAGTGGGCACCAATACTGACTTTTGCGTGTTTAGTATCCAACCACAGTCTCGAAGAGTCTGACAGGTAATGGACACGCTTACCTCTAATTCTGAGCTTGAAGGGGCCTTCAGCAGAAGGTCGTCCAAGTAACCTGTGATAGAGATACCCCGCTGTCTTAGAAGTGCCAGAATCGGAGCGAGCACCTTGGTGAACGTCCTGGGTGCTGAGGCAAGGCCAAACGGGAGGGCCACAAACTGGTAGTGGTTCTTCCCGATAGCAAATCGCAGAAACCTCTGGTGTCTGGAGTATATGGGGACATGCAGGTATGCGTCCTTGATGTCCAAGGAGGCCAGAAAGTCCCCCGGATGGAGAGCCGTGACTACGGATCGAACCGACTCCATCCGAAATCTTTGTACCTTCACAAAGCAATTGAGGGCTCTGAGATCCAAGATTGGACGAACCCCCTCCTTCTTTGGCACAATGAACAGATTTGAGTAAAAACCCTGACCCCGTTCCTGTTCTGGAACTAGAATAACTACCCCGCGTTCCAGTAGACCCTGGACCGCCCCATACAGGGCCTCCCGATGGGTCGGTAGTAGCTGGAGATTGGAGGTGATGAATCTGTCTGGTGGACAAGAGAGAAATTCTATCTTGTAGCCTGAGGAGATTACTTCGCAAACCCACCTGTCGGAGACTAGAGCAGTCCACTGAGTCGCGAATTTGCAAAGACGTCCCCCCACCCGAGAGCTGGGTGGGGGCGGACCTTCATGTGGACGCAGATTTGTCCGCAGGCTTGTTGGGTCTGCGGGACCAAGGACGCTTTTGTCCTTGGGCAGGCGCTTTATCGGCCTGGGGTCTTTTCCCTGTCGCCTTAAGGGGGCGAAAAAAGCGCTTACGTGCAGTAAAGGAGGGCCCTTGCCCTTGGCATGGTCCCCTACCCTTGCTAGTTTGGGGAAGCAAAGTGCTTTTACCTCCTGTGGCATCCTTGATGATGTCATCCAGAGAAGCCCCAAAAAGTCTGTCGCCCTTAAAAGGCAGATCCAATAGGGCTTTCTTGGAAGTCTGGTCCGCAGACCAGCCCTTTAGCCAGATCAGGCGGCGTATTGCTACTGCATAAACCGAAGCTCTTGACAGCAGGGGAATAGTATCCATGTCTGACTCGCAGACAAACTTAAGGCCCTGGACCAACTGGTCGGCCAAAGTTATCTCATTAGGAGGAGCATCTCGCTCCTTTAACCCCTGGAGTAGCAATTTTGCCCATTCAGTAAGTGTCTGAGACACTAGGGCCCCCGCCAATGCCGGGCGTACTCGCTCGCTACCACTGAGTATAGGTAGCGAGCGAGTGCTTCAGCCTTCTTATCCACAGGGTCCTTGAAAACAGGAGCCCCTTCTACTGGAATAGTGGTGGCTCTATTAAGTCTGGACACTGTCACGTACCTGACGGTGACGAGCCCGGTTAGCAGAGGGAGGCCTCCCTTACGGCTCCCACCGGCGGCCCCTGGTGGTATAACAGGAAGCACGGAGGTGGAAGGGGTACGAGTGCCTGGCAGGATCAAGAACTACCGCAGGTGATCAGGAACCAGCAGGTGAGGAGGCAGGAACCAGGAACTACAGCAGGTGAGTGGACAGGAACCAGGAACTACAGCAGGTGAGTAGACAGGAACCAGGAACTCAGAAGATGACCCGGACCGGGAGGCACAGCAGGTAGACTGGAACCACTGGGCAGCAGCAGATGAACAGGAACCAGCAGATGAGCAGACAGGAACCAGCAGATGAGCAGACAGGAACCAGGAACTGCAGCAGGTGAGTAGACAGGAACCAGGAACTCAGCAGATGACCCGGACCGGGAGGCACAGCAGGTAGACTGGAACCACTGGGCAGCAGCAGGTGAACAGGTACCAGCAGATGAGCAGACAGGAACCAGCAGATGAGCAGACAGGAACCAGGAACTCAGCAGATGACCCGGACCGGGAGGCACAGCAGGTAAACTGGAACCACTAGGCAGCAGCAGGTGAACAAGAGCCAAGGTCAGGCAGGATCTTCAGACAAGCCGGGGTCGGGTAAACTGGCAGGCAGTGAGGCACAAAAGGATCAGGCAATACGAAGTCAGAAAACAGGCCGATGGTCAGGTACAGGCAGATAGCAGGAGGGTCACAGGAAGCCGGGTCAGATACAGGTAAACAAGGCAGATCAGGTCACTTGGGATAAACGCTGTAGAGCAGACAGCAGGGACTGTCTGCAAGTGAGGAGTTTAAATAGCCCTTCGGGCGTCACCTGCGGGGGCGGGAACCAGGAAGTCCAGGGCGTCTGTTCCTGACAGGGTTTCCATGACATTGCCCCCCCCCAAGGGGCAGCCTCTGGATGCCCCTAGGAGCAAACTTCTCGGGGTGAGACCTCCTGAAGGCTTGTATCAGGTCTTTGGCGTGAATGTTCTCTTCGGATTCCCAGGAGTTCTCCTCTGGTCCGTAACCCTTCCATTTTATTAAAAATTGACTCTGGCTATTTCTTCTTCGTGCGTCTAAAATAGCTTCTACCTCGAATTCCTGTTCCCCGTCTATGATGACGGGATCAGGGCGAGTCGGGGTCCGACCTGGGAATGGGTTGGAGACTGACGGTTTCAATAGAGAAACATGAAAAACAGGGTGGACCCTCAGGGAGTCGGGGAGCTCCAGCTCGTAGGCCACCTCGTTGATTTTCCTTTTGATAGGAAAAGGCCCTAGAACCTTGGGGCCCAATTTCTTGGACGGGCAAGCCAATCTTAGATTGATGGTGGAAAGCCATACTTGGTCGCCCGGTGCCAGCGCTAATTCACCCCGTCTCCTCCTGTCGTAGACCGTCTTGTTATACTCCTGAGTTCTTGCCATGGCTTCGCGTAGAAGCTGGTTGTTAGAGGAGAAGAAATTCACTTTTTCCAGAACTGCGGGCACTGAGCACTCAGGGAGAGAGTTGGGCAGAAATGTGGGGTGAAACCCGAAGTTCGCAAAAAATGGGGTCTGGTTAGTTGCGGAGTGGATGGAGTTATTGTAGGAGAACTCCGCTAGCGGAAGCAGGGAGAGCCAGTCATTCTGAGCAAAGGAGGAGAAACAACGCAAATATTGCTCGAGGGTCTGATTTGTTCTCTCAGTCTGTCCGTTGGTTTGAGGGTGGTAAGCCGAAGAGAATGATAGCTCTATTCCCAGAGTCTTGCAGAGGGACCTCCAGAACCGGGAGGTAAATTGTACCCCCCGATCGGAGACTATATTAGCAGGTACCCCGTGGAGCCTGACGACTTCTTTAATGAACATTTGTGCAGTTTCCGAGGCCGAGGGGGTCCCTCTCATAGGAACAAAATGTGCCATCTTGGACAGACGGTCCACAATCACAAAGATGGTGGTGTGATTCTCAGCCGGGGGGAGTTCAACTATGAAGTCGATAGAAAGCATTTTCCACGGTCTCTCTGGAACGGGTAAGGGCTTCAGTAGTCCCCAGGCTTTGGATCTGGACCCTTTATTCCGGGTACATGTAGTACAGGACTCCACGAACCTCCTGCAATCCTCGCGTAGTCGAGGCCACCAGAAGGTACGTTGTACCAACTCAGTGGTCTTAGCCACGCCAAAGTGCCCAGCAAGGGCATGATCGTGGCAGAGCTCTAGCACGGTTATCTTTAGTTCTTCTGGTATGAATATCCTGTCTTGGTGCCAGAGTAATCCATCCTTGGTTTGCAGATCCAGTTCAGGAGAGGGTTCCTGTCTAGTGGTGGCTTGTCTGATCCGGGAGAGTAGGTCCTCCTGAAGTAGGAGAAAATTCCCAGGAGCGAGGATTGTATCGGGTGAGGAGAGTTCTTTGGATCCATGAAACATTCGGGACAAGGCGTCAGGTTTAGTGTTCTTGGCACCGGGGCGGTATGTCACATGGAAGGAGAACCGGGAAAAAAACAGGGCCCATCTGGCTTGTCGTGGTTTTAGTCTTTTTGCAGTTTTCAGGTACTCCAAGTTCTTATGGTCGGTGAATACTAAGATCGGGTGAGCAGCACCTTCAAGTAAGTACCTCCATTCTTCCAGGGCGGACTTAATCGCCAAGAGTTCCCGGTCTCCCACGTCATAGTTCTTTTCTGCCGCAGATAATTTGCGAGAAAAGAAAGCCACCGGATGAAGCAAAGCCTTGGTTCCTTGCCTCTGTGACAATATTGCCCCTACTGCAACCTCAGAAGCATCTACCTCAAGTACAAATGGTAGGGAGGAATCTGGGTGTTTTAAGATGGATGCAGAGGTGAAGAGCCCTTTGAGATCCTCAAAGGCCTTTTGGGCCTCAGGGGACCAGTGGAAGCGGGTACCTTGCTTGGTTAGCTGAGTAATGGGTGCAATGATGGCGGAGAACCCCCGGATGAATTTACGATAAAAGTTGGCGAATCCAACGAACCGTTGGATTCCCTTCTTATCCACTGGCGCTGGCCAGTCCAAGATTGCGGTGATCTTCTGTGGGTCCATCCTGATGCCTTCGCCAGAGATGATTAATCCCAGAAATGCTATGCTCTCCCGCTCAAACTCGCATTTCTCAGCCTTCGCATATAGTTTATGCTGCCGAAGCCGGTCTAACACACTTCTGACATGCCTGCGATGAGAGTCAAGGGAGGAAGAGAAGATTAGTATGTCATCTAAATAAGCAATCACAAAGAGATCTAAAAAGTCCCGAAGAACATCATTAATTAAATACTGGAAGGTGGCAGGGGCATTGCACAGCCCGAAGGGCATCACTAAATATTCGAAATGTCCGAACCGGGAGCGGAAGGCGGTTTTCCACTCATCGCCCTCCTTGATTCGGACCAGGTTATAGGCTCCCCGGAGGTCAAGCTTAGTAAAAATAACGGCAGCTCCCAATCTTTGGAACAACTCTGGTACCAGAGGAAGAGGATAACGATTTTTAATGGTGACCTTATTTAGTTCACGGTAGTCCACACATGGCCTGAGGGTATGGTCCTTCTTTTCTACAAAGAAAATGCCTGCGCCTGCTGGCGACGTAGAGGGGCGAATGAACCCCTTTAAAAGGTTCTCATCGATGTAGTCCTTCAAGGCCCCCTGTTCCACCTCCGTTAAAGGGAAAATCCTACCGAAAGGAATAGCTGCTCCGGGAAGTAGATCAATGGGGCAGTCGTAGGCTCGGTGGGGTGGTAGTGTCTCTGCCCCCTGTTTACTAAACACATCGAGAAAGTCCAGGTAAGCGTCAGGGATGGCCTGATGTATTCCGGCCTCAGTGTCGGTACACATTAAGGTGGCAGGCCCAGGGGGTTCGTGTGAGCCACAGGACTGTTGGCAGTAGGAGGAAGGAAATGTGATCACCCCCATGACCCAGTTAATGGTAGGATTATGGGCTTGTAGCCAGGGCATACCGAGAATTATGGGGAACAGTGGAGAGGAGATAATATCCAGCCGTAGATATTCTCGGTGCACCCCGGTTGAGGAGAAGACAGTGACAGGTAGGGGAGCCGTCTCTTCGACCACGGGCCCCGACTTGATAAGGGACCCATCAGCCAGGTGAACCCGTAGTCCATGGGTCTTGGGAAGTAGAGGAATAAGTTGAGTACGGGCAAAAGTTGAGTCCATGAAGCAACTACAAGCCCCAGAGTCAATAATTGCGACGACTTGCAGGGTCCTTCCTGGGAGCTGCAGGGAGATAGAAAGAGCGAAGTGAGAGGAGGATTTAGTCTGAGGGTTGATCACAGCAGGGAATACTGACAAGCACTTACGGAACTTCAGGGGACAGTTCCTAACGAAGTGACCGGGCTCCCCGCAGTACAGGCACAGGTTGTGCGCGCGTCGGCGTTCCTCCGGAGTAAGGGAAGGGCGGAGGACCCCAAGCTGCATGGGTTCAGGAGCATCGTACGAGGGGGTCAAGGGTGCTGCAGAAGCTGGGTGCGGATGACTGGGGACCCGGGGAAGCATCCAGGTTGGCCGGGTGAAGCCCGTGGCCCTCTCAACCCTCCGTTCCCTCAGGCGTCGGTCGATCTGAATTGTCAGATCGATCAGTAGGTTCAAATTTTCTGGTATTCCTACCCTAGCCAGTTCGTCCTTCAGGGGGTCAGAAAGGCCTATACGAAACTGGTGACGGAGGGCAGCGTCATTCCAGCTGGTGTCTGCGCTCCAGTGCCTGAATTCAGCTACATAGTCTTCCGCTGCTCTGCGTCCCTGCTGAAGGGTCCGCAGGGCGTTCTCTGCAGTGACCGAGAGCTGAGGGTCCTCGTACAATTGGGCAATGGCGTCAAAAAAAAGTGTAAGGCTGTCCAAGGACGCATCTTTGCGTTCTAGCAGGCGGTGGGCCCAGTTCTGTGGGTCTCCGGAAAGCAGCGAAATTACAAAGCCTACCTTGGTAGCTTCTAAGGAAAAGGTGCGGGGCTGTAAGGCAAAGTACAACTCACAAGAGTTCCGGAAAGCCCTGAACTTGCTCCGGTCCCCGGACAATCTTTCGGGTGTAGGGACCCTGGGTTCAGGGGGAAGCATGACCACCGTGGGCGCAGCTCCTGCCCCGACGGAAGAAGTGGAGGCACGTGGACCCCCTTGAGCTCCATCGGGGTTGGTGAGGGCCCGCACTTGTCCTTCCAGGTGAGTGTAGCCTTGCTGGAGGCTCTTAACGGCCTCGGTCAGTCCCGCCAGGTGTCGGCATAGTTCCTCCATAGGTGAGGCTCCCTGCTCGGGCTCAGACATGGCTGTCTGCTACTGTCACGTACCTGACGGTGACGAGCCCGGTTAGCAGAGGGAGGCCTCCCTTACGGCTCCCACCGGCGGCCCCTGGTGGTATAACAGGAAGCACGGAGGTGGAAGGGGTACGAGTGCCTGGCAGGATCAAGAACTACCGCAGGTGATCAGGAACCAGCAGGTGAGGAGGCAGGAACCAGGAACTACAGCAGGTGAGTGGACAGGAACCAGGAACTACAGCAGGTGAGTAGACAGGAACCAGGAACTCAGAAGATGACCCGGACCGGGAGGCACAGCAGGTAGACTGGAACCACTGGGCAGCAGCAGATGAACAGGAACCAGCAGATGAGCAGACAGGAACCAGCAGATGAGCAGACAGGAACCAGGAACTGCAGCAGGTGAGTAGACAGGAACCAGGAACTCAGCAGATGACCCGGACCGGGAGGCACAGCAGGTAGACTGGAACCACTGGGCAGCAGCAGGTGAACAGGTACCAGCAGATGAGCAGACAGGAACCAGCATATGAGCAGACAGGAACCAGCATATGAGCAGACAGGAACCAGCAGATGAGCAGACAGGAACCAGGAACTCAGCAGATGACCCGGACCGGGAGGCACAGCAGGTAAACTGGAACCACTAGGCAGCAGCAGGTGAACAAGAGCCAAGGTCAGGCAGGATCGTCAGACAAGCCGGGGTCGGGTAAACTGGCAGGCAGTGAGGCACAAAAGGATCAGGCAATACCGAAGTCAGAAAACAGGCCGATGGTCAGGTACAGGCAGATAGCAGGAGGGTCACAGGAAGCCGGGTCAGATACAGGTAAACAAGGCAGATCAGGTCACTTGGGATAAACGCTGTAGAGCAGACAGCAGGGACTGTCTGCAAGTGAGGAGTTTAAATAGCCCTTCGGGCGTCACCTGCGGGGGCGGGAACCAGGAAGTCCAGGGCGTCTGTTCCTGACAGGGTTTCCATGACAGACACCGAAGGGTCCACTATAGGGGGAGAGGTCCATATCTTCAGAAAACTCTCCTCAAAGGGGTACCGTACTGCAAACCTCTTTGGGGCTGTAAAGACCCTCAGTGGGTTCTCCCATTCCTTGTATAAGAGTTTGTCAAAATAAGACACACAAGGGAACACCTTAGCAGTGCGGGCAGGTTTACGAAACCCAAAGGGGACTGGAGTATCTGCTACTTCTTCAGTCCTTTCCAACTTTAGCGTATCCCGCACTGCAGTAATAAGGTCAGATACCAAAGCCGTCTCGCGTACTGACCTGGACTTGGAGTCCTCCTCACTGTCCGATCGGTCACGGTCTGCAGTCTCTGATGCATCAGAATCTGGGCCATGAGCCGTAGCTGGACCTGGTTCTGCATCAGAAATATCCCCAGAAGATTGCAGGGGACGGGGGTGTTTATTACCCCCTGTATTCCCGTGTGCTGCTTCCACCCTGGCAGCAAACGCCTCTAGGATTGCCGACATAGCGTCCATAGACACCTCAGGGACACCAGCTGCTAAATCTGGTGTTTCAGGGGAGAAGACATCTGGCTCAGATGCCATGCTGACCACACGCTGACACTCACAGGGCTCCAGGCAAGATATCAATAGGCCACCCTCCTGCGCTGCAGAGATGCTGGGTTACCCAGAGGACTCACCACCCTGGATAGGTACTGCTATGCTGCGCATGTGATGCTGTCCCCTTGCTGCTGTGTCAGTCTGCTTCTTTTATCAGCACTTCCTGTGTGAATTTTCGCGCCAGTGTAATGCACCCTAGAGGCCGGAGGCTCTCGCAAAATGGTTGCCAAAAACGTCTGTATGGAAGATAATGTGGGCTCTAAGAAAATGGCCGCCGACAGAAGATAGAGGTCAGGCAGCCATAGCCCACAAAAAGATGGCCGCCAAACGGCAATATCTGCATACAGGGTGGACAAACATGGCCGCCGATCACCTGATAGGGGCCAGTGGGTGTGGCCGAACCACAGGAAGATGGCCGCCAGGCAGTTACAAGAGGCCAAACTTGGCATGGACCACCTCAAAATGGCCGCCGACAGCATTGAGACACAGAAACACAGGTAAGCAAAAATGACATTTCTTTTAAATGTTAGTTACAGCCAGCCCCGCTCCAGTGGGACCCCCTAGGTGACCCCCAGCACCCAGCAACATTTAGCTAGAAGCCCAGGGAGGAGGGAAAGGCAGGGAGAGAGGGAAGAAAGGGGCCACAACCACTTACTTGATCTCTCCAGGAATGTCCAGCTAAATCACCCAGCCGAGGCAGGGGAGTTTTACTTACCTATCCTGCATGTATTCTGCTGGAAGACATTCCAAACAGATCATCGTCCGCGCACGGAAGGTGACTGTTGGCCAGGCATGCTGTGATTGGACCCAGAAGGGACGATCATATGTATGCCCTGGAGCATGACGCTCACCGGATAGGCTGCTGCGACTCGGCCGTAAGGTCAGCCGAAGCTGAGCGGTCCGATGCAAGCCTTGGAGCGTAAGCTCACCGGCCAGGCTGCTGCGACTCAGCCGTAAGGTCGGCCGAAGCTGAGCGGTCCGATGCAGGCCCTGGAGCGTAGGCTCACCGGCCACCCATGGAGCGACGGGCATGTCGTGGAAAACCCAGCGCGTAGCTAGGGTCGGCACACGCTCGATGGCCGAAACTGGGGAGACTACAAGGATCGAGGATCCAGCCTGTCACCCAGTCGGCAGTTGATCGAAGATCGCAGGAAACAACAAATGTAGCAAAAAAAAATAAAAAATATATATCTTTTTTCCCCGGACCAATGAGCCCGAAGGGAGCCATGTCCTACTCCTTGCTAGACAGAAAAAAACTGATCTGCGATGTGCAGACTGAGAGGGTATACCCAGAGGGTCCGCCCCCTGGGCGGTACTGTAGAAGGTGTGATGCAACACTTTTTACAAGTTTTTCTGCCTAGTCACTCCTAATTAACGGATAATATCCACTTTGTCAATAGAGAAGCTGTGTCGGTCCATGGACGAAAGAGTAAACTGCATTTTTCTTGACGTGATTTTTCGTGTTTCCTCTCAAGCCAGCCTTGCCTACACACTATCATGAAAAAAAATGTTCGAGTAAAGCGCAGTGACGTACAACACGTACGACGGCACCATAAACGGGAAGTTCCATTCGGATGGCGCCACCCTTCATGTTAGTAAAGTTTGTTGAGAGACGATTCGCGCTTTTCAGCCTCGTGCTTTTCAGTTCGTTACAGCGTGACGAATGTGCTATCTCCATTACGAACGCTAGTTTTACCAGAACGAGCGCTCCCGTCTCATACTTGATTCTGAGCATGCGCATTTTTTTCCCCTCGTAAAAGCATACACACTTTTTCACGACGTTAAAAAGAACGACGTGAGCGACGTGAAAAAATAGAGCAGGTTCTAATTTTTTTAGCCCATTTTTCACGTCGTTAAAAATGCTCTGGAGCCTACACATGATCGTTTTTAATGATCAATTTAAAAAATGTAATTTTTCACGTCATGAAAAACGGTCGTGTGTACGCGGCATAAGGAACTCTTTGTGGAGGCAACTTCTTGCACTTTTATATATTTTTTAAATTAACATAGATTTTATATATATATATATATATATATATATATTTGTAGCCCCCCCCAATATTTGGTGGCGCTATGTGGAAATTTAGGGGTGGTCTGAGCCGGTAGTTGGGCTCAGACCAATCACTGATTCACTATTGCTTTTGCTCTGGGGTGTGATATTGCCTGGCTGTAGTGTTCTCTGTTGCCTGTAGGTGGCACTGTCACTGCCAGAATAGGTTGAACTACAGGGGGTATCACAGCATCTTGGGTGTCCTCTCTCGGCAGCCGTGCAGTGGGCGTGGTCGACCCGCGGTGCATGCTGGGAGAGGGTAAATAAGAAGCAGACGCCATTAGGCGTGGGGCCTTCCAGGGGACCTTCGGTCCTGTAAGTGTGCCTCGTGGCCCGCATGGCACGAGGTGCGTGAGTGTGTTTTAGCCTCGGGCACCTTCAGCCTGAGGTTTCGATGCTGCAATGTAGGCCCGGCTCTGCTGGCAAGGGCCTACACCTCAGAGAAGAATCCCAGGCTTCCCACTTGTAGGGAGCCCACCTTTAGGAAAGGAGTCCAGGGGAGGATCAGTCCCAGAGGAGATTAGCGCCAGTACTGCTGTCTCGGGAAGAGGCCTGGAAACTCGCCTAAAGAGGGATTCATCGTCTCTATTATCCGTGCTCCATCCCGGCTGCTAGGACCGCTCTTAAAGGGACTATCCGGGTGAGCAATACCCACTCAGGCTTGAGTGGCGACGAAAAGACTGACACTGAGCTCTAAGTGTTGCGTGCCTGAACCTTCCCCTACTTTCTCAACTTCCTACTCTCTCTTTTCAAGTTTACCTCAAGTATAAAGAATAAAACCTTGCTGATTGGGTTTTACTCCTGTGTGGACATTGGCCTTTTTCGGAAAGATTTCTGCCTAGACAATGGAGTGAAGGTATCCACTCTAGAGAGGTAATTGCTGCAAGACCCAACAATAACACCGCTCGCTCCTCTCTATACACAGGGAGGGGATACCGGGCAAGTAGCAGGAGTGCCCCGCTATTGGTGAAGGAAAGTGGGGTCTGTGTGCTACATATTATTTATTTTTTTTCCTCAAGTGAAGCTTTACTACCAGGAAGACTACGTTCTCAGTTCAACCACATTGTAATAGACTATGTTAGTAGAAGAGGCCATATTACCAGAAATTATGCTATGTTAGCACAGAGACAATAGATGTTAACCAAGGAAAATCATTACAGAGACAGAGTACGGAGATCCCATTTAAAATGCACTGTTGGGTGATATGGAAGGAGAAAAAAAAAACATTAAAAGTGATTCTATACACTACTTTCTTTGCCTATAAATGACTGATGCAAACAGGAGCACATTATGCATCTGAGCTGCCATTGCTGTACTGTATTTGGAAATACTTAATGCCGGTCAGTTGCAGGTCTGTGGTGCCAGTATACTTCTCCCATTGCAGGTTTCCTTTAACACTAAAAAAAGGAGGGAGGATGGGGTTAGGGCACCCTGACTCAGGACTACTATTCGCAGGGCCAATTGTTTGGGCAAGTATAAAAGTCAATCCCAAGTTCCAAATATCCATTTAGATTATCACATCATTTGGTCCACCATCAAAGCTTGCCTCTCAGTCTACCAATAATGTTGAAAAGAGTTTATCTGGCGCAGATAATTCACTAGTGGTCCTGCCTCTTTTCCCACCCAAACCTTAAAGCGGAGCTCCATTAATTTTTGTGTTTATTAAAAAAGTCACCAGCTACAAAAAGTGAAGCTGTTGACTTTTAATAAATACACACTCACTTGTCCCAGGATCCAGCGATGTGGTCATTCGCACCATCGCTTGTCTCCCTCTCCTCTCCCCGGCACTTCAACTGTGGGCACCCAGCTATGACGTGTCCCAGAAGACTGCGTGAAGGAAGAGGAGAACTTCCGCTTGGATCACCTAGGCGATCCGAATGGAAGTAGGAACGGATACCTGTCAAAACTAGGTACTTGCCCCCCAAAAAATGACATGTTAAATGTGGCAGGGGAGGGGGGGAGGAGTGCCTAAAGCTGAACCACCACTTTTGGGTGGAGCTCCACTTTAATAAGGGTTGCCCCGCCCAATTGATAGTGGTCCCATCCTTCCCCAGCTTAGGTTCTTGTGAACTGACAGGCTGGCTCCCAGTTTTATTCAATTGCATTGCCCTTCTGGTTTATATTGAGAACATTGAAGAAATGGCTGGGTCTCCTGGACTTCTGCCTAGTTTGCCTTGTGGATGATCCAGCTCTGCACACTATAGCCTGCTCCCAGTCTGACTTGCTTTTACACCCATCTTAACCCTTTAATCCGGCCAAAACCCCAATATTACTGTTAAGCTAAAGACTGGCATGTTACATGATAGCTGTCACATAACATAACCTGCTGACTACTATAGCTAGAGAGAATGTCCATGTTATAAGAGACTGCTGAGCAGCACACATATTAAGAGCTTTGCAAAAGACTCCTGTTAGAAACTGTTGTCATAATATAGACTGTTATATATTTCTTTAAGGCTACAAGCGACTGTTGAAGACTACTGCCCTGTTTCAAGAGACTAATAGACCGCTGCCAAATTATAACTTGCTTATTATGAACACAAGACAAGGAAGGGGGCACCTCCTAATTATTTTCTTGTAACATAGAGTGCCCTACTCATAGCATCTACAGTATACTGATCAAAATTAGACATATTAAAGCAATCAAGGATGTCAGCTAGGGGAATATACTCGTAAGAAAGATTGAATACCTTATTTTAGTATGGAAATAACACCGTACTAGTATCAGTGCAGTTTGGGACATCTCCACAAAAAGTGAATAAGATCAACACCATTCCTCCAGCAACTACTACAATTAGAAACTGTACTTTGCCTGAGGTTAAACAGAAATATGGGTGTACACAAGGCTTTTTTTCTCAGACAATAGGTGCAGGAACTCCCCTTTTCCGAGTCACTTGTTTTCTCCGCCTTGGTTCCACCCCCTACCCACCTCACAGTACCGCCCCTTTTAGACAATACAGAACCAAGTATCATTTTGTGGTGCTAAGTAATTTGTATTGAATTTGGTCATGATATCAAGAAAAGTAGTAAAATAGATCCCCTTCAGCCAGAAACAATAGATCCCTCTAACAATGTACCACCCACAACAAAATCCCCCCCCCCCCCCAGCAACAATAGACTCCTGGCAGCATCAACAGATCTCTGCACAGCCAGCATTAATAGACTCTCTGGCAGCCATCAACAATAGACCCCTCCCCCAACAGTAGATCTCCTTCAGCAACAACTGACCCCCCAGCAACAATGGGTCCCCCACCAGCAACAATAGACCTCCTCAGCAACAATAGACCCCCCTGCAAAAATAGATCCCCTCCAGCTAGAATAGATTCGCCAGCAGTGAGCATCAATACCCTGCAGCACACCCCAGCACCCCTTGCCATTACATACAGTCAGTCCAGGAGGTGCCGGAACGGCGTTCCCCTGCGTTCTCGCTGAAAAAAAGCCCTAGGTGTACACCACATCCTATGCAGAATAAACAATTGAGATAGAGATACTTTAGGGACCACACCAAGGATGTCCTCCCAATGATCTTCTGGGATGTCGTTAAGATCTTATTCCCACCTGTGTTTACTCTTGTGGGATTTTGGTCACATACTTTGTAAGTAACTGGGATTGGGAATAGAGATATAATGTCAGTCCACTTGTGTTGGTCATGTGCACCAGGGTATCAAGCACTGGGGTGGGGTCAGACCTTATGGGTTTGATCTTAACCTGTGCTTGCATGGCATATCAGAGTTGTAAACATTGATAGTAGGATTTTTTGCTAAGTTTAAACGCCACATGTAATGGTTGGAATATTTTAAGAGCACTATACTTGTATGGCCACGGTACCCATCCTAATTTGTTTCCATTGTGGGAACACATCAAGCTTAAATAACTCAGCAAGTGACTTATTATGCCATACAAATAAATACGTACTTTAATACCCATCCACAACCTCACAGCGTTGCACATCCTCCCCAGAAGGTACATGGTAGGACAGCTGGCGTGTGCTTTAATATATTGATCAATTTCAGGTTTCAAGCAACAGTTTACACCCCCTTGAAGGTTAAGCCCTTAGTAACAAACCTAAACCAGCATCAGAGGGTTATACAGAGTGAATGATAAAGATACTAGAGGTCACTCTGTGATCCTAAGTAGGGCTTTTTGTAATGTACTGACAACTTTATTTTAACAAAACACTTTTCCGGTGTTAATCCCACTTGTTAATGTATTGTGCCAAACTCATGGAGCATTTGCGACAATTTTGTTTTCTGACAGCCACTCTTGCAACAAATTCAGGTAGTTCCAATCTGTGCCACTTTTAAATTGTGTCCCATTGAATGGGCCACTTTTACAATGTGTCGATGTAAAAGTGGAGCTAATTAAGACCAACTCTCTTTTGGAGTTTAGAGAGAAAAACCGTCTCAGACAGATTTTGCGAAAGTTTCTCGAGTTCATTCTAAAAGTGGCGCAGCTTGAGCCAAATTCAAGTGCAAGTTCTAGACAGGTACATGAATTTGGCGCATTCTTCACTACTTTTAGAATACATGAGAGACACTTTCACAAAATCTGACTGCGCCAGTCTTTATGAATTCCAGGGATAATGTTTTTACATTTATTTTATATGTGTTCAGGGCTAAAAAAGAAACAAAACATGCATAAAACATGTTTTTTTCATTTGTTTCAAGAGTATATGAAATCTTGCATGAGTATTGCTTATTTTATGGCTTCCAGCCAGTAGGTGGAGCTCTGGGTTCCAGGCCAGGCCATATTTACCAGGCCAATCCCAACTGTGCTGCTGAAAACAATGCCTGTTTTTACAGGCTGGATATCAAATTGCCTACCCAACCATTCCTTTCCCTGTTCTGTACAGATCTGTGTGGTTGTGTACAGATTTTCAGTTAGAGAGAGTTTGCAAGCAAACAGCTCTTGCTGTAGCTCTCCTTTGAAAACCCATAATGTTCTGTGATATTAATGTCATATGGACATTCTCTAATAAGGCTGGGTTCACACCTTGAATGTGCGTTTCCCTGTATTCAATTAGCATAGCAGGAGAATGTGACTGGCTCTCTACGGAGCCGGTTGACATATCTCCGCAGCTGGTCCGGTGCGGTGTGCCGGAAAAAACACGTGCCTTTTTTGGTGTGTTTCAGGTTCGATTTCAGCCCAAAATTCGGGCTGAATTCGGACCTGAAACGATGAACCAGCATGCACCGGACCCTTGCTGTGCGCCGCATGCGGCGACAGTGTGAACCCGGCCTAAATATTTATATGCAGAATAAAGATTTTATATAAATCTAAAAACCTATAAAGCTGAAAATATAACTGACTTAAATCCATTATCCTGCACCTGTTAATGCCAAATTGTAAAACTATGGGTCATCTGCAGATGGGATCTCTGAACTGTTTTGCAGAATGAATGCAAAACAGCATCGGAAAATGTGCCCAATTAATTTTTGTTTCTCCCTTTGATGCTACAGGAAAAAAAATGTTTGACACTTACGAAAGAGATCCTCCCTGTCAGATGTACTGTATGTGAATGGCATGTCATTTATACCTACTTTTCTTCACACAGTGATCCGGTAAAGGGGCTAAGCTGTTTCGCGCAAGTCGAATTTCTTTCATTCTTGGTTTATCTTGAGGGAGATGAGGCGAGTTGTGACCTGAAAATAATTATATATGTTAATTAGGTATAGTATAACACAAAAATAGGTGTAGCACTACCCCCGTAGGAGCTGCTGGTTATTTTTGGTCCTGCCGTTACCCCACAGTTCAATGTATCAAAACTTGCTTGGCTCTAAATTGGGCAATGAGCCCACAGATGCATTCACCAGTCACTTAGTCTTTTTACCAATGCTTTTTATTAAACAACTTGAGCAGTAGAGGGATGGAGGGTTAGGGGAAAGTTCAGATACCTTGTACGGATCACTGAGGAACTTGAGATCCGGAAGACAAATACAACTCCTTGTAAGCGGATCTTGCTCACCCGGATAGGCCTCTCTCACTGGCCTAGCAGCCAGGATGATGCACGGACAAAAGTCTCTGCCACAGACTTGAGTGAAACGAATAAAGTATCTGCCACAGACTTGATGATAGCAATAACTATTTGTACAATCCTCTGTCACAGGATTCGGTGATCAGCAATAAACAAGCGAACACAGCTACACAGTACCTAAAGTCCCTTTAGGCCATCCGGCAGTACTGTGAGGTAGATTGGTTAGGATGCATCCTCCAATTGAGTCACCAGGCTCCTCTTGAGATACCAGCCTTTCGCTCGGTCCTCTCCAAGATGAGTCCTCCCCTGGATCCTTCAATTGCTCGGCTTCTCCCCGCAGGCAAGACAGCACTGGACCACCTCTGAACCAGTAGGCCCCAGACAGGCTTCTGGGCCTACTTGCAGTCATGTAGCCTCGGGCCAGCAGGCCCCGAGGCAGAAGAGCAGTTGTCACATACCTTAGGCCAGGCGGGCCATGAGGTCAGAGAGAGAGAAAGATGGCTTCTGCCCCTTAAGTATCCTCTCCCAGAATGCACAGCGGTGAACCACTCCCACTGGGCTGTTTCTGGGGAAAGGGACACCCAATACACCTTAGCCTGTTGTCCTTCCATCACTGGCCTGTGGTGACAACGACACCTACAGACGGCAGTGTGGAACTGCACACAACACAGCCAACACTGCAGCAGAGGCTAATTTAGCCATAATATTGAATCTGAACTATTTACAGAACAGATAACCCCCTAAATTTACATGCGAGCGCCTGGTCAACAGGAGCAGGGTGCCACACAGGTAAATGTAAAATATCTTCAGTTAATGAAGATTTACTATATAATGTATATATTTTCTATAAATAATCATTTACAAAGCCAGCAAAGACCTGATGACAAAAATGTAATTCAAAGTAAGAAAAGATCAATTTTAAAGTAAAACTGGTGAGAATAGACAATGTTGCTTTTTAAGGAAAAAATAAACTGTATTATGGGCACATCATTGGTCCTGCGACCATCCAGCCTTGCGTGAAAGGTACAGTGTGCCAACTGCAGGAAAATCACATTGCACTTCCAGAACATCTAAGGCTGCATTTAGATTGATGCAATGTGGTTTTACTGCACAACAAGAGCAGCGCAGTGTACCCGCAGGTTTGGTGCAGGTTAGCTGTGCTTTCCTATTAGGTCCTGCGGTTTTGCTGCACTTTCTGAAAGCGCACTAAAGATGCAGCATGCAGGAGTTTTGGTGTGCTTTAAGAAAGTGCACCAAAACCGCAGGACCTAATAGAACTCTTTGGGAAAGTGCAGCTAACCTGCACCAAACCTGCAGGTACACGTTCAAACTTCAAACTGCGCAGCATAAGGCCCCTTTCACACTGAGGCGCTTTGCAGGCGCTATTGCGCTAAAAATAACGCCAACAATGCGCCCCAAAAAAGCCGCTCAATTGTATCCAATGTGAAAGCCCGAGGGCTTTCACACTGGAGCGTTGCGCTTGCAGGAGGGTCAAAAAACTCCTGCAAGCCACATCTTTGAGGCGCGATAGGAGCGGTAAAAATACCGCTCCTATAGCGCCCCTGCCCATTGAAATCAATGGGGTAGCGCCTCCAATACGCCCGCAAAGAGGCGTTATTGCGGGCGGTTTTAACCCTTTTTCGGCCGCTAGCGGGGGTTTAAATACCCCCGCTAGCGCCCGCAAATTGTGGCAAAAAAATTGGTATAGCGGCGCTAAAAAATAGGATTTTTATAACAGCTTACCTGTAAAATCCTTTTCTTGGAGTACATCACGGGACACAGAGCGACATAGTCATTACTAATGGGTTATATAGATACCGTCAGGTGCTGGCACTGGCAACTTTCAAAACCGGAAGTACCCTCCCCTATATAAGCCCCTCCCATCCGGGAGCACCTCAGTTTTGTAGCAAAGCAATAAGTGTCCCCAAAGAGGGGCGGGAGCTCTGTGTCCCGTGATGTACTCCAAGAAAAGGATTTTACAGGTAAGCTGTTATAAAAATCCTATTTTCTTTCTCGTACATCACGGGACACAGAGCGACATAGTCATTACTAATGGGATGTCCTAAAGCAATGCCAAATGAAGGGGGGGATACACCATATATAAGCTGAGCGCTATCAGACATGAGGATCTTTTGCGGCCTGCAACACACTGCGCCCAAAGGCGACATCCTCCTGACTTCTAACGTCCACCTGGTAGAACCTAGTAAACGTGTGAACTGAAGACCATGTTGCGGCCTTACAGATTTGAGCCAGGGAGGCCTGGTGATGCACTGCCCATGAAGTTCCAACTGCTCTCGTGGAGTGCGCTCTAACTTTGAACGGAGGCGGTCTCCTTCTCAAGCCATAGGCTTGTATTATGACCTGTCGAATCCACCTGGCTAAAGTAGATTTTGACGCTGCCTGACCCTTTCTGGGGCCTTCCGGCAGAATAAACAAAGTATCCGTTCTGCGAATCTGAGCAGTGGCTTTTAGATAAGCTTTAACTGCTCTTACTACATCCAAAGAATGCAATAACTTTTCCTCTACCGAAGTAGGTTTGGGGAAAAAAGAAGGAAGAACCACATCTTGGTTCAAATGAAACCTCGATACCACCTTAGGAAGAAAGGCTGGCTGAGGACGTAATACTACTCTGTCCTTATGGATAACCAGATATGGCTCTTTACAGGACATAGCTGCTAATTCCGACACTCTTTTAGCCGAACAAATGGCTACTAGAAAAATCAATTTCCTGGTGAGAAGCACCAAGGAAATATGCTGTAATGGTTCAAATGGTTGTTTCTGTAAAACCGACAGAACCAAGTTTAGATCCCATGGACATATGGGAATATTAACCGGAGGACTAATACGCATCACTCCTTGTATAAAGGCTTTGACTAGTGAATGCGAAGCCAAGGGCCTTTGAAAAAATATTGACAAGGCCGAAATCTGACCCTTGATAGTACTCAAGGCAAGCTTCCTATCTACAGCCCATTGTAGGAAGTCCAGAATCCTACCTATTACGTATTTACGTGGATGCCATTTCTTGGCCTCACACCAGGCGATGTACGCCTTCCAGATTCTATAGTAGATCTGCCTGGATACCGGCTTCCTGGCATTGATCATGGTAGATACCACAGCATTAGAGAGCCCTCTCCTTTTTTAGAATGTGGGCTTCAATAGCCAGGCCGTCAAACCTAGGGCTGGTAAGGAAGGGTGGTATATCGGTCCTTGCGAAAGCAGGTCCGGACGATGTGGGAGGGTCCAAGGACTCCCCACAGACATTTTTACAATCTCCGCGTACCATGCTCTTCGGGGCCACGCTGGAGCCACCAGAATCACTGGTTTCTTTTCTACCCTGATTCTGCGGAGTAATCGAGGTAACAATTGTGGCGGTGGGAATGCATATATCAGCTTGAACTGATCCCAAGGGAACACTAGGGCATCCGAGCCGCAAGCTAGGGGATCCCTTGTCCAAGAGACAAACCTGTCCACTTTTGTGTTGAATCTGGATGCTAGCAGATCTACATCCGGTGTTCCCCACCGCTGACATATTGTCCGGAAAACCTCGGGATGAAGGGACCATTCCCCTGGGCATAATTGTTGGCGGCTTAGAAAGTCTGCCTTCCAATTCTCCACTCCTGGAATGAATACCGCAGATATGGCTGGGACATATCTTTCTGCCCATCTCAGGATGTAATTTACTTCCCTTTGGGCTGCACGACTCCTGGTGCCCCCCTGACGATTGATATATGCCACTGCTGTGGCATTGTCTGATTGAATTCTGACAGGGGACCCTTGGAGTTTGGATGTCCATGCTACTAGGGCATACCGGGCTGCTCGTATCTCTAAGAGATTGATGGGCAGGGCCTTTTCCGCATCCGACCATCTGCCCTGGAGAGACCATTGCTCCAGTACTGCTCCCCAGCCTATAAGGCTGGCATCTGTAGTGACCACCTTCCAGGAAATCGGACTGAAGGATTTCCCTCTTTCCAGATTCTGGGGAACCAACCACCAGCGGAGGCTCTTGCGAACGGAAGGGGACAAGGACATTGGTAAGTCCAGAGCCTGAACTTTTTTGTTCCAGGCTGACAGTATGGCCCTTTGCAACTTCCTTGAATGGAATTGACCGTAGGGTACTGCTTCGAATGATGCCACCATTTTTCCCAGCAGCCTCATGCACAGGCGTATGGATGGCTGTCTTTTTGAACCCACTAAGTGGATCAAATCTCTCAAAGACGACCCCTTTTCTTGAGGCAAGAAAATTTTTCTCTGGTCTGAATCCAGCCTTAGCCCCAAGTATTCCAGACTTTTGACTGGTTTTAGGGCTGACTTGTCTCGGTTGATAATCCAACCGTGATATTCCAGATACTTGATTGTCTCGTGAACAACCACTTCTAGTTTTTCCACTGAGTGGTCTATCAGCAACAAGTCGTCTAGATATGCCATTATCGTTACACCTCGTGTTCTTAGATTGGCCAATAATGGGGCCAGAATTTTTGTGAACACTCTTGGTGCTGTGGCCAGACCGAAGGGTAAGGCTCTGAACTGAAAATGGCGCCCTTCTACCGCAAAGCGTAGAAATTTTTGGTGGGCTGGAAAGATGGGAATGTGCAAATAAGCATCTTTGATGTCGATCGAGGCTAACCATTCCTCCCCTTGTAGGGCAGTGGCTACCGATCGGATCGACTCCATCCGGAAAGTCCTGATATGTAGGAATTTGTTTAGCCCTTTTAGATTTAATATGGGCCTCACGTCCCCGTTTGGCTTCGGGACTGTAAAGAGGTTTGAGTAAAACCCGAACCCCCATTCTTCCAGGGGAACCTCTATAATTACTGCTTGGAGCAATAACTGTTCTAGTGCCAACAGGAGGGATCCTCTCTTCTGGGGATCCCTTGGCACATTTGACCTTATAAAGCGGGAAGGAGGGGAGTTTTTTAACTCCAATTTGTATCCCAGATTTACTGCGGAGAGCACCCATCTGTCTCGGATCGTGTCCCGCCAGGTCTCTGTGAACAACTGAAGTCTTCCCCCCACCCAAATTGGGTGGGGGCAACCCTTCATGCATTTGACTTTGGGGGAGGTTTTGTACCTCTCCTACTCCAGGGCTTCTTGTTACCCTGCAATTGTCCCTGATTTTTACCTCCGGGATTTGCCCGAGGAGGCCGTCGGAACTGTTTCACAGCCGATGTCCTAGGGACTGGAGAAGCAGGCCTCTTAAAAGAGGGACCTCTAACTCTATTTTTAACCGGCAAAAGTGTACTTTTACCGCTGGAAATTCTCTGGATATATTTGTCCAGGTCTTCCCCGAATAAGCGTTCACCATGAAATGGGAAGCTGACCAGCAATTTTTTACAGGGAGCTTCAGCAGACCAGTTTTTGAGCCATAGAAGCCTGCGCATATGTACTACAGACAGCGTAAGGCGGGAGGCCTGATGGATTGAATCCTTTATAGCGTCCACCGCAAAGCATAAGGCTCTAGGTAGATCAGCTAGGGCAAGAGCCTGCTGATCTGGCAAGTCCCTTAAGACCTGTTTCAACTGATCCTTCACTGCTTGGCAGACCCCAATAGCTGCCACTGCTGGTTGTGTCACCAATCCTGCTGTAGAAAAAGCAGATTTTAATAAGGACTCCAATTTTTTATCTATTGGGTCCTTGAACATTTGGACATTATCCACCGGACATGTCAGTGATTTATTCACACAAGAGATGGCTGCGTCCACTGTAGGGACCCTCCATTTTCTGATGAACTTATCCTCCATGGGATAGACCACCGGAAATCTCTTGGGGGGAGTAATATTTTGTCAGGATGCTCCCAATCCTGGTAAATGAGCCCTTCCAGTAAAGGATGGATCGGAAAGGAACAAACAGTCTGGGGAGCTTTTAGCGACCCCAACGAGGAGACAGAAGTGGATGATGGCTCCGCAAGTGGCATTTTAAATGCTGATCGGACCATATTAGTCAGGGACTGAACCCATAACCTTTCAGCATGTGATGCTGAGAACGGCTCTTCCACTGTTGATTCCTCTACAACCGAATCGACCTCATCCTGATCCCCTTCAGGTAGGTCGATCCCTGTATGGGACTGTTGCTCTGTTAACAGGCACTCTGAGGGAGGAGACAGAGATCGGGCGCTTTTCTCCTGTGACAGGGAAGCCGCGATCAATGCTGACAATCTCTCTTCCAGCCCTCCCAGAGCTGAGGAAAAAACCTCCTCTGTTACATACACAGGAGCAGGTGAACTGAGGACAGCCACAGTACCAGGTACTCCTGAGGGTGCTCTACGGTCACTAACCTCTGATTCTTCAGGGGAGACTGGTGCAGCCAAAGCATGCCCAAGATCCTCAGAGCCCGATGGAGACCCCCTATTCCTCCTGGAATTTCTAGTCCCGGAGTTTTTAGACGGCATATTCCTAAGCCACAAAGCTGAGGTATTCCAGCCGAAATACACCAGTTACTGACAATAGTCTAGCATAAATGCTGCTATAAGAAACAGTTGGTGTCTACTAATGTGCCTTTCTAGGGGATGCCTGTATCAACCGCTTGCTGTATGCCTTCTTTAAATGTTGCCAGCTCTGTCTCTGTACCTCATAGCCAGCTCACCACACAAAATTGTGGTTTTTAACCTGCTGGGACGCCCGCACATGCGCAGAAGCGCTGCGGCGCGCACAGAGCGTCATCCCCCAGGCTCCGCCCCCTTTCCCGGCTCACCTCTATATATAGAGGCGCGTGCACACGCACGCGCGCGGCCACGTGCGCCTTCGGCGCTAATTTCGAAAATGGAAACCAGGGACAAGAGCCAGGGCCCCTTTGCCGCAGGCCGGGGGATGGACGAGCATTGCAACATGGCAGAGGAAGCAGTTTCCCATAAGAGAACTCACCATCTGCCTGGACTCGCTCTGATGAGAAGAAACTAGTCCACATGACAAGAAACGTTCCACAGCGGCCTCTAGTGGACAAACACAGGTACCGCAGTCTAATATATTAAATATATATATATATATAAAAAAAAATTTTTTTTTTCTTGACCACCATTAAAAATTATTACATTTTTTTAGTAGTTACAGGCATGCACAGAATTTTGCGGGAATACCATTAGGTAACAGACAGAAAGACAAATTAGGCTTGGGGGTCCCCCAATAGAACCAAGTTCCTGGGGGCCCCCACTTACCTGTTCCCCGCCGCAGGACTTTGTTTGGTCCACAAAAGCCCAAACTTCACCTATCACGGCAGGCATTGTAATCAAACCTTCAGGGACCGGGTTCCCAAGGATTCCACTCCCCTGGACCTGTATAGCACCCTGCACAGAAAACATCTTGGTCGTGGGTATGACCAGAGCTCTGGATCCCAGGGTCCAGCTCTCCTAAAAGAAGCATTACAGGCAAAACCTTGCTCTTCTCTGCAAGGCCCGGGTACCGACCGTTTAGCTATGAAGCTTTTTTGGTCGGATCCGGAATAGCTTACTGAGGCCCAAAAGAACCTGTACGCAAGCTCAGTGAAAAACACATGTTTCTTCTTGGCCAACACCTTAGACACTGGCAAAAAACTGAGGTGCTCCCGGATGGGAGGGGCTTATATAGGGGAGGGTACTTCCGGTTTTGGAAGTTGCCAGTGCCAGCACCTGACGGTATCTATATAACCCATTAGTAATGACTATGTCGCTCTGTGTCCCGTGATGTACGAGAAAGAAATAGCGCCGCTATACCGCCAGCGCATCCAGCGCCTCAGTGTGAAAGTAGCCTTAGTCTGTAAGCAGCCAAAGTATTGATATTTAGGTCAAAGACATGCAAAGGGGTGACAGGTCCCCTTATCGGGTTTATGTGACAGACAAGTATTTGTAACTGCTTTCATGCAATGCGGGATCCTGTCCTGGCAATGGCTTTCCCCGGAAGCTCATGAGGTGTAGTCTGGTTATTTTGTTTTGGCTCAAGGGTACAAGAAAAAAACACATAAACACAGCTGGCTGCTGCCCCATTGCCAGGACAAGGGTCTCCAGCGCCCAAAACAAAAAGACAATTGCCCCCCCCCCCCATGGGCTGTGAACTACTTTTAGCAGTATAGATTTCAGATCCTGCCCTTTTTGCACCCTATTCCTTGGTATGTGCCCAAGGCAGCCGACTATTCTGCCTACCCCTCAACAGAACGCTGGGGCAGCATAGTGGCTTAGTGGTTACTTCTTCCTTGCAGCACTAAGGTCAGTCAAATCCCAACAACAACACTACCTTCATGAAGTTTGCATGTTCTCCCTGTGCTTATCTGGGGTATGCTGGTAGGTTATTTGGCTCCTACCTAAATTGGCCCTAATATGTATGCAGGTGATTAGGCGGCCTTTGATTGGAAGCTTTTTGAGGACAGAAACTGATGTGAATGTGCAATATATGTAAAGTGCTGTGTAAAATGTCAATGCTATATAAATGCCTGTGATAAATATGTCTCCACTGCTGAGGCTCTATGATTGGAGGAGGTGAACCTTTCATTCATCTGCCCAACCTCCATTCATAGAGTGCTTTTCATCCATGTAAACCAGTGGTCATCAACCCTGTCCTCAGGGCCCACTAACAGGCCAGGTTTTCAAGATAACTGAAATACATCACAGTCTGCATCTCCCCAAGGTAATACATAAAACCTGGCCTGTTAGTGGGCCCTGAGGACAGGGTTGATGACCACTGATATAAACTATAGTTCAGCATCTATTAGTGGTGCAACGGATCGGTGACGTTCCGTGATCCGAACGGGTCACCCCGTTCGGATCGGCACACACCGCGATCCGCAGAGCGATCCGCGGCCTCGGCCTTAGGAAAGGCCGCGGCTTCGGCCTAGCTCCGGAGCCGCGGCCATCTTGGTACACCCGGCGGCGGCGGCCGCCTTGTGCGTGCTGACGTCATCGCCCCTCACCCTCGCTGCTCGTGGATCTGAACTGGCCGGCGGGAGAGTAAGGTAAGTGGGGGAGAAGATTGTGGATATTACAGGGGGAGAAGATTGTGGATATTACAGGGGGAGAAGATTGTGGATATTACAGGGGGAGAAGATTGTGGATATTACAGGGGGAGAAGATTGTGGATATTACAGGGGGGGAAGATTGTGGATATTACAGGGGGGGGGGGGAAGATTATGGATATTACAGTGAGGGGGAAATTACATGGATATTAGTCTTTTTTTTTTTTTGCCGATCCGAAAATGATCCGATCCGTGACCCCTGATCCGAGGATCGATCCGATCCGTGAGTTTTTTGATCCGTTGCACCCCTAGCATCTATGAATAGAGGAAGAGGTGAAGAGGTAAAGCATAGTCTGCACCCTTGATGAGTGCCCATGACAGATCCAGCACTTGTATTAACCCGGAGCAGAAGATTACGGCTATGGGGGAAGGTGGGGAAGAGGACTTTAGCGTTAACCAGGACAGCCGGCAATAACACAAAGGACACTTCTCATTAAATATAAGCACTGTCCCTTGTGCTGGATTAAAAAAAAAAAAAAACCCTTAGGGCTCGTGCACACAGGGCATTTTAAAAAACGCCAGCGCTACAGCAGCATTTAGCCACGTTTTTATATTAGCGTTATTGTGCGTTTTTCCGTGTTTTTTGGGCTTTTTTTCATTAAAAACACTCCCTATAATGTAAAAGCACTTAAAAACGTCAAATGCGGCTAAACGCGCTTGGACGTGTTTTTCGTTTTTACAGCTTGTTTTTACTGCTCCTGGAAGCACACGCTGTTTTTTTTTTTCTACTGCCCCTAAACGCTTATGGCTCCAAACGCCTCAGACAGTTTATGTGTGCATAGACACGTAGCCTAACATGGAGGTGCTTTTAGAGGCAGTTTAAAAAAAAAACATCAAACGCCCCTAACAGCAGCTGTAAAAACGTCCTGTGTGCATGAGCCCTTAACTTGGGCATTAAAGCGGATTTCCACCCAAAAATGGAACTTCCGTTTTAAGTGCTGGTGACCCCCTGACTAGAGGTCAACCGATATGGGTTTTTCTCTGGCCGATGACGATAATTAGAAATCGGGGCGGCTGATGGCCGATATATGATGCAGATTTTTGCGGCCGATATTTTAGGCTGATTTTTTTGGCAGGTGGCACTGGTTGACACTGGCAGGTGGCACTGGTTGGCACTGGCAGATGGCACTAACAGGTGACTCTGGCAAGTGGCACTGGTTGGCACTGATTGGCAGGTGGCCCTGGCAGGTGGCACTAATTGGCATTGGCAGGTGGCACTAGCAGATGGCACTGATGGCACTAATTGGCACTGGTTGGCAGGTGGCACTGGCAAGTGGCACTGGTTGGCAGGTGGTACTAATTGGCACTGGCTGGCACTAATTGGCACTGGCAGGTGGCACTGGCAGGTGGTACTGGTTGGCACTGGCAGGTGGCACTGGATGGCACTAGTTAGCACTGACAGGTTGCACTGATTGGCAGGTGACATTGGTTGGCACTGGCAGATGGCACTGATTGGCCCGTGGCACTGGTTGGCACTGGCAGGTGGCACAAATAGGTGACACTGGCAAGTGGCAATGGTTTGCACTGATTGGCAGGTGGCACTAATTGGCAGGTGGCACTAATTGGCACTGGAAGATGGCAGATGGCACTGGTTGGCACTGATTGGCAGGTGGCACTAATTGGCACTGGCAGGTGGCACTGGATGGCACTAATTGGCACTGGCAGGTGACACTAATTGGCACTGGCAGATGGCACTGATTGACTTTGGCAGGTGGCACTGGATGGCACTTGTTAGCACTGGCAGGTGGCACTGACTGGCAGATGGCACTGGTTGGCACTGATTGGCAGGTGGCACTAATTGGCACTGACAGGTGGCACTAATTGGCACTGGCAGGTGGCACTAATTGGCACTGGCAGGTGGCACTGGATGGCAATAATTGGCACTGGCAGGTGGCACTGGAAGATGACAGTGATTGGCAGGTGGCACTGAATGGCACTGGCACTGATTGGCACTGGCAGGTGGCACTGTATGGCACTGGCAGGTGGCACTGTATGGCACTGGCAGGTGGCACTGGTTGGCACTAGTTGGCACTGACAGATGACACTAGTTGGCACTGGCAGATGACACTGGATGGCACTAGTTAGCACTGGCAGGTGGCACTGATTGGCAGGTTGCACTGATTGGCAGGTGGCACTGGCAGATGGCACTGGCAGGTAGCACTAACAGGTGACACTGGCAAATGGCACTGGTTGGCACTGATTGGCAGGTGGCACTGATTGGCACTGGCAGGTGGCACTGGATGGCACTAATTGGCACTGGCAGGTGGCACTGGAAGATGGCAGTGATTGACAGGTGGCACTGGCAGAAGGCACTGGCAGGTGGCACTGGTTGGCATTGGCAGGTGGCACTGGTTGACATTGGCAGGTGGCACTGGTTGGCACTAGTTGGCACTGGCAGGTGGCACTGGATGGCACTAGTTAGCACGGGCAGGTGGCACTGATTGGCAGATGGCACTGCTTGGCAGGTGGCCCTGGCAGATGGCACTGATTGGCACTTGCAGGTGGCACTAACAGGTGACACTGGCAAGTGGCACTGGTTGACAGGTGGCACTAATTGGCACTGGCAGGTGGCACTAATTGGCACTGGAAGTGATTGGCAGGTGGCACTGGCAGATGGCACCGGTTGGCATTGGCAGGTGGCACTGGATAGCACTGGCAGGTGGCACTGGATAGCACTGGCAGGTGGCACTGATTGGCATTGGCAGGTGGCACTAGTTAGCACTGGCAGGTGGCACTGATTGGCAGGTGGCACTGGTTGGCAGGTGGAACTGGCAGATGGCACTGATTGGCACTTGCAGGTGGCACTAACAGGTGACACTGGCAAGTGGCACTGATTGGCACTGGCAGGTTGCACTGGATGGCACTAATTGGCACTGGAAGTGATTGGCAGGTGGCACTGGTTGGCATTGGCAGGTGGCACTGGTTGGCATTGGCAGGTGGAACTGGTTGGCCTTGGCAGTTGGCACTGGCAGGCAATGGCAGGTTTCACAGCTGAGTGTAACTGTGTGAAACTGCTCTCTGCAGCGCCGCGGTGTGTGAAACTGTATGGAGAGAGAGAGGAGCTGACAAATTCAGCGTGATGTCGGAGGTGGGAGGGACCCGGGGTGGGCAGGACCCAGCAGCTATCCAGCCAATGATTGGGCTGTTTAAGAAAGGGGCAGGGCCACATACACGTAGCGGCCCGCCCAGATCCCATCCCATTGGCTAGTGTTGGATAGCTGGGTCCACCCCGGGTCCCGCCCACCCCGACATCCAACCTCAATTATGACAGCTTCTCTCTCTCTCTCTCCATAAAGTTTCACACACTGCGGCGCTGCTCTGCCGACAGCGTGGAGAAGGGAGGAGTTCCTCCTCCCTTCTCCACACTCTGCTGGCAGAGGTGCGGCCCGTATTAAATATCGGCCCAATTTGGATAATAATCGGCTGATGCCGATTTCTCCAAAATGGCCAAATATCGGCCGATATATCGGTCGACCTCTACCCCTGACACATTTGGCATGTCATTTTTTTGGGGGGGGGGCGGGGAGTGTGTACCCAGTTTTTATAGGCTCCCACTGCCTCCCCTGGCTCTGGAAGGAAGTTCACCTCTTCCCTCTCCCTCCAATCTTCTGGGACACGTCACAGGTCCCAGAAGATTGCCCGGCCATTCACAGCGTGTGAAGCCAGAGCCGGGCGCCCACAGTTAGAATACCGGCACTGCATAGAGGAGCGAGGCTTCGTGCGCCTGCGTTGCTGGACCGTGGAACAGGTGAGTGTCTGATTATTAAAAGTCAGCAGCTACACTTTTTGTACCTGCTGACTTTTAAATGGGTGGAACTCCGCTTTAAAGTGGTTGTAAACCCACTTTTCGTTTTTTTCTTTTTTTCCCCCACCTGCAAGAGAAAGGCATAATGAGCTAGTATGACTAGCATATTAGCTCATTATGTACCACTTACCTTAGATCGGGGCCCCCAAAGCAGTCCGCGTCCCTCCATCTAGACGCATTCATCGCTGCGGCGATAGCCGGAATGTTAGTTCCGGGTATCGCCGCACCAGCCAATTACAGCGCCGCTCCGGCGCTGTGATTGGCGGGAGCGGCGAAGACGTGACTCTGCGCATGCGCGCATGACCCGTCGAATTCGGCTACGTCATCGAATACTGCGACCTAGCCGAATTTGTGAATGGGATTAACCCCATGCGCATGCGCGTGACGTCACCGTCGCCGCATTTAAATGCAAATATCTCCTTAACCGTGTAGGTTAAGGAGATATTTCATGCACCTACAGGTAAGCCTTAATCTAGGCTTACCTGTAGGTGTTTGTTTAGAAAGTGGGTTTACAACCACTTTAACTGTAGTAGAGAAACATCAAGTCAAACCCACACTATATTGTCAAAAGTATTGGGACACTTGTCTTTACACACACATGAACTTTAATGGGATCCCAGTCTTAGCCCGTAAGGTTCAATATTGAGTTGGCCCACCCTTTGCAGCTAAAACAGCTTCAACTCTTCTGGGAAGGCTGCCCACAAGGTTTAGGAGTGTGTCTATGGGAATGTTTGACCATTCTTCCAGAAGCGCATTTGTGAGGTCAGGCACTGATGTTGGACGAGAAGGCCTTCCTCGCAGTCTCCACTCTATATCATCCCAAAGGTGTTCTTTTGGGTTGAGGTCATATAATAACTCAGCTATTACAAACCAGGCCCGCTTTTACACAAGTTTTCAGAAACTTGTCCAACATAAACATCATAATATATTTCAACTGAATGAGAACTTTTAACACAACTTACAAAGCTGTAACACTTTCCATGTCTTTATAAACAGACCACTTGGATTTTTTGGGGAATGTTCTGTCTCATACCGCAGACACAAGTCAGATCAATGCTGCCCTCTACTGGCAGGCTTTAGTAGGAAAATGTACTTGCAGATTGTAATCGTTGATATGAAATTCAAAATTAATACAAAATGCCATTGTCTCTTTGTTTTTCTAACTTAAAAAGATTTTACTAGCCATGTATCATTTATTTGTATTCCATTTGTATACATATTTCATTGTTCTTCACATTTAACACAAGTCTCTGAAATGTATTTTGCTTCAAAATGTCCAATTTAAAGTTTGACAAAGTAAAAGTAGAATTTTCTTAAGTTGCTTAGATCTAGAGACCATGGGACCCAATATAAAAAAGAAACAAGGAAATGTATTAGAATTTAGATTTTTTTTTCTTATTAAAAGGGCTTAAAATGCCTAAAGCCACAGAGCCACAATATATATATTTATACTTATGTTCTACTGAGGCCTTAGTTAAAGTTTTTAATCTATTTGCACAAAATTCTGGTGTGTATTTGTTAAAGCAATTTGCCTAGTTAAACCTTGTTCACACAGGTGTACTTAGCATACACTCGTGCAAGGGCTGTGTCTGCCCGTGCAAGGGCTGTGCATTCCGTGCATCCCCGTGCAGAAGTCCCATTCATTTTAATTAGGACATAGCAGCTGCATGGGAGTACCTGTTGCGGTAAATGGTAAGTGTACCATAATTATGCAGTGGGGGCTGAAAACCTGAGCCTACTTTCTGTGTACATGGCAACAGTCCCACAGTCATTGTGTCTGCAAACTATGCTTTAATTGTGCCACAAGCAAGAGTCTAACACACCTATATAAACCTCAGTACACTTTGCAAAACAATTTTTGTTTTTCTGCTCAATGCCTATCTTTAGGAAGAATTCAGTGACTACTAAGCAACCAGTAAGTATTGTACAATAAAGCATAACAAGGGAAGTGGTCAGAAGCATGCAATATAAAGCCCCGTGTACACAGAGCAGTGATAAGGAGCATGTCATATACAGCCCAGCATACAGAGTGCAGTGGTCAGGAGCATGTCATGTACATCCCAGCATACAGAGTGCAGTGGTTAGGAGCATGTCATGTACATCCCAGCATACAGAGTGCAGTGGTCAGGAGCATGTCATGTACATCCCAGCATACAGAGTGCAGTGGTTAGGAGCATGTCATGTACATCCCAGCATACAGAGTGCAGCGGTCAGGAGTATGTCATGTACATCCCAGCATACAGAGTGCAATGGACAGGAGCATGTCATATACAGCCCAACATACAGAGTGCAGTGGTCAGGAGCATGTCATATACATCCCAGCATACAGAGTGCAGTGATCGGGAGCATGTCATATACAGCCCAGCATACAGAGTGCAGTGGTCAGGAGCATGTCATATAAAGCCCAGTAAACAGAATGCAGTTGTCATGAGCATGTTATTTATAGCCAAGTGTACAGAGTTCAGTGGTCAGGAGCATGTCATACGACCTAGTGTAATGAGTACAGTGATCATATAAGAAACCCTTCCAGTCATATGATGAGCTAGGTATAGAGCAAGAACAATCTACATAAAATCACAAAAAAAATACTGTCATATCACGCAAATACAAGCTGTAATGTCTCCAATAGCAAAACACATGCAGCGGAGCCAGTCTTGGATCCCCTATCCCCCTCCTTATCTACGCCTCAGCTTTCACTATGTGAGTTTTAACCTAGCCAGTCAGAACCAGACCTAGAGGGCTCCTGGAAAGATCAGCTCTAAAAAGATGGGCTGGGCTTAACACCTGTGCAACCACCTTTAAGAAATAGAGGTACATTATACAGTATATAGTATTAAATGTTATGCATAATGGAAAATAAGGTAGATAGTGAGACAAAGAGCAAGAGAGTGATAGATGGGGGGATTGTCTGAGGAAGAGAAACAGAGAGAAAACAATGACAGTAATGGATCTTGCTTACCCATTCCTCTGAAATGTTTACTCAAATGGTACTTATTTAGAAAAAAAATTATAATGTTTTCACCTGATATAATGGAGGAAAAGTTAGAAATATAACCCGTTTGAAAGTATAGGAGTAAAGTTGAAGAATATTGACCTACTGGTAAATAAATCACAATCAGCAAGAGAGCAAGCTCTGTTTAGAGTGCTGGTCTTTATCTCTATATATGAAAAGAAAACTGTATAAAGAAGCTTAATCTTACCACAAACTGGCCCAGCAGGTTGCCAAATTTTGTTTCAAAACAATTAATAATTTGGTTTCAGATTTTTTACCCATAGTGTACCTTACCTGAATGCATATTTTCCATATGAGGAAGATGAGGAGGACATAAACTGTCCATATGGTTTGGCTTTTTGAGCAAAGCATGACCCTTGAACTTGTCAGGATTTGGTGAAGTCCAGGATTTATGGGTCAGGATTTGGTTAGCAGCTATATTCCATGGATTGTCTTGGAAAGTCTGGCAACTAATTCTGTGGTCAAACAAGTCATGCTCACTCTTGCTTTTCTGAGACCGGTGTGCAAAATGAAAAGCATTGCTCTGTGTGACATCTGATGAAGTCTGTGATGTGGTCAAAAAAGTGTGTCCAAGGGTTATAGGAGGGAGACTCTGTGTTCTTATGGGTGGAAGACCTTTGCTATTTTGCTTGTTTTCGGGTAACAGATACTTCTGTGACTCCACCGTCCTTTTTTTGCAGTTGACTGAGGTCAGCCTTTCATCGGAAGGGTCTTTGCAGTTTGTGTCCAATATACAGTCAAATGTGGTGATGATATCATCAACCTCTGAGGTCTCTTCTCTGTTATACCTGAGTTTGTCCTTCTGGTGTGCATTCTGCTCCACCTTCTTCTTCTTGCATGAGAATATCTGATTGAGCACAGTGAGACGCCCTTCTTTCCTCATGGCTTTACAGCCCGGGGAGGTGAATGGCTGGAACGGGTCTGGTGTACTGCCAATGAAGAAAGAACAACACTGTTATGAATATTCAGTTACAGTCACTAACAACTTTAAAGCCTAAGTTTAGATACAGAAAATAAAATAAAAAATTATGTACGGTACTTACATTTAATGAGAAGTGTCCCTTGTGCTGGTGCTGGGTGTCCTAGCTAAAATCCGAAGTCCGGCCGCCGTGTCCTTAAAGTGGTTGTAAACCCACTTTTGCAACTTGCACCTACAGGTAAGCCTAGATTAAGGCTTACCTGTAGGTGCAAGAAATATCTCCTAAACCTACACGGTTTAGGAGATATTTGCTAAAAATGACATGCATCGGTGTCTACGGTGCATGCGCGCCGTAGACAACGGCGCATTTATAGGGTTGATCCCATTCACAAATCTGGCTTAGCCGGATTTGATGGCTCCCGCGCATGCGCGGAGTCACGTCTTCACCGCTCCGGCCAATCACAGCGCCGGAGCGGCGCTGTGATTGGCTGGAGCGGCGATAGCCGATGGCTGCGGCTGGAGAGGGAGACGAGGATGCCTTCGGGGGCCCCGATCTAAGGTAAGTGATGCATAATGAGCTAGTATGCTAGTCATACTAGCTCATTATGCCTTTGTCTTGCAGGTTAGTTTAAAAAAAAAAATTTGTAACTGGGTTTACAACCACTTTAACAACCATTAGCTGTCAGTGGGCTTCCCGGGAATGAAAAATGCAGAAAAAAAAACAGCGTGGGGTCCCCTAATCCATACTAAATCCTTACCTGCTAGCACCCCCCCCCTCCATAACCATACCAGGAGACATGCCCTCAATATGGGGGAGTGCTTAAAAGGCAGGGGCGCTCTGCCCCCCCCCCAAAGAACCTTGTCCCCATGTTGATGGGGACAAGGGCCTCTTCCCCACAATCCTGGTTGGTGGCTGTGGGGGCGTATCAGAATCTAGAAGGGCCCCCCTAGATGCTGCCCCCCCTATCTAAATGAGTATGGGGTACATAGAACCCTTACTCATTCACCAAAAAAGTAAATAAAAACACAATACAAGTTTTTGACAAATCCTTTATTAAAAAAATTAAAAAAGCCCCCGGTGAAGATCCATCTTCAATCACCCTGCCTGCCACCACCACCAACCCGAAAAAAGAAAAAAAAAACCTCCGGTCCCGATGAATGCCGCCACCTGACAGTCCTGAAATTTCTAAGGGGCAAGGCCACCCGGTGATGTCACCATATGGCCCCACCCCCTTGTGACGCCACTGACCCAGCAGGCCACTGTCGATGACATCACAAGGGGCGGGGTCACCCGATGTCATCAGATTGCCCAGAGCCCTCCCTGCCTCAAAACACCTAACCCAATGTTGAGGTCATGTAGTCTGGTATGGTTCAGGAGGTGGGGGAACCACTCGTTAACCCCCCCTTCCTGGTCCACCGGGCTGCATGCTCGAATAAGGGTCTGGTATGCTGTTGCGGGGGGGGGGGTCGAAGGGCCTAGTATGGATTGGGGGGACCCCACGCTGTTTTTTTCCCCACATTTTTCATTGCTAGCATTCTTTTGTTTACATTCATCTCTCAGTGTGGAAGCTCGCTGACAGCTGAAAAGTCATTGGTTGTTAAGGACGCGCCGGCAGACTTCCCGGCCTGCTCCTTAACAACCAGATATTCTTCACACAGAATCAAATCAGCCGATCATTTTTCGACCGATCTGAATTCTAATTGTACAGAAAATTTGGAATTTGTTAAAAAACGAATATACAAAACTAAATTAAATAAATTTCAATGAAATTCGTTACTATTTCATTTGGATATTCGTATACTTCCGAATAACCAGACACCTGGCCTACTTCTCCAGGCACACAGCATGCTCTCCAGACACACAGCCTGCTTGTCCAGACACACAGCATGCTTTTCAGACATACATAGGATGACCACATTTCCAAACTGCCATTCAGGGACACACCCCCTCTCTCACCTTCCCCCAAAAAAGATGAGGGGGGTGGCAGGGGGAAATGTAGTCTCGGGGTTGATGGGGAATTTGGCGGCAGGTTATTTGTCAGGTGAATGTGCCACTTGCCACCAGATGCATTGCCGCTTGCCACCCATAGCCTGCCACCAGATGCAGTTAGGGTTGCCACCTTTTCTTCAAGCCAAACCCGAACACTTCAGCAGCGCATGGCAAAAATTTTTTTGGTAGTACATTAAATTCATTGCCTCTGTACATGGCAATTTTTTATGTCTTATACACTATACATATAGTTTTGTGATTAAATAACATTTCTGGAGGGTATGATGGGGGCAGTATGTAGAGGAGAGGAGTGCGGCGGGTGTGATGGGGGCAGTATGTACTGGAGAAAAGTGCGGAGAGTATGATGGGGGCAGTATGTAAAGGAGAGGAGTGCGAAGGGTATGATGGGGGCAGTATGTACGGTAGAGGGGTGTGGAGGGTATTATGGGGGCAGTATGTACGGGAGAGGGGTGTGGAGGGTATGATGGGGGTAGTATGTAAAGGAGAGGAATGCGGAGGGTATGATGGGGGCAGTATTACGGTAATGGGGTTCGGAGCCTATTATCGGGGCAGTATGTACGGGAGAGGGGTGTGGAGGGTATGATGGGGGCAGTATGTAAAGGAGAGGAATGCGGAGGGTATGATGGGGGCAGTATGTACGGTAGAGGGGTGTGGAGGGTATTATGGGGGCAGTATGTACGGGAGAGGCGTGTGGAGAGTATTATGGGAGCAGTATGTACGGGAGAGGGGTGTGGAGGGTATGATGGGGGCAGTATGTAGAGGAGAGGAGTGCGGAGGGCAGTATGTAAAGGAGAGGGGTGTGGAGGGTATGATGGGGGCAGTATGTACGGTAGAGGGGTGTGGAGGGTATTATGGGGGCAGTATGTACGGGAGAGGGGTGTGGAGGGTATTATGGGAGCAGTATGTACGGGAGAGGGGTGTGGAGGGTATGATGGGGGCAGTATGTACGGTAGAGGGGTGTGGAGGGTATTATGGGGGCAGTATGTACGGGAGAGGGGTGTGGAGGGTATTTATGGGGGCAGTATGTAAAGGAGAGGGGTGTGGAGGGGATGATGGGGGCAGTATGACTGAGAGAGGAGTGCAGAGGGTATGATGGGGGCAGTATGTACGGGAGAGGAGTGCGGAGGGGATGATGGGGGCAGTATGTACGGGAGAGGAGTGCGGAGGGGATGATGGGGGCAGTATGTATGGGAGAGGAGTGCGGAGGGGATGATGGGGGCAGTATGTACAGTAGAGGGGTATGGAGGGTATTACGGGGCAGTATGTACGGGAGAGGGGTGTGGAGGGTATTATGGGAGCAGTATGTATGGGAGAGTGGTGTGGAGGGTATGATGAGGGCAGTATGTAGAGGAGAGGAGTGCAGAGGGCAGTATGTACAGTAGAGGGGTGTGGAGGGTATTATGGGGCAGTATGTATGGGAGAGGGGTGTGGAGGGTATTTATGGGGGCAGTATGTAAAGGAGAGGGGTGTGGAGGGAATGATGGGGGCAGTATGACTGGGAGAGGAGTGCAGAGGGTATGATGGGGGCAGTATGTACGGGAGAGGAGTGCGGAGGGGATGATGGGGGCAGTATGTACGGGAGAGGAGTGCGGAGGGGATGATGGGGGCAGTATGTACGGGAGAGGAGTGCGGAGGGGATGATGGGGGCAGTATGTACGGGAGAGGAGTGCGGAGGGGATGATGGGGGCAGTATGTACGGGAGAGGAGTGCGGAGGGAATGATGGGGGCAGTATGTACGGGAGAGAAGCGCGGAGGGGATGATGGGGGCAGTATGTACGGGAGAGGAGTGCGGAGGGGATGATGGGGGCAGTATGTACGGGAGAGGAGTGCGGAGGGGATAATGGGGGCAGTATGTACGGGAGAGGAGTGCGGAGGGGATGATGGGGGCAGTATGTACTGAAGGGGAATGCGGAGGGGATGATGGGGGCAGTATGTACGGGAGAGGAGCACGGAGGGGATGATGGGGGCAGTATGTACGGGAGAGGAGCGCGGAGGGGATGATGGGGGCAGTATGTACGGGAGAGAAGTGCGGAGGGGATGATGGGGACAGTATGTACGGGAGAGGGGTGTGGAGGGGATGATGGGGGCAGTATGGGGAGGGATTACTTGCAGTGTCTGTGGGGTGACTATGGAATGATGTCCCTCAGCTGGGGGGGGGGGAAGAAGCAGCTCTAAGGGATGTCTGTATGAAGTGGTCTGGGGGTGATGTAAGCTGGGGGGAGTGGGGGGCTGAGAAGTGGTCAGATAATATGGTCTATAATGAAAAATAAAAAATTTAAATCTATTGTGGTCATCTACTAAAACATACAACAACAATACTACTCAATGAAAACATTCTGTTATAAGATGCCAGCCCCCAGCACTCTGTATGTACAGGTGATGTGAAGGTAATTGATGACCATTCATATAACCCTGTGTTCTCCAGGCACAGAGTCTGGACAATCAGAGGTGTACACTCATCTCATATACACAGGGTTAAGTGAATGGTTATAAATGACTTCACATAATCTGGACAGAGAATGGGGGAAGTTTTTATACATAGATAAGTCTGCTGCTTGGGAGATACTGTGAGTTGGCTGGGCTGTGATCATCGGGCTGCAGACTCCCCTCCCCCCCACACACACTCACTCGCTGTCTCCTCCGATTCTGCTTATCTTAATTCAATGCACAAGAAATCCTCCTGGAACTTTGCACCTTAGGAAACTTTCCCTACTAAAAAAAAAAAAGTCAGCTTACCTCCTAATGAGCAGCGGCGAGCCCGACGCAGCTACAGTGATCTCCTCAGCTCCACCTCCCCCTTCTCTCGGAACACAGCACTAGTGACTGGAGGGGGGGGGGGGGTCAGAGATAACAGAGACTGCAGGAGCCTGGAGGGGGGAGACAGAAAGGAGCTTCAGATTGCCAACACACACACCAGCACAGTGTGTGTATTTAGTGAGAAGAAATGACACTGCTGCTGTAAATGTCTCCACAGTGGCAAGTATGCTAATGAAGCTCTCCCCCCTCCCCCATGCCAGAATGGTTTGTCCGGGTTTCAGGCAGTCTGAAAACCGGACAGATGATTCAGAACCCGGACTGTCCGGGTGAATCCCGTACAGGTGGCAACCCTAGATGCAGTGCTGCTGTCACTCCCTCTGCATGAGGCACGTGCATTGAAGGAAAGGAGTGGCATCACTATCTGGAGAGTGAAGATCACACCAGTCCCTGCTGCTTGCCGCTGGGTGCCAGAGAAGGAGGAAGTGCCGAGGTGGGTGGGGACAGCAGTGCTGCACTAGGCGCAGACCTCGCTCCTGGTCTCACTGTCTGAGAGTAAATTGTCCCTGGTTGCAAGATGCCAGGCAGCGCTGGCCCTAGCAACCAGTTCCGGAAATGTAGTTATTAGTTAGTAGGGGGTGGCTGTGTCCTCTATTTCATCCCGGGACATTGTATTGTCCCGGAATGAAGGTGCCCGGGACCCAGGACAGACATGTCAATTGCGGGACAGTCCCGGGCAATCCGGGACACGTGGGCACCCTAGACATACAGCATGCTCTTCAGACATACAGCCTGCTTCTCCAGACACATTCTGCTGAAGTTCTCAACAAACAAATGGGATTCTAGACATGTACGTAGCCGAAATGAAATGCAGGTGGAGGACAGACATGACAGGGTGGAAGGAACAGACAGGAGAGGAAAAGGTTAAGAAGTAGGGAGGTGTCCCGGGAAAAGGTTGGTGATAAGGGATTGGAGGGAGGAGAAGTTATGGGAGGAGTAGCAGAGTGAGTACAGAGAGAGGAAGGGGTGGGGGCAAGCAGTCGGTGAAGAAAGCGAGGTGAGAAGTCCCGCCCTCCCGCCCCTTTTTTCAGGGTAGTGTTTTTTTGAGTAAGGGTTGTGGGGTGACAAGGGGTTGCGGTTGGGTCCCTGATTTTTGGGAAAAATGGGAGGTATGAAAAACAGTGGGACCCATCTTTGGTATGGAGTCCTCCCGGTTGGTCTGGTGTTAGTCTGGACCACCGGTGAGAAGTTGGTGGGTGGTTAGTTAGTGGTCCTCGAGGCGAGTCTAGCGGCTGGGGACCAGATGCTAACTAAAGGTAACACAGACCCTTAAAGTGTTAAAAGAGTTGATAATAATAAAAATGTTAAATTATTATAATATGGTTAATGTATATATATATATATATTTATATATATATTTGATATATGGTTTTTATTTTGGATATTTGTAAAATAAATAGGCCGAATAGGCCATTTTAATCCAGCAGGTGTCAGTGTTGTCATTTATAAGTAATATGGGTTTGGTACATGGGTGGTTAGGTGCAGTAAGTTATCTTGCTGCCCTAGTCAAGTGTTCCTCAGTTTTAGTTATCTGGTTACAGCTTCAAAATTAACCTTATTCTTTCAGGCACACAGCCTGCTTCCCCAGACATGCAACCTGCTTATCCAGACACATGGCCTTTGTAGCGGTACCCCCGTAGGGGCTGCTGGTAATTTTAGTCTGTCTGTCATCCTGCCCAGCCAGGCACACACTTTTCAGTCACTCCTTAGAAAGCAGTCCTTGCACTTGTTTTTATGTTTTTATTGAGGGGAATAAACTTGGATGGGGATAGGGAAAATTATGAGATGCCCTGATGATTGAAAGTTAATGTTGGGACAGAACTATATATACTCTTAATATATAATCTCCTCTCTTCCTCCAGCACAACACTTGCTTGCAGACTATCTCTCCTTAACACCTCCAGCACATCACTTGCTTGCACTCGTCGGACCAGGTAGCACAGATATGTAGGCCCAACACTGGCTCATACAAAAAGAGGCCAAAGTGGGAGTCCTATCACTTGAAACAGTAGCACTCACTGAAGATTGTCGGGGGTGTGGTCAATTAAACATGTATCAAAAAAGCAAAAAAACAAACAGAATAGACCTCCACACACCTAAATGAGTTTATACTACAAATATTTAATAGCCTATATTCGGCAAACAGATGAATAGAAAACACATAGCTATAATACCCCAGGTTATAAAATACACAGATCAAAACCCGTTACATCCAGCCACCAAATCACTGCAAATTCAAGCCAGTCTGGAAGAAGAGCAATGACCAGGTAGCTGGCAGACCCGTTCCCTCCCCCAGTGTGAAAAACACCCCCTATGTGAACCTGATCAGGGATGAGCCGAACACCCCCCTGTTCGGTTCGCACCAAAACCTGCGAACAGACAGAATGTTCGCGTGAACTTTAGAACCCTATTAAATACAATGGACTCAAACGTTCGAAATCTAAAGTGCTAATTATAAAGGCTAATATGCAATTTATTGTCCTAAAAAGTGTTTGGGGACCCGGGTCCTGCCCCAGGGGACATGTATCAATGCAAAAAAAAGTTTAAAAATAGACGTTTTTACGGGAGCGGTGATTTTAATAATGCTTAAAATGAAAAAATAAAAGTGAAATTTTCTTTAAATTTTGTACCTGGGGGGTGTGTATGATATGCATGTAAAGTGGCGCATGTTTCCCGTGCTTAGAACTGTCCCTGCACAAAGTGTCATTTTTGAAGGAAAAAAAGTCATTTAAAACTCACTCGCGGCTATTAATGAATTGTCGGCTTTTATCAATACATAGAAAAGTCATTGATAAAAAAAAAAAGCTTGGGGGTTCCCCCAAATTCAATTACCAGGCCCTTCAGGTCTGGAATGGATATTAAGGGGAACCCCGCAGCAAATTAAAACAAAAAATGGCGTGCGGTTCCCTCTAAATATCCATACCAGGCCCTTCAGATCTGGCATGGATTTTAAGGGGAACTCCACCCCAAATTTAAAAAGAAATGTCGTGGAGTCCCCCCAAAAATCCATACCAGACCCTTATCCGAGCACGCAACCTGGCCGGCCACAGGGGAAGAGGGGGGGACGAGAGAGCGCCCCCCCCTCCCTCCTGAACCGTATCAGGCCAGATGCCCTCAACATGGGGAGGATGTCCCCATGTTGATGGGGACAAAGGCCTCATCCCCACAACCCTTGCCCGGTGGTTGTGGGGGTCTGCGGGCCAGATGCGGAACATGAGAAGGGGCGGGTCTATTCACGTATTACACAGTGAAGGAAGTTCCCATCAGGTCCGCCCCCTCGTAGAGCGGTCCTGATGGGGAACTTCCTTCACTGTGTAATACATGAATAGACCCGCCCCTTCTCGCGTTCCGCATCTGGTCCGCTGACCGGACCTGATGGGGAACTTTAGAAGGGGCGGGTCTATACATTTAAAACACTGCGGAGGAAGTTCCCCATCAGGTCCGCCCAGGCACAACCAATGACTGACAGCACTGGACATCGGGATCGCCGCGGGACACTGGATTTCATCGCTGGAATGTTTTTTATTTTATTTATTTTTTATTTTTTAATAAAGGACTTTTCCAAGGTGTTTGTGTGTTTTTATTTACATTTTTTTACACTTTCTTCGTGAAATGGTAGGGGTACAATGTACCCCTTACCAATTCACATAGGGGGGGGCCGGGATCTGGGGGTCCCCTTTGTTAAAGGGGTCTTCCAGATTCCGATAAGCCCCCTGCCCGCAGACCCCCACAACCACCGGGCAAGGGTTGTGGGGATGAGGCCCTTGTCCCCATCAACATGGGGACATCCTCCCCATGTTGAGGGCATGTGGCCTGGTACGGTTCAGGAGGGAGGGGGGCCGCTTTCTCGTCTTCCCCTCTTCCCCTGCGGCCGGCCAGGTTGCGTGCTCGGATAAGGGTCTGGTATGGATTTTTGGGGGGACTCCAAGCCATTTTTTTTTTATTTGGGGTGGAGTTCCCCTTAAAATCCATGCCAGATCTGAAGGGCCTGGTATGGATATTTAGGGGGAACCGCACGCCATTTTTTTTTTATTTGCAGCGGGGTTCCCCTTAATATCCATTCCAGACCTGAAGGGCCTGGTAATTGAATTTGGGGGAACCCCCACGCTTTTTTTTTATCAATGACTTTTCTATGTATTGATAAAGCCGACAATTCATTAATAGCTGCGAGTGAGTTTTAAATGACTTTTTTTCCTTCAAAAATGACACTTTGTGCAGGGACAGTTCTAAGCACGGGAAACGTGCGCAACTTTACATGCATATCATACACACCCCCCAGGTACAAAATTTAAAGGAATATTTCACTTTTATTTTTTCATTTTAAGCATTATTAAAATCACTGCTCCTAAAAAAACTGCAGTTTTTAAAACTTTTTTTTGCATTGATACATGTCCCCTGGGGCAGGACCCAGGTCCCCAAACACTTTTTAGGACAATAACTTGCATATAAGCCTTTATAATTAGCACTTTAGATTTCTCCCATAGACTTTTCGAATTTGCCGCGAACACCCCAAATTGTTCGTTGTTCAGGGAACGGGCGAACAGGCAGTGTTTGAGTCGAACATGAGTTCGACTCGAACTCGAAGCTCATCCCTAAACCTGATATACCCCAAGAACTACCCTTACAGACAATATTGCTCCCACATATATGTTTCCTAAGCTATAGCAGCGGGCACCTGGAACAGGTAATTCTCGCTGCTACAGATTGGAAAAACACAGCCCGAAATTGGATTCCAAAAGCTAATTCCCGCAAGCCAGTCATAAGTCAGTCAGTCGCAGGGAGGACTCTCCTAGAAATACTAGAGAAATTGGTAATAATAACCGATGGAAGTCCAAAAGAGATCAAAATTAATTAGTAGTAGGAGATATATAGAATAATATTCCTGACTAGAGTGAAAAAAAGTCGGCGCCAATCATAGTGGGAAATAAAGATATAATGCTAAACTGCCATGGTGATTAATACAGGAATTGTATTTGTTTGAGAGATATACATATGTGACTGATCCAAAGATGTATGTAAACGTCTCTATAGTATTCCTGGATATGTCTGACCAGATATTAAACTATAGTGGTTTGTATCACCAAGAGTGTTTGCTCTCAAAGTTCACAGGTGTAATCTCAATACTTCCGTTGTAGCGCAATAGGTATTGCTGCAGGCTGCAGGAAAAAAGACCTATGATTATATAGATAAAATACAAGCGGCAGAGTTTATTTTACTCACGGATCCTGTAGAGATCACCAATAGATGGTATTCAAGGGTAGTCTGCTCATCTGTATTTCAATAGTTTAGATGGTTTCACAGAGATCACCGAATGGGATCGATCTGTGTGTGGACGTCCCCAGTAATTTGTTCATTGGTCATCGGCAGTGCATTAGGTTAATGGTGTTGGTTTCAATAGCAATCTTTATTTCCAAATCATATGCAGATCCTTCCAGGGGTTTGCTTGCAGGGTGTGTATAGATCTCAGGTTCGGAATGATATATTCAAGTAGTGCTTCGCAGGGCAATTTTATAAAGTCATCATTCAGGGATGTAGGTTGCCTAGGTAGGTAACCGAGGGGGGTGTTCACCCCAGCAGTTGACATGTTTCGTTCCGATGTCCCTGAACTTCGTCAGAACTGGCTTGAATTTGCAGTGATTTGGTGGCTGGATGTAACGGGTTTTGATCTGTGTATTTTATAACCTGGGGTATTATAGCTATGTGTTTTCTATTCATCTGTTTGCCTAATATAGGCTATTAAATATTTGTAGTATAAACTCATTTAGGTGTGTGGAGGTCTATTCTGTTAGTTTTTTTGCTTTTCTGACACTGGCTCAGCCAGGCCTTAGCAAATGCTCTTTGTAGGCAGGGACTGCAGGCCCCTATGGTCTAGCAAAATTATGGTTGTCCTTGGTGCTAGCTGTTCACGTGGCTACTGAGCCCAGTACGACATTTTCAGGCTCTGGCAGCCCTCCTGGCTGCAGCTGCCTCTTTCTCCACTGCCCACAATACCACAGTTCATCCTACTGGCTCTGCACCCATCTCAGACTGCAATCTCCCAGTCCTCTCAGGCGTGCCTCCCCAATTCTCCTGACCGTGTGTTGCACTCACCAGCCCTCCTGGCTTCGACCTATAGTTCCTCCCTGGAGACTTGCCCGGCAGTGCTTATTCCGCTGTCCTCTCTTGCTCCTCCTGACAAGGACACCTCTGTGTGTTGTAGGAAGGTCCCGTCCACACCCGAGCCCAGGCCCAAGGTCACCCATCCACACTGGGGAGCTCCCTCAAAGGCCACTACAGCCAAGCACTCCATCTCCAATTTCCACCCGATTACAACTCTTCCCCAGCTGGGCTGACCCTGGGTATTTAAGGAGACCTGCCCCCTGCCAATCCAGGGAGGGGATTGGTCAGGGCTCCTCCAAAATACCTCAAGAAGCTCAACCTTTCCTCTCCTCCTTCCTTTCCAGAAAACACTAGAACATTCTGGAAAGAAGTGGGAGGTGTTGGTGAAACTGCCTATGAATCACCCAGCTCTGCCTCGGGTCACTTCCAACCCAGATCAAAACACACCCACGCTTGGCTGCCAGCCAAGCTTGGAAATGTACCTACTCTACCAAAAACAGCACTATCACTTCTAGCACACTAGAGGGTGCTACACCTTTTCCCCCAGCCATGCAGCCTGCTTCTCCAGACACACATCATTCTTTCCCAGACATTCAGCCTGCTTCTCCAACAAATGGTCTATTTCTCGTAATGACAAACTCACCAGGGAATTGCTAAACATATCACACCTATGTCACCGCACTCTAGATCCTACTTAAAGGGGTGTTCCAGGCAACCCCGGGCAAAAAAAAAAAATTAAAAGCCAGCAGCTACACATACTGCAGCTGCTGGCTTTTAATAAATGGAGACTTACCTGTCCTGGTGTACCTCGATGTCGGCACCGCAGCTGATGTTTCACATCAGCTGTCGGGTGCTGTCGTCGCCATTGCGGGTAAGGGAACCCGGCAGTGAAAACTTTCGGCTTCACGCCGGGAACCCTACTGCGCATGCGCGAGGCCCCGCTCCTCTCTCCTATTAGCCCAGCGGCTAGGGGAGGAGGAGGAGGGAGCCTCGCATGACTTCACCGCCGCGGCCGGACTCCAGTAAGTGGGAAAGGATACCTGTCTTTGACAGGTATCCTGTCCCCCCTCCCCCCCGAAAGGTGCCAATTGTGGCATCGGAGGGGGGGAGGAATCCGATGAGTGGAAGTTCCACTTTAGGGTGGAGCTCCGCTTTAATAAAGTCTAGCTGTAATGGAATACAGGCAACTCCTCAGCACAGTATTCTGAGTAAGACCTTGCAAAACAGCAAAAATGCAAAACATAAAGCAGGGCTTAGGGAATCATCCTTACATTCAGATCACCCTTATGTAATAACAGTGTAGCGGCCTCCTCACTCCCCTCTTTCTCTCGTCTTGTCTTTCTCTTGTCTAGGGGTATCTTAGAGGGGAGGGAGCAGGGACACCACGCCTGGCTTCCACCACATGTGTCAGTGCGGTATAAGCAACGTTCTTGTATTACCTTCGGGTCAGTGCTGTGCACCTGGTTCCTCCCTCCAAGAGTATCCTTGAACAATGTCTGTCAGGAAATGAGCCCCACACCATAAAAGTTCAACACTCCTTTATTCTTCTCGAATGAACACAATCAGTTGAACTCCCTTGGTAGAAACAGAACAGAAAAGGAGGCGTGGATGCGAATAGGCCCAGACACAATGTAGTTCTCCACTTTCCTTCCTGAAAGTGGGTTACGGTCTCCGCACGAGGGGGAATTTCCTTCCAGGCGGTCTGCGATGAGAGGCTCACCTGTCACCGGCAATATGCTGCACCGGGTCTTCAAGTGAGGAGCTCCCCCCGGTCCATTGCGCCTTCCGGATTCGGGTACCCACTCCCGGGGTTCCCTAGGATCTCCTTCCCTCGCGGAACTCAGTGTTGGGCACTGAGCTCCGGACCTCCATCCGAGTACCTCACCCCAGGCTAAAGGTGCCTGGGATGGAACACGCCCTCCGATTGTCCTCTAGGCCACCCAGAGGACCGACACGAACCACCGTCCACAAGCTGAAGGTGCTTGGGACTCCGACCCCGTGACAAAGATGGCCGGCCCCTTTATACCCTCTCCCAGCAAGCACGGCGGGTTCCCCGCCCCACCATACCACTGCCGAGGGAGGACAAAAAGGAGGCACAGCACACAGCAATGATTCAACCCCAGCCCAGGGCGACAGCGCCACCCACTGGGCTGCAGGGAATTACACACCACTGATGTCTCTGCCAAGTTCAAATTTACACCCGGGAAAGTACATACCCGCTACACTCTCCCCCTGGTCATTTGACACTGGTCCCCAGTGTCTGGAGTAAATCATGCCCTCAACGGCTGACATAATCCAATCCAGAAACCGACTAACAATTGTACAAAAATGTAAAACCTTAGAAAAACTATCCAACTGAAACATTGTGTCTGAGCCCTGTAAAGAAAAGGGAATAAAGACAAAAGAAAACAACAGCACTGATTCATAACTTTGAATCACATATTCACATTTGACTCCCCCCCCCATCCTGACTAAGACCCACCCCATTCTCAGTGGACTTGATGGGATGTTCTCCTGCAGAGGGAAAAGAAAGGATTAACACATATAACCCTGATACCTGTATTCGTGTAATGGAAAAGAAACTTCTCCGAGAAGAAATCCCTTTTCTCCAAAGAGTGAGTGCATGAAAAGTGTCTTAACGTTGCGCAACACTGCCACCTGGTGACAGCACCGCGGTAACTGCACTCGTGGAACTTTCCTCTTTTCCTTTGGCCCTATCTACCCCAGAGTCCATAATCTCTTGCAGAAAAAGTGAAGAACAAACAGGAACAGTTCTTATTCCTCTGGGCACAAAAGCAACGGGCCCCAGAAAGTTCAGCAGCATGATAAGAACGGAGTCTCTTTTCTCCTACAGGTAAAAGCGGGGATGCGGCAGAACAAGTGGTTTCAAGTGCTGATCCATGGTCTCCAGATGATACTCCACATCTTCTCCTTCTTTGCGCCGGATCAACACTTTATCTGCATGGATGTGTCGTCCCAACATCCATTCTGCCTTGCAGTCTTTAAAACGTTGAGAGGCCTTTGGAGAGCATGCCAGGTACCTGCGGGCGTGGGGAACCTGAAGGTGGGTCCACACAAAGTCATTGTACCAGCGCTCCCGGCACACTTCCACCTCATACAGCAGTTCCTTCGACAAGTATGGATACTCCCATCCATAATCTGCAGCAACCTTCTGGCCAAATAGCCATTGTAATCTCGCCAAAGGAGGCATGGTGGCTTTGTCCCCTTCGCCAGGCAACACTATCGAGTCCGGGTGTCGAGGGACCTTGATCACATCTAATCTGGGCATAGGCGCCCGCAGCAACAGTCTCTTTTCCCCGGCCTTCGGCACAGATGGCACCGGGGATGCAGAAGCAGGCTGGGGACAGGACCTCTCTTCAGGCGCTGGTGCCTCCACCCAGGGTGTACTTTCCCCTGTTGACATGGGTGGATCTCTGATCCTCCGAGATGAAGCGAGAGGTATTTTGTCCCAGCCCTTCCCGGCAAACAAATCGTCTATGGCAACGTCGTCTCTCATGTCCGAGAGCGACTCCAGGTCAGAGGTGTCACACTCCTCCGCGGGTATGTAGCCGGTTGTAGAAACGGAGCCACCACCTCCCGCGGATTCGCTAGGCCATGACTTCCCGACACCTCCGCCCACACACCAAATCTCTCCGCCTGGCTTACCTCGGCCTTTACTTGAAGCGGGACGTCCGGAACTCTTGTCGACGGATCCATCCAGGCCGGGCGTAAGCAGGCGAGACGGTCCACCACAACCGCTGGTCGGGGCTACCATGCCGGTCTTTCTCTTCGGAGGTGGACGCTGTGAGATCGTGGTGACCGAGTCAGCATCCTCGGATTTCTCCCGTTGGGGTTTTACGACCTCCTCCGCGGTCGCTGCAGTGTGCGTAGGGATGGCTCTCACAGCAGTGATTCCTCCTCTCTGAGTGGTGTTGCCCACAGCACGGCCGGGGTAAATGGTTCTCGGCCTCTCAACCGCCAGATCCACTTCGAACAGGAACTCCCCACAGGCCTCACATCGCCCGAATGGCTTCAGCTGGCACACCAGTCCCGAACAGCCAGGACAAATCACACCCAGGGCCTCAACGTTCATGCACGAATACAGGGCGAATCGACCCCTTGGCTTTAGCCTGATCCCCGTATCTGTTACCGGAGCAGCAGCAGTCAATGTCGTGGTGGAAGGGTGAACTGGAATCCACGACGTATGTCCGAACATGGCGACCTGTTGCTGATCCATCGCACACTGCAAAGTTTTTGTGCCAATGTCCCACGTGTAGTCCTTCACACGAATTGTACTCCTCCCCTTTGCTCCAGTTTGCGGGCTTTTCTTATTTTCTGTTTCTGAGTCACGCCCACAAACTAAGAGATGGGGATGTGCCTGGTGACGCAGTGCAAATAGAAGCCCCCACGTGTAGTACTTCACACGGCTGAACTTCCCCTTTTTTCCACTCTTCTGCGCGGGCCTTTCCCTTCACTGGGTCATGTCCACGACTTCGAGCAGGGATGCACTTCGGCCAATGAAGGCCTGCCTATTCGCTTAACTCTTCCAACAGACACGTTCAATACTGTGGTGCACAAACACTATACCGGACCTGAGCCCCCACGTGTAGCGGCCTCCTCACTCCCCTCTTTCTCTTGTCTCGTCTTTCTCTTGTCTAGGGGTATCTTAGAGGGGAGGGAGCGGGGACACCACACCTGGCTTCCACCACATGTGTCAGTGCGGTATAAGCAACGTTCTTGTATTACCTTCGGGTCAGTGCTGTGCACCTGGATCCTCCCTCCAAGAGTCAACTTGAACAATGTCTGTCAGGAAATGAGCCCCACACCATAAAAGTTCAACACTCCTTTATTCTTCTCGAATGAACACAATCAGTTGAACTCCCTTGGTAGAAACAGAACAGAAAAGGAGGTGTGGATGCGAATAGGCTCAGACACAATGTAGTTCTCCACTTTCCTTCCTGAAAGTGGGTTACGGTCTCCGCACGAGGGGGAATTTCCTTCCAGGCGGTCTCCGACGAGAGGCTCACCTGTCACCGGCAATATGATGCACCGGGTCTTCAAGTGAGGAGCTCCCCCCGGTCCATTGCGCCTTCCGGATTCGGGTACCCACTCCCGGGGGTTCCCTAGGATCTCCTTCCCTCGCGGAACTCAGTGTTGGGCACTGAGCTCCGGACCTCCATCCGAGTACCTCACCCCAGGCTAAAGGTGCCTGGGATGGAACACGACCTCCGATTGTCCTCTAGGCCTAGGCCACCCAGAGGACCGACACGAACCACCGTCCACAAGCTGAAGGTGCTTGGGACTCCGACCCCGTGACAAAGATGGTTGGCCCCTTTATACCCTCTCCCAGCAAGCACGGCGGGTTCCCCGCCCCACCATACCACTGCCGAGGAAGGACAAAAAGGAGGCACAGCACACAGCAATGATTCAACCCCAGCCCAGGGCGACAGCGCCATCCACTGGGCTGCAGGGAATTACACACCACTGATGTCTCTGCCAAGTTCACCCGGGAAAGTACATACCCGCTACACTAGTAATGGACATGCTGTTTCGAACATTCTGCAAAGTGGACCCGTTCGAACCACGTATGTTTATAATCAGCAGTTCAGCTCAATACAAACATTTAAAGGGGTTGTAAAGGTACACGTTTTTTCACCTTAATGCATTCTATACATTAAGGTGAAAAAACATCTCAGGATTAGCGGCCCCCCAGCCCCCGTTTACTTACCTGACCCCTCGAAAGTCCCGCGCCGTGAACGCGCTGGCTTCTTGGCCTGGCTTCTCGGCTCATTCATTGGTTGATTGAAAGCAGTGCAGCCATTGTCTCGCGCGGCTGTCAATCACATCCAATGACGCGGGGGTAAGTGATACAGTGAGCAGCTATAGCTGCCTGCTGTATCACGGGAGCGCGCCCGCAAGAACTTACCACCATGCAAGCTCGCTCGCATGAAGGTGGTTAATTCTTGTGAGGAGGAGCCGAGACAGCCGCCGATAGGGTTGCCACCTCATCCCTTTAAACCCGAACACATATTAATTACACAGGTTCTGCGGCTGATTAAGCTGGTAATTAAATACACTTAGTGCCTTATCTGCATTAAATCAGCCCCAGAACCTGTGTAATTCATATGTGTTCAGATTTAAAGGGATGAGGTGGCAACCCTAGCCGCCGAGGGACCCCAGAAGACCAGGTTCGGGGCCACTCTGTGCAAAACGAGCTGCACAGTGGAGGTAAGTATAACATGTTTGTTATTTAAAAAAATTACCTTTACAACACCTCATTTCAGGGATGCTTGACAAGAATCAGAACATGACAATAGCCTCAATGTGAAAAAGCACAGCTAAACCTAATCCCATAGCTCCCAACTGTCCCAAATTTGGAACAAATTTGGGACAGTTGGGAGCTATCTTCCTCATTTTTCCCTCATTTTGGTCTGAAATTTAAGTGCTAAACCATTCATCCAGTTTCCAAATTTCTGCATTATTATTATTATACAGGATTTATATAGCGCCAACAGTTTACGCAGCTCTTTACAATATAATTTGGTACATTTCAAAAGCCAGTATAAAGGAATAGTAGTGGTTAAAAAAAAGCACCTGAGGGTTTAACGCATATTTTTTTTTTGTATAATTATCCTTTAAGGGGGTGTGTGCCTACATACTTTTGCTAATAGGTGTCCCTCGTTCCTATTGCAAAAGGTTGGGAGGTATGCCTAATCCATGTAATGTAATACAAGTCCTAAAGCGGAGTTCCACCCAAAAATGGAACTTCAGTTTTTCGGAACCCTCCCCCCCTCCGGTGTCACATTTGGCACCTTTCAGGTGGGGGGTGCAGATAACTGGGAACGCGCCGCGCTACTCGCGTATGTGCAGTAGGGAACCTGGCAGTGAAGCCACAACGCTTCACTTCCTGATTCCCTCACCGAGGATGGCGGCAGGGGCAGCCGAGAGACGAGCGATTGCTCATCTGCTGCTGCCGACATCGCTGGACTCCAGGACAGGTAAGCGTCCATTTATTAAAAGTCAGCAGCTGCTGTATTTGTAGCTGCTGGCTTTTAATATTTATTTTTTCGCCGGACCTCCGCTTTAATGTGTTCATGTACTGTCATTTCAAAGCGTGTTTTAAGTATATTTAAATAAGAAGCTTTCACATAAAGAATATTTGGTTATCCTGCCATTAAGGTTCTTTTTTCACTTGAAAACTGTCTTCCAGTTGTGCTCCTGCTTTGTCAGCCTATCATGTGTGCCTTGGGTAGAGGCTACAAATGGCTAAGCTGACACACATTGATCAGGCATGGTCCACCATTGTCACTATACAGAAGCTGGCCCAGAGGAATCGTTTTGCAGTTAACAGTGGAGTGAGTGAAAATGCAAAACAGGTGAAAATGGTGTTCTTTTAAAGGCATTTGTTTTATAAAAAAGTGTACCTTTACAAAAAAATGTTATCCAGTTAGGGTTTAGATCTACTTTTTTATTTTTCGAAGTTTTGTAACCTTCTGAAATGAGAGGTGTCTACCATGTCTGATAGGCCTTGAGGCATTACTGTACTTTATTTGATTGGCTCCCTCTCTTCTCAGGATTGCATCAAAGTGGAAATTGGAAAAAAAGAAATGCTCTGTGTAATTAAGCCTCACCAGGTTTTTACACAGAATGGAAGATATCTTAATCAATTGATTTTCACGCTTACCTGTTCTCCTGAGAAAGCAGTTTGATGCATGCAGTGTGCCCACAGTACATGGCATAGGTTAGAGGGGTGTTTTCATTGATGTCCCTGGGATTTAAATCTACTCCCAACTTTAATAGAGTCTGCACACAGTCTGCTTTTCCTGCTGCTGCAGCCCAGTGTAGAGGAGTTCTGTCAACAAAAAAGTATTCATTGCTATAGGTGAATGAAATGGATCATGTACAATGTATGCATCTATTGAGTTGTATCCGGCTCTTGGCATCTCTATATGGGCCAATTCTCTGGTCATCACATCTGACATGCTCGATAGCCCTTTCCATAGCCCTTTCCATAGAATTTCCATAGAATTGGTAAATGTTTTACAAAGTAGGTCACCAGATTTTTTTCTCAATTTGTCAGGCTTGGGATTTGCATGCAGAATCTGCACACAAACTAGTGCAAATTTAGACCGGAGCCAATGAACCTACCAGCAGGTCTTTGGAATGTGGGAGGAAACCCACGTAAACACGGGGTGAACATGCAAACTTCATGCAGATGGTGTCCTAGCGGAGATTCAAAGCTGCAAGGCATAAAGTGTTGTAAAGTATTTTTTTTCCTATAAAAAACAAACATGTTATAATCACCTGCTCTATTGCAGCGTATTTGCACAGAGCAGCCCAGATCCTCCTCTTCTCGGGTCCCTCGCCGGTGCTCTCCTGGCCCCTCCCTCCTGTTGAGTGCCCCCACAGCAAGTAGCTTGCTGTGGGGGCACCTGAGTCGAGCTGCAGCTCCATGTGTCGATTCAGACATGGAGCTGCAGTTCAGCCCCGCCCCTCTCTCTCTTGATTGGCTAACTGACTTTGATTGACAGCAGCGGGAGCCAATGGTGCCGCTGCTGTGTCTCAGCCAATCAGGAGGGAGACTCCCAGACGGCCGAGACACTTGTGACATCGCTGGACAGAGAGGGGGCTCAGGTAAGTATTAGGGGACGGGGGCAAGGGGGGCTGCTGCACACAGAAGCTTTTTATCCTAATTTATAGAATGCATTAAGATAAAAAACCTTCTGACTTTACAACCACTTTAAGTGCTACATGCTAAGCCACTGTGCTGCCGTATGCAAGAAGGGAGATGAATGTTCGGGGAAACTGACTCTTGGAGTAGTCAAATCTTCTAGGAAATTCAAAAGGCACATTGCAAGTGAAAAAAAAAAAGAAGGAATTTAAGAAATCAGAGATAACTAAGAGCTTGATTAGTAAAGTCAAATAGACTGTGCACTTTTACAAGTGCAGTTGTACTCTGCAAGTCCAGTTGCTCCAGAGCTTAGTAATGAGGGTGATCTCTGCTGACTTCCATCATCCAATCATGTTCAAGCAAAAATGCTGTTTTTTATTTTCTTTGCATATACTTGGGTATTCTTTGTAAAGTGAAGCTGTACCTCATTTACTAAGCTCTGGAGCAACTGCACATGCAGAGGGCAACGGCATACCTCCCAACATGCACAGATTCTGCGGGTTTTTCCTGCATTTACACTTCTGTCCCGCAGTCCTGCAATAGTCATCATTTTCCCGCACAGCAGGAATCGGAGGAAGAGGAGCCAGTGGATGAAGCACGGGAAGGAAGGTAAGACGACGCACCCCCCCCCTCCGCGATCGGTGACCACCTGCGACAGCCAAGCCCCCCCCCTCGTTTCTCACAACTGTGATATGTGACAAGAGTAAAAATAAAAAAATAAAATAACCTGTCCCGCGGCACCCCCCCCCCCCCCCCCGCTCAACAACTGTGATGAGACAAAACCGTAAATAAAAACGAATCTGTCCAGCGGCAGCACTACCCCCCCCCCCCGCCGTGGAACTTTTAAAAGTTGGGAGGTATGGGTAACGGCACTTGCAAAAGTGCACAGTCTATGTAAATCAACCCCTAAAACTTCTACTGTGGTCGGTCAAATGATTAGGCATTAAGACTTCTGTCGTTCTGGGTAGATCAGAGAATATACTAGTCCTCTACTTCTTATAATTACATTATAATTACATTACAATCTACTATATATACCTATACAGTGCTTCCTGAATGCCTTTTGCTACCTCTTATGACTTTAAAGGCGAACTATCATGAGCATTCAAAAAATAAATCTAGGTTTATACATTTATGCCTAAATATTTGTCTTAGCCGTTTTATTAAAACGGTAGTATGGGTGAAGAAAATTAATTTATTTTTTCCTTGCTTTCCAACTTCTTTGCCCCTTCCCTGATAAAGCCTGATTTGTGGGCTCCAATCCTGTTTCTCTGTTCCATTCCCTCTGTATTTTCATTGATAGCTAGGATGGTGGTGAGCCACAAAGCATCATTGGTGGAATGCTTGCATCCTAGCAACCAATAATGCTGTGTGACCCAGCTGCCAGCATCCTAACAATCAATGATGATGGGCGTCTCAGCTACCAGCATCCTAGCAATCATTGCTGTGCCTCCTAGTGACCAATAAAAAGGCAGAGGGGTGGAACTGGGGAACTGTATTCCTAGTGACAGAAAAAAGCGCTGTCAGTTAAGACTCATTTGTTCTTGTCCCCTTGCTAGCTGCATATTCGGACATTGTCAGGGGCACACTGATGCCCACACTATCTCGGCTTGGAGACCACGTACAAAAGATGGAACTGGAAAGTGCTATATGTAATTTGTGCACTGGGGGACATGAGCAACAAAAATAAAAGTTAGTGAGATTTCTTCTTTAACCACTTAACGACCGCTCACTGTATATATACGTCGGCACAATGGCACCGACAGGCACAATCACGTAGAGCATACGTGATTGCCTTTGTACAGTTGGGGGGTCCGATCGGACCCCCCTTCTGTACAGTGAGCGGTCGGAATTCGTCTGGGAGCGTTCCGAGATGGTGGGGCGGCCGTTCGATTCCGACCACCCCCCCGCGATCGCTCCCGGCGAATAGAAATGCCCCCTCTGTCTGTGTAATGTTTACACAGACCGAGAAAGCAGGAGGAAGTGATGTCATCTCCTGTGCGGCGCTCACATATACCGAGCGTCGTACAAGAGAAGACACACAGGTCAGTGCACTAACACTACACTAACACCAGCACACATAGGCACATAAATCGCCCCCCCAGGCCCCCCCAGATCACCCCCCAGCCCCCCCCCAGATCACCCCCCAGCCCCCAGTCACAGTGTCACTGATTGCAGTGACCATTTATTTACTGATCACTGCAATCAGTGACATTTGTGACTGTAAAAGTGTCACTACATTTAGTTTTAGGTCCAGTGTAGCCCCCTAACCCCCCCTAATAAAGGTTTAACCCCTTGATCACCCCCCAGATAACCCTTTCACCCCCTAGCACCGCCGTCGCTTGGCGATCATTTTTCTGATCGCTGTCTTGGCGTCGGTGATGCAGATCGGTACCCAGTAATTTTTTTTAGGTTCGCCGCAGGTTTTTATAGCGTCGGGTACCCCCATAAATTATCTAATAAAGGTTTAACCCCCTTGATCGCCCCCCAGGTAACCCTTTCACCCCCTATCACCACTGTCACTAAGCGATCGTTTTTCTGATCGATGTCTTAGCGTCGGTGATGCAGATCGGTAGCCAGTATTTTTTTTTTTGGTTCGCCGCAGGTTTTTATAGCGTCGGGTACCCCCATAAATTATCTAATAAAGGTTTAACCCCCTTGATCGCCCCCCAGGTAACCCTTTCACCCCCTATCACCACTGTCACTAAGCGATCATTTTTCTGATCGCTGTCTTGGCGTCGGTGATGCAGATCGGTACCCAAAATTTTTTTTAGGTTCGCCGCAGGTTTTTATAGCGTCGGGTACCCCCATAAATTATCTAATAAAGGTTTAACCCCCTTGATCGCCCCCCAGGTAACCCTTACACCCCCTATCACCACTGTCACTAAGCGATCATTTTTCTGATCGCTGTCTTGGCGTCGGTGATGCAGATCGGTACCCAGTAATTTTTTTGGTTCGCCGCAGGTTTTTATAGCGTCGGGTACCCCCATAAATTATCTAATAAAGGTTTAACCCCCTTGATCGCCCCCCAGGTAACCCTTTCACCCCCTATCACCACTGTCTCTAAGCGATCATTTTTCTGATCGATGTCTTAGCGTCGGTGATGCAGATCGGTAGCCAGTAATTTTTTTTAGGTTCGCCGCAGGTTTTTATAGCGTCGGGTACCCCCATAAAATATCTAATAAAGGTTTAACCCCCTTGATCGCCCCCCAGGTAACCCTTTCACCCCCTATCACCACTGTCGCTAAGCGATCATTTTTCTGATCGCTGTCTTAGCGTCGGTGATGCAGATCGGTAGCCAGTAATTTTTTTTAGGTTCGCCGCAGGTTTTTATAGCGTCAGGTACCCCCATATATTATCTAATAAAGGTTTTAACCCCCTAATTGGCCCTAGTTAACCCTTTCACCAGTAATCATCATATAAGTGTTACGGGTGACGCTGGTTAGTTAGTTTGCTTTTTATAGTGTCAGGGCACCCGCCGTATATAACCCAATAAAGGTTTAACCCCCTGATCGCCCGGCGGGTGATATCAATTAGGTTTTAGCGTCAGAGAGGGTCTGCGTCACACCCCAGGCAGCGTCAGGTTAGTGCCAGTAACGCTAACACCCACGCGTGAAGCATACACCTCCCTTAGTGGTATAGTATCTGAACAGATCAATATCTGATCTGATCAGATCTATACTAGCGTCCCCAGCAGTTTAGGGTTCCCAAAAACGCAGTGTTAGCGGGATCAGCCCAGATACCTGCTAGCACCTGCGTTTTGCCCCTCCGTCCAGCCCAGGCCACCCAAGTGCAGTATCGATCGATCACTGTCACTTACAAAACACAACACACATAACTGCAGCGTTCGCAGAGACAGGCCTGATCCCTGCGACTCCAGTGCTGTAGGAGGTGATTTCACCACCACAGTTAAAAAAAAAAAGCAAATATGCCGAAGCATTGGGGCAGCAGGGGCGGAGGAGCGATTTTGCTCCTAATGCCGCGTACATACGGTAGAAATTCCGACGGAGGCTTGCCCGTGGAAAAGTCCGACCATGTGTGTGCGGCATAACTTTTTTGCGGGAGGATGCCCCATGCTTCGGCATATATAAATGGTGCATGTATGCCCATCATTAGAAGTGGGTGGATGAAGGGCGGTATTCTAATGGTGGGCATACCCACCGATCAATCTCTTTTTTCGTTCAGCCACCTGGCTGCATGAAAAAAAAAAGATTACAATACATGTCCAACAAGGACCAGCAACATACTGGTATGTTGCTGGACTTTGAATGGTTATACCAGATTGATGCCTGCGGGTTTAGGTATCATCTTGGTATCATTCTTTTCAGCCAGCGGCCGACTTTAATGTAAAAGCAACCCTAGTGGCTAATTAGCCTCTGGACTGCTTTTACAAGCAGTGGGAGGGAATGTCCCCCCCCGGATATAAAAAGCGCCATTGGGAAATTGGGAAAGCATTTTATCACACCGATCTTGGTGTGGTCAGATGCTTTGAGGGCAGAGGAAAGATCTAGGGTCTAGACCCCAGTTTTTTCAAAAAAAGAGTACCTGTCACTACCTATTACTATCATAGGGGATATTTACATTCCCTGAGATAACAATAAAAATGATAAAAAAAAAAAATATGGAAGGAACAATATAAAAATAAAATAAAAAAGCAAAATTAATAATAAAAAAATAAAAAAAAAAAAAAAAAAAGCACCCCTGTCCTGCCCTGCTCTTGCCCAATGGCGAACGCAAGCGTCGGTCTGGCGTCATATGTAAACAGCAATTGCACCATGCATGTGAGGTATCACCGCGAAGGTCAGATCGAGGGCAGTCATTTTAGCAGTAGACCTCCTCTGTAAATCTAACGGGGTAACCTGTAAAGGCTTTTAAAGGCTTTTAAAAATGTATGTAGTTTGTCGCCAATGCGCGTTTGTGCGAAATTTTAAAGCATGTCGTGTTTGGTATCTATGTACTCGGCCTAAGATCATCTTTTTTATTTCATCAAACATTTGGGCAATATAGTGTGTTTTAGTGCATTAAAATAAAAAAAAGTGTATTTTTTCCCCAAAAAATGCGTTTGAAAAATCGCTGCGCAAATACTGTGTAGAAAAAAAAAATGCAACACCCACCATTTTATTCTGTAGGGCTTTTGCTTTAAAAATATATATAATGTTTGGGGGTTCAACATAATTTTCCTGCAAAAAAAAACTTTGTTTTCATGTAAACAAAAAGTGTCAGAAAGGGCTTTGTCTTCAAGTGGTTAGAAGAGTGGATGTAAGCTTCCTAATGTTGTGTATAAAATGCCAGAACAGTTCAAAACCCCCCCAAATGACCCCATTTTGGAAAGTAGACACCCCAAGCTATATACTGAGTGGCATGTCGAGTCCATGGAATATTTTATATGTTGACACAAGTTGCGGAAAAAAGACAATTTTTTTATTTTTTATTTTTTTTTTGCACAAAGTTGTCACTAAATGATATATTGCTCAAACATGCCATGGGCATATGTGGAATTACACCCCAAAATACATTCTGTTGCTTCTCCTGAGTACGGGGATACCACATGTGTGAGACTTTTTGGGAGCCTAGCCGCGTACGGGACCCCAAAAACCAATCACCGCCTTCAGGCTTTCTAAGGGTGTAAATTTTTGATTTCACGTCTCACTGCCTATCACAGTTTCGGAGGCCATGGAATGCCCAGATGGCACAAACCCCCCCCAAATGACCCCATTTTGGAAAGTAGACACCCCAAGCTTTTTGCTGAGAGGTATTGTGAGTATTTTGCAGATCTCGCTTTTTGTCACAAAGTTTTGAAAATTGAAAAAAAAAAAAGAAAAAAAAAAATTCTTTCTTCATTTTCAAAAACAAATGAGAGCTGTAAAATACTCACCATGCCTCTCAGCAAACAGCTTGGGGTGTCTACTTTCCAAAATGGGGTCATTTGGGGGGATTTTGTGCTATTTTGGCATTTTATGGCCTTCGAAACTGTGATAGGTAGTGAGGAGTGAAATCAAAAATTTGTGCCTAGAAATCCTGAAGGCGGTGATTGGTTTTCGGGGTCCCGTACGCGGCTAGGCTCCTAAAAAGTCCCACACATGTGGTATCCCCGTACTCAGGAGAAGCAGCAAAATGTATTTTGGGGTGCAATTCCACATATAACCATGGCATGTGTGAGCAATATATCATTTAGTGACAACTTTTTGTAATTTTTTTTTTTTTTGTCATTATTCAATCACTTGGGACAAAAAAAAAAAATATTCAATGGGCTCAACAGGCCTCTCAGCAATTTCCTTGGGGTGTCTACTTTCTAAAATGGGGTCATTTGGGGGGGTTTTGTGCTATTTTGGCATTTTATGGCCTTCAAAACTGTGATAGGTAGTGAGGAGTGAAATCAAAAATTTGCGCCCTTAGAAATCCTGAAGGCGGTGCTTGGTTTCCGGGGTCCCGTACGTGGCTAGGCTCCTAAAAAGTCCCACACATGTGGTATCCCCGTACTCAGGAGAAGCAGCAGAATGTATTTTGGGGTGCAATTCCACATATAACCATGGCATGTGTGAGCAATATATCATTTAGTGACAACTTTTTGTAATTTTTTATTTTTTTTTTGTCATTATTCAATCACTTGGGACAAAAGAAAAATATTCAATGGGCTCAACATGCCTCTCAGCAATTTCCTTGGGGTGTCTACTTTCCAAAATGGGGTCATTTGGGGGGGTTTTGTACTGCCCTGCCATTTTAGCACCTCAAGAAATGAGATAGGCAGTCATAAATTTAAAGCTGTGTAAATTCCAGAAAATGTACCCTAGTTTGTAAACGCTATAACTTTTGCGCAAACCGATAAATATACACTTATTGACATTTTTTTTACTAAAGACATGTGGCTGAATACATTTTGGCCTAAATGTATGACTAAAATTGAGTTTATTCGATTTTTCTTATAACAAAAAGTAGAAAATATCATTGTTTTTCAAAATTTTCGGTCTTTTTCCGTTTATATCGCAAAAAATAAAAATCGCAGAGGCAATCAAATACCATTAAAAGAAAGCTCTTTTTTTTGCTAAGAAAAGGACGCAAATTTTGTTTGGGTACAACATTGCATGTCCGCACAATTTACAGTTAAAGCAGCGCAGTGCAAAATTCTGAATTCACCTCTGGTCCTCTAGCTACCAAATGGTCCGGGGCTTAAGTGGTTAAGTCAGTAGGGTGAGAAGGTGGGAGTCTTATTTCACTACAGATCTGGTTTAAGTCCCATATAATATTGTTAGCAAATCTACACTGCTGCTAGCTTTCTACAGTTACTTCTGGAACTTTAAAAATACAAAGTCCACTTAAAGATTTTTTATACTTGGAATATATTTTCAGATTTTAGTGGAAGTTAATGTGCAGATATTGGTGCACAGCATTATATATCTGAACACTTACCTATCATCCACGTCAAGGGCCTGTAAGTTACACTCTGGGACTTGGGCAAGTTCACAGATAATATCACTGAATCCTGCAGCTGCTGCTATGTGCATACACGTCTTCCCATTCTCATCATCATAGTTGATTGTGGATTGGCCCTGCTGATGATCGAGTATTATAGAGCACAGCACTCTGTTTCCACTCTGAAATCGAAGAGGTAAATGTGAATATATACCCATGAATGGTAAAGTATCAATAATGAGAACTTTTTTTTTTTAGTTTTGGATAGATTATGGAATGGTTAAAACCCCTGTAATATATTTTATGTGATGCTATGGGGAGATCCTTTCTGCTATGGGGAGATTCTTTCTGTATTTGTTCTGGTGACCACTGTAACCACTAGTGACCATAAGAAGCAAGAAAACAGGGAGGTCACAGCATTAAAGAAGAACTATGACCTCCTATTAAAAAATATGTGCTTCAGCATTTAATTGTAAGTGCTTCTGTACTTACTTTTTTCCTCAATCCCCCTTCAAAGTGCCCCAAATACCTGCTGGTCATGCTTGTAAAGTGCACTTTGGGCAGCTTCCTGGGGATAGGGGACAACACTGCTGCACTACTACTGAATTCAAAGAAGTGTTGTCCCTCACATAGGCTGTGGCTGTGTGCTTTACAGAGGGATTAGATGTTTCTGTTGTGGCATTCAGTATTATCACTGCTTATTTATAAACATGTAGCTCGTCAATCAACAGCTGCTTCTGTCCACTGATTTCTCGATTGACTGAACTGCATGTGCTGCAGAAACTGTCCCAGTTTTCTTAGAATTCTGATTTTAAAAATGTATTTAAGAATTTTGACTTTTAATTTCAGAATCCTGACTTTTAACTTAAAGCCCTGTACACACGATCGGATTTCCTATGGATTCTAATCCGATGGATTTTTCCATCGGAAATCCGATGAAGCTGACTTCCATCAGTCTTGCCTACACACCATCAGTCAAAAATCTGACCGTCCCAAACGCCGTGATGTAAAACACTCCGACAAGCCAAGAAAAATTAGGTTCAATGCTTCTGAGCATGCGTCGACTTGATTCTGAGCATGTGTGGGTTTTTTGTCCGATGGAGTTCCACACAGACGATCGGAATTTGCTATCGTTTTTTTTCCCATCGGATAAATTTAAAACATGTTCTATTTTTTCTCACCGATGGAAAAAAGACCGATGGGGCCCATACACGATCGGTTTGTCCGATGAGAAAAGTCCATCGGACTGTTTTCATCGGTAAAACCGATTGTGTGTACATGGCTTTAGAATCCTGACTTTGAAACTCAGAATTCTGACTTTGAAACTCAGAATTCTGATTTTCAATCTCGGAATTCTGATTTTCAATTTCGGAATTTTGATTTTCAATCTCGGAATTCTGATTTTCAATCTCGGAATTCTGATTTTCAATCTCGGAATTCTGATTTTTAATCTCTAACTTTGAAACTCAGACTCTTCCATCCATAATATTGTAACTGGAAAATGGATCTGATTAGATTGATCAGAAGAGCATTTTGATATGCTTTAAACAGGGAAGAGCAGGAGCTGATATCACATGGTTACATCTTAGAAACCAGTACCTGAACTGCCCAGTGAAGAGCAGTTTTAAAGTCTTTGTCCACCAGTGTTGGATCTGCCCCTTTCTGTATCAGGATCTGTACATGCTGTGGTCGGTTATGAAATGCTGCCCAGTGAAGTGACGTCATTCCCTGTCATACAAGAATACAGAAAAATTACAGAATGATAGCCTAAAAATTATCCAAACAAAATGCAGGTACACATGTAGGGATTTAAATTACTATTTCAGATAGCACTCAAGTATTTAGCACAACAGATTACACATTTGAATTCACTAGGAGACAATGGCATCTTTAAAGCCTCGTACACATGACCGGTGTTCTCGGCAAGAAAACTGCTGGGAGAGCTTTTTGCAGAGAAAAACGTTCGTGTGTATGGTTTCTCAACAGGAAAACTGCCGGGAATCTCGACGAGAAAAATAGAGAACCTGCTCTCTATTTTTCTCGTCGGGATTCTCGGCAGAGTTTTCCTGCCGAGAAAACCGTTGGTGAGTATGCTTACCTGTCCCAGGTAAGCCCGTGCATGCTTGATGAGACTTCGACGCATGCACGGTAGCATACAAGGGTAGTGTAGGGTGTAGCAAGATGGCGGCGACGGCATCGAATGTGACGAGCGCCGGCGCGTCGTAGTCGATGATATCACTGCGTTCTTGCCATTCAAAAGAACGGCGGTTCTTTTGAATGGCCGTCTGTACACAGGGCTTGGCAAGGCAAGCTTGCCAGGAATCCCGTCAGGAAAACCGACGGTTTTCTAATAGACGGGATTCCTGTCCGTGTGTACAGGGCTTAAGGAGTTTTCATAAACTGAAGCTTTATCAACAAAAAAGATGTCTTCATAATTTGTATAAATATGAGACCACTTAGTGGAAGGTTTGTAGAAGTTCACATAGGTGGTCTGTATATCTGTGGAACAGGAATGAATGGGAATATTAGGAGTAGGCATGACCCCAGCTGGAAAGATTTTGACAAGCATCTGTGCAATTATGTCAACCATATATTCCTGGATAGGGGACTACGGCACTCTGAAGAAAGGTCAGACTTAGAGGAGGCTGCCTTTGCTCTCCTTCTGAAAATGATAGTTGCCTAGCAATCATGATGATCTTTTGAGTTATTTATTTTCTAAGATATTCACCTAGAATGAGCATATAGAAAGTGAAGTCAGAAGTCCTGATTTTATTTGGTACTTATATTTTTACCCTGATGAAGCCAATGTATTGAGAAAGTAAGTGCTAAAGATAGAGGGATAGTAATCAAAGAAGGTAATCTGTCCCCTTCCTTGTAGACTAGGACAAAAAATGAATCCAAAAATAGTTGCCACATAATATTGTACATTAATGTACTTTGATATACATACACGGTTTTAAAAAAGTTAATAAAGGTTATGTTTTATAGGTCAAGGTTTAACGTGTAAGCTGCCCATCCTAAATTATTTAAAAATTACCAAATTTCCTAGTGACTTCCATAGGAAATCCGATCGTGTGTACAGGGCTTAAGTCTCGGTTCACACCTATGTGCTTTTTTGTGCATTTTACATCTTTCAGAAACGCACTACAGTTCATTAACATGGTTTCCTATGGTACATATGGTACATGTTATTCATCTGATGCGTTTTTGGAAAGAGTCAGGAACTTTTTTTCCCCGCAGCAGATTGCGTTTTGCGTGTAATAGACTTCAATGAGGGTCGCACCAGAAACTCAAGTGTTGCGTTTTTTTCCCCCTCTTTCCAAATACTGTATCAGCTGACAGGGGACATTTGTTTTTATTTTTTGTTAAAGGAATTGTCAAAAACTCTTGTACTATCTTTATTCACTTTTACACTTTTTTGGTGAATGGGTAGCCCCCATACCTATTCACATGGGGGGGCTGGGATCTGGGGCCCCACTTGTTAAAGGAGGCTTCCAGATTCTGATAAGTCTCCCCCCCCAGACCCCCACAACCACAGCCCAGGGTTGTGGGGAAGAGGCCCTTGTCCCCATCAACATGGGGACAAGGTGCTTTGGGCAGGGAGGGCATAGCCCCCCCCTGCCCCAAAGAAACCCCCCTATGTTGAGGGCATGTGGCCTGGTATGGTTCGTCCCCTCCCTTTCCTTACCTGCAGGGCTGCATGCTCAGATAAGGGTCTGGTATGGATTTGGGACAGGACCCCACACCGTTTTTGTCACGATTTTTTTTCTTACAAAGAAATGAATGGTCTATAATTTTTATCATAGGTGTATTTTAAAATGATAGAGACAGAATGCCAACCAAAAATCCAGAAAAACATACGATACAAATGTTATAAATTGAGCTGCAGTTCAGTGACTAAAAAAACAGTTTGATGCCCAAGCAAAACACAACTTAGTACTTGGTGGAAAAACCCTTATTGGCAAGCACAGAGGTAAGACGTTTCTTGTAGTTGGTTACCAGGTTTGCACATATCTTAGGAGGGATTTTGGTCCAATCTTCTTTACAGATCTTCTCTAAATCCTTAAGGTTTCTTGGCTGTTGCTTGGCAAATCGAAGTTTCAGCTCCCCCCATACATTTTCTATAGGATTAAGGTCTGAGGACTTGCTAGGCCACTTATTTAACTTAATGTGCTTCTTCTTGAGCCACTCCTTTGTAGCCTTGGTGGTATGTTTTGGATCATTGTCATGCTGGAAGACCCATCCATGACCCATCTTCAGTGTTCTGGCTGAGGGAAGATGGTTCTAATCCAAGATTTTCCAGTACATGGCCCCGTCTATTGGCCCCTCAATGCGGTGAAGTCAGTCTGTACTTTTAGCAGAGCAACAACCCCAAAGCATTAAGTTTTATTTTTTGTTTACAAAAGTTTTATTTGGAAGATTCAAAAAAATAGGTTACAAAACTGTGAGGATATTTTACAGTAGAAGATATAAAGCAATACTATATATACAATGAGAATAGAGTAGTGTTTCAATTAAGAGCAGAAAATATTATGACAATATAGAGATAGGGTACCTAGTGGGATTGATACAAATCAGGGTAAGGGGTATCAATAGGGTGTATGGGATCAGAAAAAGGATCAATAAAAAAAAAGGGTTCCATAGATTCGGAAGGCATATGGTTCAATCGTTGGACCAGTACATCCATTTCGAGTTAAAGGTGTGAATGCTATCAGATAGGGTGTGATGAATTCTTTCGGATAACTGAAGATATCTCATTCTGGATAAAACCTGGGGCCAGGGAAGGTTATTGGATTTCCAGTTAAGGGCAATCATCCATTGGATTGAGCTTACTAGTGAATGAATCTAGACAAGTGGAAATTTTTCCCCAAAGGGTTTTTTTGGGCAGCAATGAATTGGAAATAGATAATAAGGTAAAAATCTTTAATTTTGGTGCATAATTCATTCAGATATACAATAGATTTACAATACAAACTCTGGTTGACGATACACACAACAACATGAAACATCGTACCCCAGATACTCTGAATATTCATGTGGACCATTAAATTACGATGTTGTTAACGCAATTGACAAACCATGTTTTATTTAGGACAAATTCCTGTCTTAAGCGATGTTTCATGTTGTTGTGTGTATCGTCAACCAGAGTTTGTATTGTAAATCTATTGTATATCTGAATGAATTATGCACCAAAATTAAAGATTTTTTACCTTATTATCTATTTCCAATTCATTGCTGCCCAAAAAAAACCTTTGGGGAAAAATTTCCACTTGTCTACATACATTTTGGGTTGAGCAGCCTTGATGGACTCTCGCATATGTGTTTTCTGTTACTAGTGAATGAATCAATCTAACACAGGGAGGGGGTATATCTGGGATATTAGCATAAAGAATACATATTTGCGGGGAGAGGGTAATTTTTTTTTTAACCATGGATTCTATTTTCATTTCGGCGTGTCGCCACACTGTTTCTAGGAATCTACAGCTCCAGAAAATGTGAGTATATGTGCCAGTTTCTGTGCAACCTCTGAAGCAGCATGGAGAAGTTGATGGATAGAATGAGTGAATTTTTTCAGGGGTTAGATATAGTCTAGAAAATAGTTTCATAGGGGGATTCTCTGTATGCTGGAGCTATGTTGCATTTTTGGAGATTGTCTGTCATAGTGTTCCATGTTTCTATGGGGATGTTGCAATCTAATTCGGATTCCCAGTGTAGCATTTGGTTAGATTTTTCAGGCATCGAGGATCTGTTAAGGTCCTTGTAGAAAAGGGAGATTAAGCCTTTATCTCTCGAAGACTTTATGCAGACGTGTTCAAATATCGTCGTAGGGGGACAAATAATTAAAGAATAATGCTTGTTAAAAAAGTTTTTAATTTGAATGTAGTTTGTGAGTTCCGAGGAAGGAAGATTGTATTTGGACTGGAGTGCGGGGAATGTGAGAAATGTATTGTTAGAGGACAATGATTTTAGGGAGGACAAATTATTATTTTGCCATCGGGGGAACGAACGTATGTTATTCAAGTTCTGTATAAGCCTAGTATCACCTAAAAAGGAGGCAAGAGGGGGTGTGTCAGATGAAAATTTGAGGGTTTTAGTAAGTACAAGCCATAGTTGGAGGAAATGGGCCACTATGAGGTTATATTTGAGAAGTTTTTGGTGATGTATACAGTTAGACCAGATGATGCCTTGTAGGTGGTATGGAGCAATGGAAAAAGATTTGAAATTAAGCCATGGGATCTGTGGAGTGTGAGCATGCCATTGGGCAATCTGTGAAAGTTTAGTGGCAATGAAATAGTGCCAGATATTGGGGATGCCTAGGCCGCCCTTGTTTTGGGGTCTGAACATGAGTGGGTAGCCACATCTTGGTTTTTTTGATGACCAGATAAATTTGTTAATCTCCCTTTGAAGGGATTCAATTCTTGTTTTGGGGACATTGATAGGCAAAGCTCTAAAAAAATATAATAATTTTGGAAGGAGGGTCATTTTAAAAGGCGCAAATCCTACCAAGGAGGGAAATGTGGTACATACTTTGAGTAGGGAGCTAATCTGTTGGAATAGGGGGGTGAAGTTGGTGATATATAAGGTTTTGTGATGGGAAGTGATGAGGACACCAAGATACCTGAATGATTTAGAGCACCATATAAAGTTGAAGTCTTTTTGTAGAGTAGTGGTAAGGTTGGGGGGAGGTTGATAGGGAGGGCAGAACATTTGTTGACATTGATACCTAAACCAGAAATGATATGAAATGATTTAAGTTCAGAGATAAGGTTTGGTAAAGATGTTAAGGGGTTCGATAGAAACACCAGAGCATCATCCGCATAGAGGCTAAGTTTGAATTCATGCGGGCCTTTGTTATATCCTTTGATATTTGGGTTGTTTCTTATGGCTTGTGCTAGAGGTTCAATTACCAAGGCGAATAAAAGTGGGGAGAGGGGGCAGCCCTGTCTGGTACCTCTGCTTAAGGGGAAGAAGTCAGAATTGATTCTGGTTTGGGGGAGGTGATAGAGAGCATTGAATCCATGAATAAATTTGTCTGTGATGCCAAATTTAGGGAGAAGATAGTTAAGATAGGACCAGTTTACACTATCAAATGCCTTATGAATGTCGAGGCTAAGAAGGCATAGTGGGTTAGAGGAAAGATTAGCATCTTGAATGATGTTGGTAACTAGTCGGATGTTGTCTGTGATTTGACGGCCAGGAATGAACCCAGATTGGTCAATATGGATAAGGGAGGTGATAACAGATGCTAATCTATCAGCTAAGAGTCGGCCAAAGATTTTCAAATCATTATTAAGAACTGAAATTGGGCGAAAATTTTGGGGAAGGGAGTGGTCTTTAAGGGGTTTAGGAATCAGAGACAAATTTGCAAGGAGCATGTCTTCTGGGAAATGGCCACCTGTGAGGATATGGTTAAATAGTTTAGTTAATCTAGGAACTAATAGGGGTGCAAATTTTTTGTAGTATAATGTGGAGAAGCCATCAGGGCCTGGCGCTGTCGAAGTTTTAAGTGATTGAGTGATGTTCGTAATTTCTAGCTCCGTGCAGGGATTATTGAGAATGGAAGTTTGTTGATCATTAAGGGTGGGGAGATGTATATTATCTAGCCAATTAAGTGAGGAGGTAGAGGGGTGAGTCTGAGGCCCTGAAAGGAGATTTTTTTATAGAAAGTGGAGAAAATGTCCAGGACATCACAGGGGTGTGTGACCAAGTTACCTTTATGGTTTTGCAGTTTGTATGTGTGGGGGGGATTATGTTCCTGGTTGAGTTTACGTGCAAACATGGGAGTGATGGGTATAGGCCTTTATGCCAACATTGTGGGATCTCCATGAATCCATTAGTTGAAATTTATTGATTGTGCGGTTCATTGATCTGGAGAAGGCTTTTGAGGAGGGAGTCACCTTGCTCCTATCCAGGGAGGGGTGTGCGGCTAAATTAAAGTCGCCACCTAGCACCATATGGGGGGAGCTATATTGGTCAAGAGTGTCAAAAAAAGTATTAAAGAAAGTAGAATGTGCTTCATTGGGTGAAAGCATAATGTTTTAACCTCCGTGCTTGACTGTGGGGATGGTGTTCTTAGGGTCATAGTCCGCATTTTTACTTCCTCCAAACACGAGTCGAGTTAATGCCAAAGAGCTAAATTTTGGTCTCATCTGACCACAGCACTTTCTCTTAATCCTTCTCTGAATCATTTTGATATTTACTGACAAACTTTAGACAGTCCTGTACATGTGCCTTCTACACGGCGGCGTATTGTGTTACCAATGGTTTGTTTAGTGACTGTGGTTCCAATTGTCTTGAGATCATTAACAAACTGCTCCCGCGTAATTCGGACCTGATCCCTTTACTTTTCTCATGATTGTCCTTACCCCATGAGGTGAAATCCTGCATGGAGCTCCAGACCGAGGGCGACTGATGGTTATTTTGTATTTCGTCCATTTGCGAATAATCGCTCCAACAGCAGTCTCCTTCTCACCAAGCTTCTTGCTGATGGTCTTGTAGCCCATTCCAGCCTTGTGCAGGTCTACAGTCTTGTCCCTGACATCTTTTGACAGCTCATTGGTCTTGCCCATGTTGATGGGTTTGATTAGAAAGAGATTCAGTGGACAGGTGTGTTTTTTACACATAACAAGTTTTCATTAGGAGAACCACCTTAAAAGAGGAAGTGCGCACAGGACACCGAACAGCTCTAAATTTCTACATGGTCAACTTTTTGAACAGATATAACAAGGGCTGTGAAGCTGTGAAGCTAATGGGGGCAGTTGAAGAGGCCAGCTCAGGTGGGCACTCATGGAGACATGGCAGCAGTGGCACTGAGGTGGCAGTGTCTATACTGTACACTCTGTGCACAGTGCATGTTCAGCCCTGTGTACTTTGGCCTCACTGCACAGCATCATTAGTTTTTATTGCACAGGTGGCCATTTGCACCATAATAATGACATGGTGTGGCCCAGGTGCCTGCGTCCTAGCAACCAATTACACTATGCAGCTCGGAAGCAAGCGTCCTAGCAACCAATGACGCTGAACAGACTGATCATTAACATACTAGCAACAAATTACCAGAGGGAGAGGGGAGTTAAAGAGCAAATGGGAGCAAATAAGTTCATTGTTAGAGTTTACATATATTTTAAAAATAATCCTAACTATCTAACTGAAAACTGTTATTTTTATCCGCGGTTATAAAGAATCCATTGTTTGTTTTTTGTAAGCAGTTGAGTAGAGCTGGGAATTCTGGAGAGAAAATTTTACCAATGGGACACTAAAGCCCTGTACACACGATCGGATTTCCTATGGATTCTAATCCGATGGATTTTAACATCGGAAATCCGATGAAGCTGACTTCCATTAGTCTTGCCTACACACCATCAGTCAAAAATCCGACCGTCCTAAACGCTGTGAGGTAAAACACTCCGACAAGCCGAGAAAATTTAAGTTCAATGCTTCTGAGCATGCGTCGACTTGATTCTGAGCATGCGTGAGTTCCACACATCGGAATTTGCTATCGTTTTTTTTCCCATCGGATAAATTTAAAACATGTTCTATTTTTTCTCACCGATGGAAAAAAGACCGATGGGGCCCATACACGATCGGTTTGTCCGATGAGAAAAGTCCATCGGACTGTTTTCATCGGCAAAACCGATCATGTGTACACGGCATAAGACACATTTACAAAGCCAGTGTATGACTTAACCTACCAGCATCCACAAAAACGCATCATCAGTTTTGGATAAAGTTGGCCTTTATCTTTTGAATTTTATCGCTGGTCCATGCAGGGATTAGAGCTGATCTATAAAATCTGTAAAATGTGGTGTCCATGTGGTTTGCAAGTCAGGTGTTAGCTTTTGTTTTCTAAACTGACAGCTTGGCTAGGCTGCATTATTCCTTTGCAATAGTTTTTATCAATTAGCGCTGTTGTTTGGACGCAATGCAAATTAAAAATCCAGTGTATGCTGTATTGTGTCTTAAGCCCTGTACACACACGGTCGGACTTCCATCGGACTTTTCCGTGGTTTTTTGTCCGAACGGAGTTGGTCGGGAACACCCATAGCATACACACACTCGGACTTTTCTGCAAACTTTCCCAAAACTTTTTGCAACATCACGTGGTTTTTCTGCTCTTTTCTGCTCTTTACCGCCACCCTTTGGTCAACTTCTGCTATTGTTGGTTGATTTTAACATTAGTTGTTTTGTCCATCGGACAAAAGTCCTATGGTTTTCTGTACACACGGTCGGACTTTGCTCCATCAGACTTTTGTTGGCCAAAAGTTTGTCCATTTGCAGACCCAACTTTTGTCCGATGAAAACACAAAAAAAAAACAAAAAAGTTTGTCCGATGGAGCGTACACACGGTCGGATTGTTGGTCCAACTTGCTCAAAATGAAGTTTGTTGGCCAAAAGTCCGACCGTGTGTACGGGGCTTTAAATTACGGTGAACAAAAAAACATTTGCTGACAGCAGTCATTTTCATTTGTTCCAAGCTCTTCATCATCAGCTCTTTCATTTATTGTGACAGCTCAATCCAGTTGTTTATGACCTGTCACACTTTATCATGGCCAGTCTTTGAGACTGAATGACTGATTAGGCAATAATTGAATACATGGACTCTTTAGTTTATGTGCTGAGTAACTCTGTGCATCCAAATTCCTTTTAAGGGATTTTTTTTTTTAAATAGAAGCATCAGTGCAGTTACAGAAATTACTTTTCAGAAAGAAAGCAGTGCTTTGTAAACTATGACAGACACATGTTGGCTATATAGGCTATATGTAGGGACCCCTTTATCCCTTATCTGTAAAGTTCAGTTGCAAATATTTTAAATAGAAACACGCCTTTTAGTCTAGGTAAACATCTATGCGGTTGATGCGTTTTTCAGGCATGTTTTGCTGTGCGTTTTGCTTTTTTAAATCCGTGTTTTTGCATGCATTTTTAATGCATTTTGCGTTTGTTAAAAAAAAAAAAAAAAAAAAAAGGCAAAATAATTATTTGATCCCCTGCTTAAGTCTTCCCACTTACAAATAAAGGAAGGGTCTATACTTTTTATCATATGTGTATTATGAATGGCAGAGACAGAATATCAATCAAAAATCGAGTTGCAGTTCAGTGACTAAAATAGGGAGGTTAAGTTTATGTATCCAAACTCTGGCAGCTATTCCTATCAAACCAAAGCGCCGTGTTTTTTTGCTTTTTTTATTCGCCTATTCAAACTAAATTGGGAAGTCAGCAAACCTCAAAACATACATAAGAATAGGTCCTGCAATGCAGCGCAATACAACACAATGCAAAGGCCATATTTATTTGTTGCTGTGTGTTTTAAATCAATGGTGTAGTATTGATGTGCTTGGCGGCGCAATTAATTTTACATTGCAATGCACATAACACCCATACACAATGGGATGCATTATAATGTGGGTCATGATGCACGATCTTTGAGTATGATAGCTGGGTCCTCTTAGAACCATTCTAGTTCTTTCAAGAGAGAAACACAATAACCACATTAACATACTAATGCCGCGTACACACGATCGGACATTCCGACAACAAAACCGTGGATTTTTTTCCGACGGATGCTGGCTCAAACTTGTCTTGCATACACACGGTCACACAAATAATGCTCGGAAATTCCCAACGTCAAGTACGCGGTGACGTACAACACTACGACGAGCTGAGAAAAATTAAGTTCAATGATTCCGAGCATGCGTCAAATTGATTCCGAGCATGCGTAGAACTTTTGTGCGTTGAATTGTGTACACACGGTCGGAATTTCCGACCACAACTTTTGTTGTCTGAAAAATTGAGAACCAGCTCTCAAACATTTGTTGTCGGAAATTCCGACAGCATATGTCCGATGGAGCCTACACACTGTCGCATTTTCCAACAACAAGCTCACATCGAACATTTGTTGTCAGAAATTCCGACTGTGTGTACTCGGCATAACACTTTGTTATTACAAGAACATGTGTTCAGGACAGTCTATACACAATGATTATACTCAATCTGTATGTGTGTGAGTAATTAGTTTAGTTTTAGATTAAGTATCATCTACAGTATTTCCCATAAAAATTAGCAATGGAGAACCAAAAAATCAGTCTAGTTGACAAAAAAAAAGTAAGAAAATACCACCCACCTCATTGTCCTGATGATTAATCTCACTTAAAGTTGATTGTTGCAGAAGTACAGACAAAAGCCTAAAATAAGACAATAGAGAATTTGTTTAAAACTACAGAAACAGAATCTGAGAATGTCTGGAATATACACAGATCAGTCAAAACTTAATGACCACTAACAGGTAAAGTGAATAACACTGATTACCTCCTTTCAACGGCACCTGAAAGTCAGTGGAATATATTAGGCATCAAGTAAACATGTTATCCGTGAAGTTGATGCATTGAAAGCAGAAAAAATGGGGATTGCAGTTTGGTGTATGTGGCCGCTGACTAGTCATGGTGCCCATACTGACCCATGTCCACAGCCAAAAGTGCCTATAATGGGCTTGTGAGCATCAGAACTGGACCACAGAGCAATGGAAGAAGGTGGTCTGGTCTAAAGAATCACATTTTATTTATTGAATTGCCAGGTGGGTATGCATTTCTTACTTGGGTAAGAGATGTCACCAGAATGCATTATGATAAGAAAGCAAGCTGGAGGAGGCAGTGTGATGCTTTGGGCAATGTTCTGCTGGAAAACCTTGGTCCTGCCATTTGTAAGGATGTTACCTAGACATGTACCCCACCTAAACACTGTTGCTGACCAAGTACACCCCTTCATGGAAACAGTATTCCCTGATGGGAGTGGCCTCTATTAGTAGGATAATGCGCCCTGCCACACTGCAAAAATGCTTCAAGAATTGTTTAAACCCTTTCATGACTAAGCCTATTTCTGACATTTTGTGTTTACAAGTTAAAATCCATATTTTTTGCTAGAAAATTACTTAGAACCCCCAAACATTATATATATATATATATATATATATATATATATATATATATATGTATATATATATATATATGTATATGTATATGTATATATATATATATATATATATAATATATTTAGCAGAGACCCTAGAGAATAAAATGGCGATTGTTGCAATATTTCATGTCATACGGTATTTGTGCAGCAGTGTTTTAAACGCAACTTTTTTTGGAAAATTAACTTTCGTGAATTTAAAAAAAATTAAAAAGTAAAGTTAGCCCAATTTTTTTGTAAAATGTGAAAGATGATGTTACGCCGAGTAAATAGATACCAAACATGTCATGCTTTATAATTGCACGCACTGGAATGGCGACAAACTACGGTACCTAAAAATCTCTATAGGCGTTGCCTTAAAAAATGTTTACGGTTACCAGGTTAGAGTTACAGAGGAGGTCTACGGCTAGAATTATTGCTCTTGCTCGACGATCGCGGCGATACCTCACGTGTGATTTAAACACCGTTTACATATGCGGGCGCAACTTCCGTATGCGTTTTCTTTGCTGCGCGAGCTCGTGGGGACAGGGCGCTTTAAAAAAATATATTTTTCTTATTTATTTTATTTATTTTTATAATATAAAATTGTGTTTTTAAAAAAAAAAAAATTTTTGATCACTTTTATTGCTGTCACGAGGAATGTAAACATCCCTTGTGACAGTAATAAGTGGTGACAGGTACTCTTTATGGAGGGATCGGGGGTCTAAAAGTCCCCCAATCCCTCCTTTGCACTTCAAAGTATTCAGATCGCCAAAAACGGCGATTCTGAATACCATGTAACCTGGACGTGACGTCATGACATCGCTTCCGTGGTTACATTGAAGAGACTGAATCAAAGTCGTTCGCGGCTTCGTTTTAGTCTCTCTCTAGGCGCCGGAGGTGGCGGATCGTGGATCGGGTCTCCCGGTGGGATGGGAGGCCCGGTAAGAGCGGCGGAGGCGGCGGGAGGGGGGAGGGGGGATGTCCCCTCCTGCTCCTCCGGGATAACAACCGAGCGGCTTTTAGCTGCATCGGTTGTTATCCCTGGAAAGCCAATCGCCGGCTCTAAAAAATTATACCAGGATGATGCCTGTATAACCCCCGAAAGCTGAGGCCGCATATCTGCGTACGCTCGGCGGGAAAGGGTTAAGGAACACAACAACGAGTTTGAGGTATTAAATTGGTCTAGGAATTCTCCAGTCTAATTAAGCATCTATGGAATGTGCTGAAAAAACAAGGTTGATCCATGGAAAACTCACCTTGCAACTTACAGGACTTTTGAGTTTTACTTACTTTTTTTGTTCCCTGCAAAGTAAAAGCATAATGTGCTAGTATGCACTCAGCCAGGATCCGTTCAGACTGGCCTCTCAGTGAGCCGCTAGAGCAGAGGTGCCCAACCTTTTGAAGAGCGAGGGTCACTTAAGCAACTTAGTAACCAGTCACGGGCCACAATGAGCAGATGACAGGTCCGCGTCCACTCTGCATATGCAAAGCAGACAGACACAGCCCACTCTACTCTATGGGCCCTCTCATCTGATCAAATGGAAGGGGATGTATCCACTTCTGTTTTTTTAGCAAATCGGATTGGAAATAGGCAGGTGTTTATGGACACAAGTCTGTTTACATCTGCCGCTCCATAGAGGTGAATGGAGGGTCCGATTGGCTCAGACAGATCATGTTAAAGGGGCCTAAGGCTACTTTTACACTGATGGCCTGCTGTCTACCCACACCGTGGATGCAGCTCAGTGCACCTGTGGCTTTCCTACAGGTTAGCTGTACTTTGCCATAGAATTCTGTAGCGGGGGTCTAAAATATAGGGGGAAGTGCATGGGTGGAATTACACCCTGATTGTTGGAGAATAGGGGATTATTTGCAGTCCTGGAGGACTCTGGTGGTGTGAGGTTCCCTGTGGCCTACAGGTGGCATTGTCGCCCTGGGCAGGGGTTGAACCCACATCGCAAGACTGTGCCTTTTTGTCCTTTCCTGGCGCTTGTACGGCGGGGCGGGGAACCCGCTGTGACTCAAAGGGAAAGAGGATATAAAAGGGATGGACGCCCTTACCACGGGGTTCAGAGTTTGGAGTCGGAGGACGCGGCCGCACCCAGGCACCTTCAGCCTGGGTGCTGGCGTTCCGGCCCAGGTGCCCTTGACCTGGCCGGAGCGGGAGATGGAGTCCATCTCAGGCACCTTTAGCCAGGGGTGAGGTACTATGGCGGAGGCCTGGAGCTCAGTACCTTCGACTGAGTTCCGCGAGGGTGGAGAAATCCGAGGGGGCCCTAACTCCTTGGGTGCCCGTGTCTGAGACGAGGAGGCTGGTGAGCGGAACTTCTCCAGAGAGTCCAGCGCAGCATTGCTGGTGACGGAGAGGCCTCCGATAACTGTCTTGGACGGATGTCCTTCCCCTGACAGGGGCTACGTTAGCGAAGGTAATCCATGTTCTGTTCTATATAGTCAGTGGCAGTGACTATGCGCCATTGGTGACACCACAGTGGTTAGCTCTACCGTAAAGGATTGTGCCTTGACCTACTCCCTACTCATACTGAACTGTTCATTGGGTCCCAACCTGTCTGTGCTGAATGATTTTTTGTTGAGAAGAATAAATACGAGTTGGACCGTTTTCAGAGTGTGGAACTTCAGTTACTGGAAGCAAAGAGGGTCATTTGGTAAAGGATTTGACTCTGGGACATACACACAAAGCCCGATAGTTCTGGCCTTCACCTCTACACATTGGAGGACATGGGCTGTGGTGTATCTCATCCCTCCCCCCAGTACTAACCCCTAGACGAGATAAAACAAGCCAAGCATGAGAAGGGGTGAGAGGGGTGAGGTCGCTACAATTCTATTATATCCTGCAGGTGTGGTGCACTTTCTGAAAGTGCACCAAACCCACAGGTAAAACCAGAAGTCCATGGCTCAGTGCAGGTAAGCCGCGGGTGCACTGCACTACACCCGCAGATCAGTTTGAAAGCAGCCCAGTAACCACTGCAGAACAGATATGTCCATATATACTGTGATTTTAGTAATAAACTTGTTGTCCCAGGCAGAGTGCATTTGGTATCACTCCACCTATGACAGGAGCCGGTGCTATACAGGAAGCATTGGCTTATGCGGCTCTGCTCCGCAGCTGCTTGCTTTCTCTACCGCTGGCTTCATTCCCAACACTGATGCTCTGGCATGGCGGGTGGGAAACCTGAAATCTGGGCTTGCTAACCCGCCATCCCAGAGCAGGAGGTCGCAGGCCACATCAGAGGGCCCCCGGGCCACTGGTTGGGCACCCCTGTGCTAGAGCCTGAGCCAGCCACTTCCATCCCCTGCACAGCTCAGTGCTCCAGTGAGTGTTGGAGGGGCAGAGCAGAGAGCCAGTGACTGACAGTCACCGGCTCACTGAAGACCATCGGCGGTCTTTTATCACTCAGTTCTCGGGGTAGAGCTGGCGGGGGACAGCTGTAGCTGAGATCAGTGCTACAGCCATCTAGATGAGTATGAATGTTTGTTATTTTCGGGTCCCACACTTCTCTTTTAAAGGCCAGCTGAAGTTTCTACCTTCTTTTAACTGTCCAGCAATAATAAAAAGAAGCAGTGCTCTGAAATATTTACCCCATCTCTCTTGCTGTCCTTTGCAAACTAATTGCTCTGAGATCCAGTGCTGGTCCTCTTCTGGTAATTCAACCCACTTTCATGAATTCCCAGGACTTCAAAGTCCTGCCTCCTGGAGGTATGTCACAAAGCTTCCTGGGACTCACAGGAGTATGAAGTGGTGTTCTCTGCAGGACACTCCGGAGAAAGAAAAGGGCCGAAGATCCATTGAAAAACAAAAGTAGGCAACCCGGTGTGTTCTTTTGGGGTTGGGAGCAGAAAATGGAGGACAAGGCCCCAACCAGGAGCTAAACTTAAAATCAAGAAACACCTATCCTTGATTACTTTTTGTATTTGTATCTCCTGATCAAATCGTTCGGCAGAATTTTGTAACTTGCCCTATAATTTCACATTGCATTTTTCTGTTATGATACAAGTTCTCCTACTGGTTGATGTGATTACTTGATTTACTTGAATATAATACTATAATTATATTATGACTGATGCCCCGTACACACGAGCGGTTTTCCTGTTGGAAAAAAAACAATGGTTTTCCCGACGGAATTCCACTCAAGCCTGCCTTGCATACACACAGTCATACAAAAGTTTGGTGAACTTTTGACTGCCAAGAACGCAGTGACGTAAAAGACTACGATGAGCCGAGAAAATTAAGTTCTATGCTTCTGAGCATGCGTCGATTTGTTTCCAAGCATGCGTGTTTTTTTGCGCGTCGGAAAAGCATACAGACGAACGGTTTTCCCGCTAGGATCTTTTCCTGATGGGGGAAAAAAGAGAACCTGCTCTCTCCTTTTTCCCAGCAGTTTTCCTGTTGGAAAAAGTCAGATGGAGCATACACATGGCTGGGATTCCCATCCAAAAGCTCTCATCTGACTTTTTCCGACGGGAAAGCCGGTCGTATGTACGGGGCATGAGTCTTTGCTTTTACAGTGTTGCATATTACTGATAAGAGAACAATGACATTGTGAAATAATAAGCTTCACGTACCTGACATCAGCTTCAGCAGTGGCAGCATGCAGGGGAAGTCTCCCATTTTTATCTGGTATGTTCTGCTTGGCACCATTCCTGAGCAAACTAACACAGCCTTCTAGCCATCCCTGTAAGTGACAAGTGAAATTAGCTTGCTTCTCTGTAACATTATTGTAACGTGCTGCCAGCCTCAGTTAATGAACCCCTATACCCTGAGACAGCCTTCCTCAACCTTTTATCCTTGAGAAACTCTTAACGCGTTTTTTAACATTTTATTTAGTTTTGGATTTAGAAAAAAAGGGTTCAAATACATTCACTTTTGTTCATCACTGCCTGTTATCCATTAGCAACATTTCAATTAACTTCCTGTTTTGGAGGCACAACAGGAAGTGTAAGGAAATCTCTGCAAAGTAAGCAAAATTCCCCTTATAGCCAGATGTCAGGAAAAAAGGGATTTTTATAACAGCTTACCTGTAAAATCCTTTTCTTGGAGTACATCACGGGACACAGAGCGACTTAGTCATTACTAATGGGTTATATAGATTACCTTCAGGTGCTGGCACTGGCCACTTCCAAACCGGAAGTACCCTCCCCTATATAAGCCCCTCCCATCCGGGAGCACCTCAGTTTTGTAGCCAAGCAATAAGTGTCCCAAAAAGAGGGGTGGGAGCTCTGTGTCCCGTGATGTACTCCAAGAAAAGGATTTTACAGGTAAGCTGTTATAAAAATCCCTTTTTCTTTTTCGTACATCACGGGACACAGAGCGACTTAGTCATTACTAATGGGACGTCCCAAAGCAATGCCAAATGAGGGGAGGGATACATAAGCTGGGCGCCATCAGGCATGAGGCTCTTTTGCGGCCTGCAACACACTGCGCCCAAAGGCGACATCCTCCTGACTTCTGACGTCTACCTGGTAGAATCTAGTAAACGTGTGTACTAAGGACCATGTTGTGGCCTTACAGACTTGAGCCAGGGAGGCTTGGTGATGCACTGCCCATGAAGTTCCAACTGCTCTTGTGGAGTGCGCCCTAACTTTGAACGGAGGCGGTCTCCTTTTCAAGCCATAGGCTTGTATTATGACCTGTCGAATCCACTTGGCTAAAGTAGATTTTTGATGCTGCCTGACCCTTTCTGGGGCCTTCCGGCAGAACAAACAAAGTATCCGTTCTACGAATCTGAGCAGTGGCTTTAAGATAAGCTTTAACTGCTCTTACTACATCCAAATAATGCAATAACTTTTCCTCTACCGAACTAGGTTTGGGGAAAAAGGAAGGAAGAACCACATCTTGGTTCAAATGGAACCTCGATACCACCTTAGGAAGAAGGCTGGATGAGGACGTAATACTACTCTGTCCTTATGGATAACCAGATATGGCTCCTTACAGGACAAGGCGGCTAATTCCGATACTCTTTTAGCCGAACAAGTGGCTACTAAGAAAATCAATTTCCTGGTGAAAAGAACCAAGGAAATGTGCCGCAATGGTTCAAATGGTTGTTTCTGTAGAACCGACAGAACCAGGTTTAAGTCCCATGGACATATGGGAATACTAACCGGAGGGCTAATACGCATCACTCCTTGTATGAAAGCTTTGACTAATGAATGCAAAGCCAAGGGCCTTTGAAAAGAATATTGACAAGGCCGTCTGACCCTTGATAGTACTCAAGGCAAGCTTCCTATGTACAGCCCACTGTAGGAAGTCCAGAATCCTACCTATTACGTACTTACGTGGTTGCCATTTCCTGGCCTCACACCACGTGATGTACGCCTTCTAGATCCTATAATAGATCTGCCTGGATACCGGCTTCCTGGCATTGATCATGGTAGATACCACAGGATTAGAGAGCCCTCTCTTTTTTAGAATGTGGGCTTCAATAGCCAGGCCGTCAAACCTAGGGCTGGTAAGGAAGGGTAGTATATCGGTCCTTGCGAAAGCAGGTCCGGACGATGTGGGAGGGTCCAAGGACTTCCCACTGACATTTTTACAATCTCCGCGTACCATGCCCTTCGGGGCCACGCTGGAGCCACCAGAATCACTGGTTTCTTTTCTACCCTGATTCTGCGGATTAATCGCGGTGGGAATGCATATATCAGCTTGAACTGATCCCAAGGGAACACTAGGGCATCCGAACCGCAAGCTAGGGGATCCTTTGTGCGAGACACAAATCTGTCCACCTTTGCGTTGAATCTGGATGCTAGCAGATCTACATCCGGTGTTCCCCACCGCTGGCATATTGCCTGGAAAACCTCGGGGTGAAGAGACCATTCCCCGGGCATAATTGCTGGCGACTTAAAAAGTCCGCTCTCCAATTTTCCACTCCTGGGATGAAAGCCGCGGATATGGCTGTGACATACCTTTCTGCCCATTCCAGGATGCAATTCGCTTCCCTCTGGGCTGCACGACTCCTGGTGCCACCCTGGTGATTGATATATGCCACTGCTGTGGCATTGTCTGATTGAATTCTGACAGGTGACCCTTGGAGTTTGGATGTCCATGCTACTAGGGCATACCGGGCTGCTCGTATCTCTAAGAGATTGGTGGGCAGGGCCTTCTCTGCTTCTGACCACTTGCCCTGGAGAGACCATTGCTCCAGTACTGCCCCCCAGCCTATGAGGCTGGCATCTGTAGTGACCACCTTCCAAGAAACGGGACTGAAGGGTTTCCCTTTTTCCAGATTCTGGTACCAACCACTAATGGAGGCTCTTGCGAACGGAAGGGGACAGGGACATTGGTAAGTCTAAAGCCTGAACTTTTTTGTTCCAGGCTGACAGTATGGCCCTCTGCAAGTTCCTTGAATGGAATTGACCGTAGGGTACCGCTTCGAATGAAGCCACCATTTTTCCCAGCAGCCTTATACACAGGCGTATGGATGGTTTTTCTTTTTTGTACCCACTAAGTGGGTCAAATCTTTCAAAGACGACACCTTCTCTGGAGGTAAGAAAATCTTTCTCTGATTTGAATCCAGTCTTAGCCCCCAAGTATTCCAGGCTTTTGACTGGTTTTAGGGCTGACTTGTCTCGGTTGATAATGCAACCGTGAGATTCCAGATACTTGATTATCTTGTGAACGACCACTTCTAGTTTTTTTCACTGAGTGGTCTATCAGCAACAAGTCGTCTAGATATGCCATTATCGTTACACCTTGTGTTCCTAGTTTGGCCAATCGTAGGGCCAGAATTTTTGTGAACACTCGTGGTGCCGTGGCCAGACCGAAAGGTAAGGCTCTGAACTGAAAATGGCGCCCTTCTACTGCAAGGCGTAGAAATTTCTGGTGGGCCGGACAGATGGGAATATGCAAATAAGCATCCCTTATGTCGATCGAGGCTAACCATTCCTGCCCTTGTAGGGCGGTGGCCACCGATCGGATCGACTCCATCCGAAAAAGTCCTGATATGTAGGAACTTGTTTAGCCCTTTTATATTTAATATGGGCCTCATGTCCCCATTTGGTTTGGGGACTGTGACAAGGTTCGAGTAAAACCCGAACCCGTTTTCTTCCAAGGGAACCTTCATGATTACCCTTGGGGCAATAGTTGCTCTAGTGCCAGAAGGAGGGATCCACTCTTCTGGGGATCGCTTGGCACGTTTGACCTTATAAAATGGGCAGGAGGAATGTCTTTTAACTCCAGCCTGTATCCCAGACTTACTGCGGAGATCACCCATCTCTGATGGTGTCCCGCCAGGTCTCTGTGAACAACTGAAGTCTTCCCCTCACCCGATTGAGTGGGGGCAACCCTTCATGACTTAGGGGGAGGTTTTGTACCTCTCTTGACCCAGGGTTTCTTGTTACCCTGTGATTGTCCCTGATTTCTGCCCCCTGGATTTGACCGCGGAGGCCGTCGGAACTGTTTCACAGCCGATGTGCCAGGGACTGGAGAAGTAGGCCTCTTAAAAGAAGGACTTCTACCCTTGTTCTTAACCGGCAAGAGTGTACTTTTACCGGCAGAAGTTTTCTGGATATATTTGTCCAGATCATCTCCAGATAAGCGTTCTCCATGAAATGGGAAGCTAATCAGCAATTTCTTACAGGGAGCTTCAGCAGACCAGTTTTTGAGCCATAGAAGCCTACGCATATGTCTACAGACAGCGTAAAGCGGGATGCCTGTTGGATTGTATCCTTTATGGCGTCCACCGCAACACAAGGCTCTAGGTAGGTCAGCTAGGGCAAGAGCCTGCTGATCTGGTAAGTCCCTTAAGACTTGTTTCAACTGATCTTTCATTGCTTGGCAGACTCCAATCGCTGCTACTGCAGGTTGTGTCACCATGCTTGCTGTAGAGAAAGCAGATTTTAGTAAAGACTCCAATTTTTTATCTATTGGGTCCTTGAACATTGGAACATTATCTACTGGACATGTCAGTGATTTATTTACACAAGAGATGGCTGTGTCCACTGTAGGGACCCTCCATTTTTTTTTTTTTATGAACTTATCCTCCATGGGATAGATCACTGGAAATCTCTTGGGGGGAGTAAATATTTTACAGGATGCTCCCAATCCTGGTAAATAAACCCTTCCAATAAAGGGTGGATTGGGAAGGAACAGACAGTCTGGGGAGCTTTCAGCGACCCCAGCGAGGAGACAGTAGTGGTTGATGGTTCCGCCAGAGGCATTTAAAATGCTGCTCGGACCATGTTAGTCAGAGACTGAACCCATAATCTTTCAGCCTGAGATGCTGAGAAAGGTTCTTCCACTGTTGATTCCTCTATAACTTTATCAACCTCACCTGATCCCCTTCAGGTAGGTCGATCTCTGGGACTGTTCCTCCACTAACAGGCACTCTGCAGGAAGAGACGGAGATCGGACGCGCTTTTCCTGTGACCGGGAAGCAGCGATCAATGCTGTTAATCTCTCTTCCAATCCTCCCAGAATTGAGGATAAAACCTCCTCTGTTATATATACAGGAGCAGGTGGACTGGGGACAGCCGCAGTACCAGGTACTCCTGCGGGGTTCCTACGGCTACTGACCTCTGAAATTTCAGGGGAGATTGGCGCAGTACAGCATGCCCAAAATCCTCAGAGCCCGACGGAGACCCCTTTCGCTTCTTGGAAGATCTATTTCCAGAGCGTCTGGACGACATATCCTATAAGCACAAAGCTGAGGTATTCCCGTCGTCATACACCAATTTTGCTGGTAATAGTCTAACACAGTTGCTGCTATATACCAGCTGGTGTCCACTAAAGTGCCTTTCTATGGGGATGCCTGCATCAACCGCCTCTGTGTGCCACTGTTTGTTGCTAGCTCTGTTTGCATCCAGCTGACACTTGTACTGTGTCTTTATACAAGCTGGGACGCGCATCGAGCGTCATCCACCCGCCCCGCCCCTTTTTTTTCATAGGAGGCGCGTGCACGTGCCCGCGCGCGCGCCCGTGCGCCATTGGCGCCCTTTTCGAAAATCAAACAGGGACTAGGAGCCAGGGCCCTTTTTGCCGGAGGGCCTGTGCGGTGGATGAGCGCAGCAACAGGGCAGAGGAAGTGGATTCCCACAGAGAAACTTACCAACTGCCTGGATCTTTTGACTTGAGAAAACCAAAGATCCACATGACAAGAAAAATGGACCACAGCGGCCTCTAGTGGTTTAACACAGGTACCGCGGTCCTTTTTTTTTTTTTTTTCTTGACTACTATTAAAATTTTACATTTTCAGTAGTTACAGGCATACACAGATATTAGCGGGAATACCGTTAGGTAACAGACAGAAAGACAAATTAGGCTTGGGGGTCCCCCAATAGAACCAAGTTCCTGGGGGCCCCCACTTACCTGATCCCCGCCGCAGGACTTTGTTTGGTCCACAGAAGCCCAAACTTCACCTATCACGGCAGGCATTGTAATTAAACCTTCAGGGACCGGGTTCCCAAGGATTCCACTCCCCTGGACCTGTATAGCACCCTGCACAGACAACATCTTGGTCGTGGGTATGACCAGAGCTCTGGATCCCAGGGTCCAGCCCTCCTAAGAGAGGCATTACTGGCAAAACCTTGCTCTTCTGCTGCAAGGCCCGGGTACCGACCGTTTAGCTATGAAGCTTTTTTGATGGGATCCGGCACAGCTTACTAAGGCCCAAAAGAACCTGTACGCAAGCCCAGTGAAAACACATGTTACTCTTTGGCCAACACCTTAGACACTGGCAAAAAACTGAGGTGCTCCCGGATGGGAGGGGCTTATATAGGGGAGGGTACTTCCAGTTTGGAAGTGGCCAGTGCCAGCACCTGAAGGTAATCTATATAACCCATTAGTAATGACTAAGTCGCTCTGTGTCCCGTGATGTACGAAAAAGAAAGGTGTCCACCTCTTGAATTTTGGATTTCACCTCAGTTTCTGGTTTCATGACAATGGCCAACAGTACAAATAGAGAACATTGGACAGCGAGGACACAGCAATAAAAACCTGACAGGTTTTCCTCATTCTCCAAAACTGGGGAAAAAAAATGTTGGTTATCCATACAGTTTAATTAAAAAGTTCATAATTCCAGGGTTAAGGATTTGGCCAGAGACCTTCTGGTGCCTTAGTCAATTACCGTATTTGCCTGGCCTCCTGTGGCTTGCAGTTGTGCTTCTGTTTACTATTAAAACTTATCTGCTGATAGATGTAGAAATCTGAAATAATATTTGTGATTTTATTTTTTAAATAAAAGGAAATCTGTCTTATCACTTTCATACAGCTGCATTAAAATATCGCCAAGACCCCCTGCCGTGTCGGCGTATCGGACATCTTTAGACCTCTCCATCTTTGGAAATGGCTGTGTACACTTAATACAACAAACAAGCAAACTTCAGAGAATGAGTCACTGCTTTCATCACCTTCCAAGGACAGAGATTTGAGCTCATATGTCAGGTTTCTAGTCATCGAACAGACAAGATGTTCAGAGAAGTGAAAGAATTAATATATGACCTTTCAAAGTTCTGTGATGTTGCCGTACACGGCTACAAAGGTCTCTGACAATTACACCTCCAGACAGATTGATATTTTCTTCTCCACACTCATAATTTAGCCATTGTAACCACTGCTGTCACAGAGGCCTTTCAAGCCCTATGCTTTTGTATCCCTATCATGGCCAGCTTAAGAACACTGAAGGATAAATGAACAGTCATTTTATATAGAAATGCCCACAGCTGTGACACTGATTGTAAGCTAGAGGACAAAATGGTAGCCACTGTCCTCTTGCTAAAATATTTGTGGTCTATGGCAACATTACTCACAGCAATTATACTTCCCCCTGCTGTTTCAGTTGCATTTTAGAATGGCTGTAATATATTTCAGAGACCCTCAAAAATCAGTCCTTTTCACTAATCTGATGCTGTGAGCAAGGGCAGGAAGTTACAAAGCTTTTATATTGTGCGTATGTGATGTATTTGAAAGTGTAGCGGGGTCTCCTTTAAGGCCCCGGGACTACGTTACCCATAACCCCGTTCGGCACCCAGGGTGCATTTGAGCCACCGCAGAGACTCATGGGTGGGACTATTTAACCACTTCAATACCATGCACTTATGCACCTTCCCGCCCAGACCAATTTTCAGCTTTCAGTACTCTCACACTTTGAATGACAATTACTTAGTCATGCTACACTGTATCCAAACAAAATTTTTATCATTTTCTTCTCACAAATAGAGCTTTCTTTTGGTGGTATTTAATCGCCACTGGGTTTTTTATTTTTTGCGATATAAGCTTCTATTGTAAAATTTTGCAAATAAGTAATTTTTCTTCATAAATTTGTGCCAAAATGTATACTGCTACATATCTTTGGTAAAATGAACCCAAAGTAGTGTATATTATTTGGTCTTTGTGAAAGTTATAGAGTCTACAAACTATGGTGGCAATCACTGAAAATTTATCACATCTGATCACGCCTGATGTACTGAAGGGATATCTCATTTCTTGAGACACTAACAAGCGAGGAAAGTACAAATACCCCAAAATTACCCCTTTTTGGAAAGTAGACAGTCCAAGGTATTTACTAAGAGGCGTGGTGAGTTTTTTGAAGTTGTATTTTTTTCCCACAATTCTTGGGAAAATTTAATTTTTTTTTTTTTTTTTACACAAACTGGTCATATTAACAGTTTTTTTCTCTCACACAGCATATGCATAATTGCAACTACACCCCAAAATACATTCTGCTACTCCTCCTGAGTGTAGCGATACCACATGTGTGAGACTTTTACACAGCCTGGCCACATACAGAGGCCCAACATTGAAGTAGCACTTTCAGGCGTTCTACAAGCATAAATCGCACATATCCTTTCTCAACCACCTATTACACTTTTGAAGGCCCTGGAGCACCAGGACAATGGAATTTTCCACAAAATGACCCCATTTTGGAAAGCACACACCCCAACGTATAATCTATGAAGCATTATGAGTCTTTTGAACGGTTCATTTTTTTCCAGAAGGTTTTGGAAAATGTGGAGAAAAAATGAAAATGCATTTTTTTTACACAAAGTTGTCCATTTATAAGATATTTCTAACGCATAGCATATACATAGCAAAAATAACACCCCAAAATGCATTCTTCTACTCCTCCTGAGTATAGCGATACCACATGTGTGAGACTTTTACACAGCCTGGCCATATACAGAGGCCCAACATTGAAGTAGCACTTTCAGGCGTTCTACAAGCATAAATCGCACATATCCTTTCTCAACCACCTATTACAATTTTGAAGGCCCTGGAGCACCAGGACAATAGAATTTTCCACAAAATGACCCCATTTTGGAAAGCACACACCCCAACGTATAATCTATGAAGCATTATGAGTCTTTTGAACGGTTCATTTTTTTCCAGAAGGTTTTGGAAAATGTGGAGAAAAAATGAAAATGCATTTTTTTTACACAAAGTTGTCAATTTATAAGATATTTCTAACACATAATATGTACATAGCAAAAATTACACCCCAAAATGCATTCTGCTACTCCTCCTGAGTATGGCGATACCACATGTTTGAGACTTTTACACAGCCTGGCCACATACAGAGGCCCAACATCCAAGTAGCACCTCCAGGCATTCTAGCAGCATTAATTGCACATATCATTTTCTGACTACCGATCACATTTTTGAAGGCCCTTCATATATCTAACACATAGCAGGTACATACCAAATAACAAAAGATTACCTGTGGTTTTAGAAGTGCAGTGGTCCACAGAGGAGAGCATCGGTCCAGGCAGCAGGCAGGGATGAGGTCAGCGACAGCAAAAGCAATCATCCAGGCAGCAGGCAGGAATACTGTCCATAGTTCGCACAGGCAGAGATACTGTCAGCACAGCCAGAGCACAGCCAAAGCACAGGTCCAGGTAGCAGGCAGAGGTGTCCCGGCAGAAATGCTGTCCAAAGTCAGTAGAGGCAGCAGGCAGATATATGGTCAACACAGCCAAAGTATTGGTCCAAGCAGCAGGAAGAAACATGGTCCATAATGTCATGGGTCATTACAGGCAGTAATATGGTCAGCACAGCCAAATTATTGGTCCAGGCAGCAGGAAGGACCATCAAGCTTAGGGCCAGGGGGACAGGGGTAGAGGCTTCTCCCACCCAAATCGCTTTGAAGCCTCCGGGCAACCAGACCCTGTTCTTGGAGCACAGAAAACGAAAAACTGATTTTCTCTACTCAGAACGCTATTCTGAAGCCCCTCACATATGTGAGACCCCTGTGTACTAAAAGTAGATGGCCAAAAGATCAGTCCAAGTGGCAGGCAAAAACATGGTCGATTAACAGGCCAAGGTCGGTACACGTGGAAGTCAGAAACGTGGTTTAAATCGGCAGGCAGAGGCATCGTCGGTAAACAGGCTGAGGTTGGTGCACGTGGAGGTCAGAAACGTGGTTTAAATCGGCAAGCAAAGACATCGTCGGTAAACAGGCCAGGGTCAGTTAATTAACATGGAAGGTAGTTAGTAACATGGTAGCAGGCAAATAGGGAAATGGCAGTCTGTTAATAATAAGGGGAACTAATGGATGTATGATAATTTTTGAAGCAATTTCCGATGCACAGGCCAGGTTGGGAGGGACAATCGGGACAATAATAGCTGGTGTCTCTTCTTACTCCTCTGCTGCATACACGGCATTTCTTTTGGCGTCTTCTTCCAGATTCTGTGGGGGGGATGCTAAAGGGATAGTGTCGCTCGTGAAGCCAACTCACACTATCAGAGCGAATGCTTCCTGGGGCGGGATCTTGTTGGTAAATGAGGGCATCGATGATATCTTCGATATATTGGAGGTAGTGGAGTCGGTGATTTTGAGTTGCTTTTTGGTAGCAGACAAACTAATTAAAAAGGGCCATGTGAAACAGGTGAAACTCAACTTTTTTGTGCCAATAATGGGACTTTCTGGTTGATAAGTAGGGCTGTAGCATCTGGTCGTTTAAATCCACCCCCCCCATGTACAAATTGTAGTCGTGGACACATTCAGGCTTTACAATGGAGCCGCGTCTTCTTGGGATCTCCACCATGGTGTCATTGTGGATCGTAGAGAGGATGTGGACATCTTTCTTGTCCCTCCACTTCATGGCCAACACCTCCTCGTTCCTCATGGATGCCGATTCTCCAGGTCGCAATTTTTTTGTCAATAAATTTTGTGGGAATCCCTTCCGGTTTTTTTTGAAGGTACCGCAGGCCGGGGTTTGTTTACTGTAAAGGTGGCGAAAAAGGGGCAGGCTGGTATAATAATCAACATATAAATGGTAACCTTTTCCGAACAGGGGGTATGCCAACTCCCAGACAATTTTCCCACTGGTTCCAATATATGTGGGGCAATCACGGGGCTGGAGCTGGGAGTCTTTGCCTTCGTAGATCCTGAATTTGCAGACGTATCCAGTGGCTCGATCACATAATTTATTTAATTTTAACCCATACCTGGCTCTCTTGCTTGGTATGTACTGCTTGAACTGCAGTCGGCCGGTGAAATGTACGAGGGACTCGTCCACACAAATTTTTTGGTCTGGGATGAAAACTTCTTCAAATCGCTGGGAAAAGGCATTGATTAGGGGGCGTATCTTGTACAATTTGTCGTAGTTGGGATGATCTCGGGGAGGGCACTGTGAATTGTCATTGAAGTGGAGAAAGCGCATAATCATGTCGTATCTTTTCCTGGACATGACAGCGGAATATATGGGCATGTGTTGGATGGGGCGTTTGGACCAATATGAATGGACTTCGTTCTTTTTTGTAAGCCCCATATTGAACATAAGGCCCAAAAATAATTTAAATTCCTCCAATGTTAGACGCCGCCACTGGAACATGCGGGCGTAGGAAGAATCGGGGTTGGCAGCAATAAATTGGGATGCATACAGATTCGTTTGATCCACTATATTCTGCAGCAAATCTTGTGGGAAAAATAAACAAAAATAATCAAATTTAGAAAAATTTGTAGTGTCGGGCTGCACACCTGGCTGTGCGGTGAAAGGGGGGATGATAGCGGATCCTGAGTTGGCAGGCAACCATAAGGGGTTTGCCAGGGCATCGGGAAGGTAGGATTGGGGCTGGATTCTTCGGGTTGGGCGTGCATTTCCATTGCTTGTACTGGGCTCCTCTTCCTGGGGTATGGCGCTGCTGGTGGTGGGCAGTTCTCCTGATCTTGGTGCTGATCTTGGTGCTGATCTTGGTGCCGATCGCATTCTTTTGGGAGGGACGGTTTCCTCCGGGGACTCGGACTCTGAGCCACTATCCTCCACTGGCTCGTATTCCGAACCAGAATCGGATAATGGGAGCTCCCCGCTGCTCTCATCATCCGACATGGCAAGAATGGCATATGCCTCCTCAGGTGGGTAAACCCTTTGGGACATTATGGCAGTGCTTATTGGTGGGCCTGTGTAATGGTACTGCTGGTGGTAGTGGTGGCGGTCTGTGTGGTAGTACCGATGGAGGTATTAGTGGTGGGCCTGTGTGGTGGTACCGATGGCGGTATGGGTGGTGGTGGTACCAATGGCGGTACAGGTGGTGGTGGTACCGATGGCGGTACGGGTGGTGGTGGTGGCGGCGGTAGCGATGGCGGTATGGGTGGTGGTGGTACCGATGGCGGTATGGGTGGTGGTGGTACCGATGGCGGTACGGGTGGTGGTGGTACCGATGGCGGTACAGGTGGTGGTGGTACCGATGGTGGTACAGGTGGTGGTGGTACCAATGGCGGTACGGGTGGTGATGGTACCGATGGCGGTACAGGTGGTGGTACAGGTGGTGGTGGCACTACCGACGGTGGTACGGGTGGTGGTACTGGTGGTGGTACCGATGGCGGCACTAGTGGTGATACTGGTAGCGGGCCTGTGTGGCAGTATAGATGCTGGGCCTGGTGGCGGTACTGGTGGTGGTACTCGTACCGATGGCGGTACTGGTAGCCTGTGTGGCGGTGCCAATGGCGGTACCGATGGAGGTGGGCCTGTGACAGATGATTGACAGATGGGCTGATTGATTGACAGATGGGCTGATTGATTGATTGGCAGATGGGTTGATTGATTGACAGATGGGATGATTGATTGACAGGTGGGGTGATTGATTGACAGGTGGGGTGATTGATTGACAGATGGGCTGATTGATTGACAGATGGGCTGATTGACAGATGGGCTGATTGACAGATGGGCTGATTGACAGATGGGCTGATTGACAGATGGGCTGATTGATGTGCTGGGCTGTGTGACAGGTCCTCTTTATGGGGGGGGGCGTGTTGTGCACTGTAAACTTATGTAGACAAACTACACTGAGCTAACTTACTGATCTCTTCTCTCTCCTCACAGATCGGTGTGTGAGGAGAGAGCAGGGATCAGGTAGTAACTCCTGTGGAGTTTGTTTACATTTGTGACCGGCTGTGATTGGACACAGCCGGTCACGTGGTAAACAGCCAATTCATTGGCTGTTTACTCTGATCGGGGACACGCTGTGTCCAAGGGACACTCGCCTTCCCCGATCCCCGCTCTGCAAGCCTGTGGCGGCGCGCACGGAGCGCGCCGCCGAGTTTGTTTTGACAGGTGATCGGCTGTGACTTTGACACAGCCGATCACATGGTAAACAGCCAATGAAATTGGCTGTTTACCGTGATCGGGGAAGCGCTGTGTCCGAGGGACACATGCCGTCCCCGATCATCGCGCTGCGCGCCCCCGCGGGCGCGCGCAAGGCATTATCCTGCAGGACGTCATATGACGTCCAGTATCGATATTGCAACCACTTCCCGGACGTCAATTCACTATTGACTGGGCGGGAAGTGGTTAAGAGGAGGGCGAGGCCGAGCTCGGCCTCTTTGGACACCGCGCTGCTATCAACAGGTCTTCCCGTGCGGATCTGCGGCAGTACAAGGCCTGAAGCCAGGGCCTTACACAACTTCCAGAGAGCCTTCCACCCCACTGCGAGCCCGGGTGGCATCTGACTTCTCCAAGTTGCGGACATCAGTTCGACCGGGGACCCGGCCGTTGCAGACGCTGTATGCGGAGACACAGTCGGAAGTCCCGGACTGGGATTGCGTCCGGAGTGGTGAGCGAGCACCTGCTCAATCAAAAAGAGAAATACTTTACTTTGATTAGGCCTAGAGACTGCCTTGGCCCACCAAGGTTGTCTGTTGTTCCACCGGAGACTAGTAGCAGAACTGGGTCGTGTAGTCTCCGGTGAAGTGTTCTTCTATTACCTATCGTGTGGATTACAAATACTGTTCTTTCTATATGTGCACCACCGTTCAAGCTGCATGCGAAGAACTTGTTCCCCAAGAGACTAAGTTATATCTGAGTCAGGCCTGACCAGGAGTTAGAACTTTGTGTTGCTGCGCCATAAGGGCGCATAGATAGGGATAGCTGCACTTGGCGCATAATCGCCAGCATCCTCAGTGTGTACTATACTTACAGTTGCAGGGCTCTGCAGACAATATATGTGTTATGTGTTAATCTATGCCTTTTACACAAAAGTAAACCAGTTATACTTTAACACTTTGCCCTCAGTGTGTTATCATTGTGCATATATTGCTAGATTGTGATAAGATAAAAAAACCTTAGACTAACTGTGCCAGCAGGGCCGGTCCTAGATAGGGTGCACGTGGTGCAGTGCACCCAAGCGCCGCAGGGGGGTTGGGCGCTGAAGTGCCAGAGTGCTCCCCTTCCAGCCTCATCTCCTTGTGTGCTTTTCTCTGACATGCCCGGTGTTCTGGCGGCGACAGGGGTGGACTGAGCATTCAGGTCAGCTTACTTGCCACTGTGGGGACAGCAGTTATTGCTTCTAATTACATACACTGTCCAGCGATGTATGTACAGTAGTTAGAAGCTCCGATCCTGGTGTGTGTCTTCCCCTTCCCCCGTAGTGTCCTGCACTCGCTGTGTGATCTCTGCTGCTTCACATCCCCTGCCCACTCCCATCAGCAGTGCCGTGTGCTGGGAGAATCAGGAGGCAGAGCACACTGCAGGAAGGTGAGCTGAGCTGTTCTGGGGGAAGTCTGGGGAGATGAGCTGCAAAGTTTCTGCTAGGAGGGTTTGTTTTGCAGTGAAGGGTCCTACTCCTAGGTGACAAGGAGAACTGGAAAAGACAGGAGGGGGGATGGAGATTAGAGCTAGCAGCAACCCCCCAGAGCTGGCAGACATTTCCCAAACTGACATGCAGCCCTCTCTATATAAACAAACCCCAATTGCTCTGTCCAGCTAATGTGAACTTCATTTATGACCATCCTATTTAACCCTGTGTTATCCAAAATCAGTACAATCCAAAACTCACCACCTATCTAAACACTCTATAAATAAAATAATAGTCCACAGTCACTTTCCGCTGGCTGTATGCTTATATAAATGCAAACATTTCTGTACTGAGAATGTGCGCCCTTTACGCTTCCAGCAAGAATACCAACGAGAGCCAGAACAGTCCCCATGCATTCCCTACCTTCCCTTCACCCCTCCATATTCACCCCTCAGACACTGGCACTTAGACCACTTTCACACTGAGGCATTTTACAGGCGTTTTTGCACTAAAAATAGAGCCTGAAAAGCGCCTGTAAACTGCCTCTTCTGCAGCCCCAGTGTGAAAGCCGGAGTGTTTTCACACTGGGGCAGTGCATTTGCAGGACAGGAAAAAAGTCCTGCAAGCAGCATCTTTGGGGTGGTTTAGGAGTGGTGAATACACCGCTCCCAAAACGCCCCTGCCATTGAAATCAATAAGGATGAGCTCCGGCGTGTTCGCATAGAACACGTGCAGAGCCCGCCAGGAAGTCGGCACCGCGATGCGCTAATCACAGACAGGGAGACATTTCCCAATGCTCGGCTGCAGAGATCGGGAAATGTCTCCCTGTCTGTGATTAGCGCAGCGCGGTGCAGACTTCCTGGCGGGCTCTGCACGTGTTCTATGTGAACACGCCGGAGCTCATCCTTAGAAATCAATAGCCAGCACTGCCTAAGCACCTGCAACGCGCTTCAGGAGCGGCGCTTTGCGGGCGGTTTTAACCCTTTTCCGGCCGCTAGCGGGGGTTAAAAGCGCCCCGCTAGTGGCCGAAAAGCGCAGCTAAAACTACGGTAAAGCACCGCTAAAACTAGCGAAGCTTTACCACTAAAGCGCCCAGCACCTCAGTCTGAAAGTGGCCTAAAAGAAATATCTCCCTAACTAAAAGACATCCCCCCACAACTGCCTTCATACCATCTGCACTTCCCTCCTGCATGCAGTCATCCCCTCCTCACCTCTATATACTGCCACTCTTCTCCTGTACATACTGCCCACTGTCATACCCTCCACACGCTTTTCCTGTATATACTGCCACTGTCATACCCTCCACACCTGTACATACTGCCACTGTCATACCCTCCAAACTGCTCTCCTGTACATACTGCCCACTGTCATACCCTCCACACTCCTCTCCTGTACATACTGCCCACTATCATACCCTCCACACTCCTCTCCTGTACATACTGCCCACTATCATACCCTCCACACTCCTCTCCTGTACATACTGCCCACTATCATACCCTCCACACTCCTCTCCTGTTTTTACTGCCACTGTCATACCCTCCACACTCCTCTCCTGTACATACTACCCACTGTCATACTTTCCACACTCCTCTCCTGTACATACTACCCACTGTAATACTTTCCACACTCCTCTCCTGTACATAGTGCCCACTGTCATACGCTCCACACGCCTCTCCTGTATATACTGCCACTGTCATACCCTCCACACGCCTCTCCTGTACATACTGCCCACTGTCATACCCTCCACACGCCTCTCCTGTGTATACTGCCACTGTCAGACCCTCCACACTCCTCTCCTGTACATACTGCCCACTGTCATACCCTCCACACGCCTCTCCTGTGTATACTGCCAATGCCATACCCTCCACATTCCTCTCCTGTATATACTGCCACTGTCATACCCTCCACACTCCTCTCCTGTACATACTGCCCTCTGTCATAGTGTGGAGGGTATGACAGTGGCCCAGTGGGCAGTATGTGCAGGAAAGGAGTGTGGGGGTATAACAGTTGGCAGTATGTACAGGAGAGGAGTGTGGAGGGTATGACAGTGGGCAGTATGTACAGGAGAGGAGTGTGGAGGGTATGACATTGGGCAATATGTACAGGAGAGGAGTGTAGAGGGTATGGTGACAGCCATCTTTAAACCTTGGGGGCCATGATCTCCTATTGCCCGGGGGCTCCATGAGTTGTCAGTCTGCCCCTGGGCAGCGCTGTAACAAAGTCCCGTCTCCTAGACCGGCTCCTGTAATAGATGAAACACTAATCCAATGCAGTGAAATTCATTGTGATGTGTATCATAGGAGCAGCGAGCTGGTCTAGGAGGCAGGACTTTGTTACAGTGACCACCCGGCAGATTCAAATTTAAGCTCCGTGACAGCAAGAGATCGTTGCCCTTCTGTGTCATCCAGGGGCACTGGAAGGGCTGCATTTGGTGGGCACTGGAAGGGCTGCATTTGGTGGGCACTGGAAGGGCTGCATTTGGTGGGCACTGGCAGGCTGCATTTAGTGGGCACTAGCAGGCTGCATTTGGTGGGCACTGATAGGCTGCATTTGGTGGGCACTGATAAGCTGCATTTGGTGGGCACTGATAAGCTGCATTTGGTGGGCACTGATAAGCTGCATTTGGTGGGCACTTGCAGGCTGATAGGCTGTATTTGGTAGGCACTGGTAGGCTGCATTTGGTGGGTACTGATAAGCTGCATTTGGTGGGTACTGATAAGCTGCAGTTGGTGGGTACTGATAAGCTGCAGTTGGTGGGAACTGGCAGGCTGCAGTTGGTGGGAACTGGCAGGCTACAGTTGGTGGGCACTGGTAGGCTGCAATTGGTGGGCACTGATGAGGCTGCATTTGATGGGCACGGATGAGGCTGTATTTGGTGGGCACTGGTAGGCTGCATTTTATGGGCACTGATAAGGCTGCATTAGGTGGGAAATGGTAGGCTGCATTTGATGCATTGGTCTCTTGTAGTATTTTCACAGTCTCTGACCATCTCTTTTATCATGTCTGCAGTCTATGTCCATTTCTTGTATCATGTCTGCAGTCTCTGACCGCCTTCTGTATTATGTCTGCAGTCTCTGATCATCTCCTGTACTATGATTGCTGTCTCTGACCATCTCTTGTATCATGTCTGCAGTCTCTGACCACCTTCTGTATTATGTCTGCAGTCTCTGACCATCTCCTGTACTATGATTGCTGTCTCTGACCATCTCTTGTATCATGTCTGCAGTCTCTGACCATCTCCTGTACTATGATTGCTTTCTCTGACCATCTCTTGTATCATGTCTGCAGTCTCTGACCATCTCCTGTACTATGATTGCTGTCTCTGACCATCTCTTGTATCATGTCTGCAGTCTCTGACCATCTTCTGTAGTGTGTCTGCAGTATGTCTGGGGGCTCTTTCTAACAGACTCTCTAACAGAAGCCCTCTCTGTGTCCATTAGTGAGACCCCCCTCCAGGTCCCAGAGTACTCTCTTTCTGTATTTTGTTTATTAAGAGATTTTGGGAGGATCCCAGGGTAACAGACTCTTTAGGGGAACATTTCTGTGTTTGAGTCATTGCCACAGAAACATTGTAAAGGGGAGGAGTTAGTAGGATGACCACGCCCATGTGGGGGCACCAGAAATATTTCTGCACCCAGGCGCCTGCGACCCTAGGATCGGCCCTGTGTGCCAGAGTGGGTCGAGTAGATTGCCGGGGGTTGGCGGTGCTGTATTTCAGGGCCCGAAACAAATTCAGCGGCTCTCTTAACTGGGGGTAGCGCTACACGTGGGGGTTCCGAGTCCGGTATCCTGATACAGCAAGCAACGCGCCAAAGTACCGGCATGGACCCATTAGAAGTGGAACGATGGTGCGCGCTGGCTGGCACCGATTCAGCCGCGGCAGTAGTTATTGAACTCCCGGGGAGTTGGCAAGAAGTAGCGGTAAAGCAGCTAATAATGTCGCTGTCCCCACACCAGAAAGCATGGGTCATGGATGTCAGGTCGAATTCTTCGCTGACCCACGCACTAATAGAATGGAAGAATGAAATCCCAGAGCATTTCAAATGTCCAAGCATAACAGCAATGGATGATGAGACCTGCCAGTCAGGGGAGGATGGTTTCAGACACCAATTCCATCACCTACACAGATATCTCCAGTGCAGTCCCCAAAAGCAGGAAGGCATAAGAAAGTGAGTCCCGGATCACCACCGGCCACCCTCAGCGCAGAATTATGCGCGGTCCTGGGGGAGATTGTAGCCCAGTGCAAGAAGGATCCTACAGACTACCCGATGTCGGGATACAGAAAACTTAGGATATTTTCTGGAAAGAAGCCTGTACCTTCGGGGGAAGAGGGATTTGAGGAGTGGCTAGATGGTGCCACTCAGGCTTTAGAAGAATGGGAAGTCCCAGAACACCAGAAGAAACAGAGAATCACAGAGAGTCTGAAGGGGCCTGCCTTGGAGGCCATACGCAACCTCAAGCTGAGCAAGAAAGACTGTGATGCACAGGATTATCTGGATATTTTGCAGAATGTGTTCGGTGGAACAGAGAAAGTCACTGAGCTCACTTACCAGCTGGAGCACTGCTATCAGAAGACAGGAGAGAAACTGTCAGAGTTCATGAGGCGTCTGGATAAGATCCTGCATAAAATTATACTGAAGAAGGGAATTGATCCAAGGAAGGTGGATGAGGCCAGTGTTCAGCAGGTGTTGCAGGGAGCTCAGCCCCTAGACCCCTTCGCATTGGCGTTACGCACTCAACCGGACGGGAAGAGCATGGAGTATCCCGACTTAATCCGAGTGGTCAGAGAAGAAGAGGCTATGTTGGAAGACAAAAGGAACCAATCAGTCGAGCCAACCAATCCTCTGGCAGTGATGGTCAGGACGGCCGAGAGAGAGACTCGGAGGTGGATACCTTGAAGGCACAGATGTCCCAAGTATTGGGGATGCTGACCTCTATGATGGCCAAGGATCAAGGGGTACCGGAGAGGGAAAGCCCAAAGAAGGAACTGTTTCCAAACATCTCAGCACCCGCATCCTTGCAAGATGCGGGGGATGTGATTTGTTTCAACTGTGGAGGAGCTGGCCATGTCGCCAAAGTGTGTTCCGGCCCGAAGAAAAAAAAGATGAATAACCGCAAGCCGGCGGAAAACTTCAGAGGGCCCCGGTGAAGGAGTCAACCGGGTGCCCATCATCTCCAGTGAGCTCCAAACTGAATGAGAAGCACAGGAAAAGAGTGGACAAAACCCCTCAGAAGAAGCACAGGGTTCCTCAGTGGGAACATACACCAAAGAAAGAGAATAATGTCCCTCAGCGGGTAGTTACACCCATGAAGAGGAGGGAGATCAATGCATACCAGGCCCAAGAGAGACTTAAGTCCAAAGGAAAATGGAAGAAAGAGTCCAAAAGGGAAACGCAAAGATCCAAAGAAAGAGACCCCTTCGAAGCGGTATCCAGAGAAGCTGGTAGGCCCCTCCCCGATAGTACCTGTCCAAGTGGAGGGAGTCTACACCAGAGCCATATTGGATACTGGGGCACAAGTGAGCCTGTTGTACCGGGACTTTTATGACAAGCATCCAAGTCACCTACCCATCCAGAAGATTGAAGAGCTAGAAATATGGGGGATTGGGACTGAGAGTTTCCCTTATGATGGCTATCTGCCTATAAAACTGACTTTTGACCCGTCCATAGCCGGGAAGGCGGAAGTGTCCGATACCTTGGCTGTGGTATGCCCCCGACCGCCTGGAGCTAACAAGAGTTCTCTAATAATAGGGACCAACACAGATCTGGTCCGAAGACTCTTGGCCCCTCTAACACCAAAGTCACCAAAGTCCACCCAATGCTGAAGACAGCCTATCAGCGACTGATCTTGGAACAGAAGGCCCCAGAAGAGGGGGTAGGAAAGATCTGGAGGCTGGGAAGAAGAGGAATAGTGCTGCAGCCTGGTGAAGTAGCCTGTTTAAAAGGGCTTAGAAGTAGTCCCCGAAGTGGTCCCGTTGAGGGCCCTGAAGAAGGCACACTGTAAGGTACCTGTGAGTGTCAGGAATACTACGGATGGCCCCATGAAGATCCCAGCCAGGATGTTGCTGGGCCAGGTGAGCCCTGCTACCCCAGTTGCTTTGTTGGCCATGGAGAAGACAGAGGGAGAAAGGACTGTGTGGGAGAAACTTTCCATGGAGAACCCAAACCTGCCCAGGGCTTGGAAAGAGAGAGCCAAGGGCCAGCTGACCAGGTGGAAAAAAATCTTCTCCCAAGATGAGTTCGATGTAGGGTGTGCAAAGAGTGCCACCCATCGAATCCGCCTCCAGGAAGACAATCCCTTCAGGGAGAGAGTCAGGCGAGTTCCGCTAGCAGACCTCGAAGACTTGAGGGAACGGCTCGCTGAGCTCAAGCGAACTGGTGTGATTCGAGAATCTAGAAGCTCCTATGCCTCCCCGTAGGTGGTCAGGAAGAAGAGTGGGTCGTTGAGGCTGTGCATAGACTACAGGACCCTCAACAGGAGGACCGTACCCGACCAGTACACCACTCCGAGGATAGAGGATGCCCTACAGAGTCTGTCTGGAGCCAAGTGGTTCAGCATCATGGACCTCAAGAGCGGGTACTATCAGATCCCTATGCATCCAGAAGACAAAGAGAAGACCTCTTTCATAACCCCTGTGGGTTTCTTTGAATTCAACCGGATGCCCCAAGGTCTGTCTGGAGCCCCGGCCACCTTCCAACGTCTCACGGAAAAGACTGTAAGAGACATATACCTCATCAAAGTCCTTGTATACCTGGATGACATCATTGTCTTCGGGAGAACCTTGGAAGAACATGAAGAGAGGCTGGAGAAAGTTTTGAGAAGGCTCAGTGAGGAGGGGCTCAAGCTCTCACCTGAAAAGTGCCAGTTCTATCAGTCATCAGTTAACTATCTGGGACACATAGTGTCCAAGGATGGGGTAGCCACAGACCCCGGAAAGTTGGAGGCAGTCACCTCCTGGCCAAGGCCCACCACTGTGACAGAACTAAGATCCTTTTTGGGATTCTGTTCGTAATATAGGAGGTTCGTGGAAGGGTTTGCTCGGATAGCAAGGCCTCTGAATAAACTGCTCAAGACAGAGGAGGAAGAGGATGACTCGGGTCCCAGGAAGCCAGGGGAGTCAGTTAAGGACCAGTGGAATGAGAAGTGTGAGGAGGCCTTCCAGATGTTGAAGAAGAGTCTAACCAGTGCCCCTTTCCTGGCCTACGTAGACCCAAAGAAGCCTTACGAACTCCACGTAGATGCCAGTCATGATGGTCTGGGAGGAGTGCTTTATCAGGAGCACGAAGGACAGCTGAGACCTGTTGCGTATGTGAGCAGAAGTCTGACCCCCTCTAAAAAGAACTACCCTACTCATAAGTTGGAGTTCCTGGCCCTCAAGTGGGCGGTAGTTGACAAACTTCGAGACTATCTGTATGAGGCAGAGTTCACCGTGAAAACCGACAACAACCATACAACCCTCTTACCTATCTTTTCACCACAGCAAAGCTGGATGCCACAGGACATAGGTGGCTGGCGGCACTGTCTGCCTTCAATTTCGGCCTAAAATACAGGCCTGGGGCTGGAAATCGAGATGCAGGTGCTTTGTCCAGAAGATCTCTTGTCCCCATCAGCAGTACAGAAGACTGGACCCAAGTGGCACCCGACGGGGTGCGGGCCCTCTGTCAGGGGGCTGAACTCAAGAGCAGAAGAAATAGGGGTCTCTGTAGTAGGGGTCCCCAAACAGTACTGTGGGGTGACCCAGTTGGAGGAAGATAACTTGCCAAAACTGTCAAAGAGGGAGTTGAGATGTGACCAATTAGAAGACCCAATGGGGAGATTGGTCTTGGAAGCCTTGGAGAGGCAGGACCCCGATAGACTCTTGCGTCACCCTTCAAAGGAAGCTCGCCTGTTGAGGAAGGAGTGGGACAGGTTACAATGGCATCAGGGAGTGGTCTACCGAAGGGGCCCCTCTGATGACCTGGAAGACAAATGGCAATTGTTTCTACCCGAGAAGCACCGAGAGACTGTCATGGTTGCTCTGCACGACAACCATGGCCACTTGGGGCCGGAAAGGACCTTCCAACTCGTTAGGGACCGTTTCTATTGGCCCTGCATGAGGGCCGAAGTTGAATACTGCCACTCATGTGCACGCTGCATCCAGAGAAAGACTTTACCCCATTACGCTGCCCCAATGGGCCATCTGCAAAGTCAAGGCCCATTAGATTTGGTATGCATTGATTTCCTCTCTCGAACCTGACTTGAGTGGGCTAGGAAATGTTCTGGTAGTAACCGACCATTTCACCCCGTATGCCCAGGCCTTCCCAACCAAAGACCAGAAGGCGTTCACTGTAGCAAAACTACTTGTGGAGAAATACTTTGTACACTACGGGCTACCACAACTGCTTCACTCAGATCAGGGAAGGGACTTTGAGAGTCAGCTGATCCGGAAGCTCCTGGATTCCTTGGGGGTCAAGACACAAACTACCCCCTACCATCCACAAGGTGATGCTCAGCCGGAGAGGTTCAACCGAACCCTGTTAAACATGCTGGGGACCTTAAGCAGTGAAAAGCAGCATTGGAGCAACCACATAGCAGCAGTTGTGCATGCATACAACAGCACTACAAGTGACGCTACAGGGTACTCACCATATCGACTTATGTTCGGAAGAGAAGCAAGACTACCGGTAGATCTGGCCTTTGGCACCTCCATAGACCATTGTTCTGCCACTTCTCACAAAGGATATGTAGATAGACTCAGACACAATTTAAAATTGGCCTATGAGCAGGTCCAAGCAGCCTCAGAACAAAGGGGGGCTCGCAACAAGAAAAACTTTGATCTGAAAGTTCGGATTCAAGATTTACAACCTGGAGACAGAGTGTTGCTACGGAACTTGGGGGGTCCCTGGAAAACACAAGCTTGCAGACAGATGGAGACCTGAACCCTATGTTATTTGCAAAAAACTACCGGGCCTACCTGTTTACAGACTAAAGCCAGAAGGGAAGGTGGGGCTCTTAAAGACTTGGCATCAGAACCACCTACTCCCACTAGCTGAAGCAGTTCGGATTCCCCCTGCGATGGATTCCCCTGAGCCAACTTCCATCCTGGATACTCCCAGGCCGAACACTCGGTCCCAGACCGCTCAGATTGGGGAAACAGAGACCTCGGAGCTAAGTGAAGATGAGGGAGAAGAACTTGATTGGCTTTGGCCTTCCCAGACCCCAGAAACTTCTGCTATTGATCTTCCACCTCATGAAGACACCATAGACAGTACACTGAATGCAGAAGCTACTGAGTTCATCCTGTCCAGTCCTTTGTCAGATTCTTGGGAAGATGCCCGTGACTTACTCGAAGAGGAGGACCCAAGAGATTCCATGTATCTCCCTGCTCCTGAGTCAAGTGTCCCAGAGCCAGTGGAAACTCCCAAGTCGGTTCCAGAAGAGGAACCTGTATTGTCTGAACCAGAAATCCCGAGAGAGCAAAGGATGAGAAGGACCATAAGGCCCCCCCGAAAATTGACTTACCCACAGATGGGGAAGAGCTCGGAAGACACTGTGGTCACTGCTAGGAGAAGTGTGGAAGACCCTGATCCCTCCACTGTTCGTTTGGTGGGGGCAACCCCAACTCACCCGCTGGCACAGCTAGGCAGGCCACTACTGACAGTGTGACCTGTGGGCAAGGGAGTTCACCCCCTCGTTTTTGGTGGGAACTTCCTCTGCCGACGTCATACGCATCTTTGTCTCATGTTGTGCGTAGTATGTGTTAACAGTTATCTTTGGGGACCAAAGAGTTTAAGTGGGGGGAGTGTGTAGCGGGGTCTCCTTTAAGGCCCCGGGACTATGTTACCCATAACCCTGTTCGGCACCCAGGGTGCATTTGAGCCACCGCAGAGACTCATGGGTGGGACTATTTAAGAGGAGGGCGAGGCTGAGCTCGGCCTCTTTGGACACCGCGCTGCTATCAACAGGTCTTCCCGTGCGGATCTGCAGCAGTACAAGGCCTGAAGCCAGGGCCTTGCACAACTTCCAGAGAGCCTTCCACCCCACTGTGAGCCTGGGTGGCATCTGACTTCTCCAAGTTGCGGACATCAGTTCGACCGGGGACCCGGCCGTTGCAGACGCTGTGTGCGGAGACAGTCGGTGGAAGTCCCGGACTGGGATCGCGTCCGGAGTGGTGAGCGAGCACCTGCTCAATCAATAAGAGAAATACTTTACTTTGATTAGGCCTAGAGACTGCCTTGGCCCACCAAGTTTGTCTGTTGTTCCACCGGAGACTAGTAGTAGAACTGGGTCGTGTAGTCTCCAGTGAAGTGTTCTTCTATTACCTATTGTGTGGATTACAAATACTGTTCTTTCTATATGTGCACCACCGTTCAAGCTGCATGCAAAGAACTTGTTCCCCAAGAGACTAAGTTATATCTGAGTCAGGCCTGACCAGGAGTTAGAACTTTTTGTTGCTGCGCCATAAAGGCGCATAGATAGGGATAGCTGCACTTGGCACGTAATCGCCAGCATCCTCAGTGTGTACTATACTTACAGTTGCAGGGCTCTGCAGACAATATATATGTGTTATGTGTAAAAAAGTGGCGCTCAATGCTCTTATTAGAATTAATTAATATGTGATACCATATATCTATTAAATTAATAAGTGAAAAATAGTGAAAAATAATTAATTAGTATAAACAACACAATCATGTGATAATTAAAATACCAAAAAGTGATTTTGGAAATCAACCATAAGTGAACAGTAATTAGTCCCAATCGTGATAGTTTGCGTGCTGCCACGCAAAAAACAATCAATCAAAAATCAAGAAATAATAAAACAATCAAATGAAGAAAGTCACATTAATATGTTGATAATAAATCAAAATTGTTCCGAATCCAATCAGTGAAAAAAAAATCTTCAACAAATAAAGTTCATGCTATAATGTGATTTTTTTTCTTCAAAATAGTGCAAAGAGTTAATCCTTCACCAAATCTTCATAGGAAGCTACACACCCAAAGTGCACAGGTAGTGGATTGCGCTTACCAAAAGATGTAGACCTCTTTATTTAAAAAGCTTGAGCAGGATTGTGCCTGCACACATATGGACACATACTGGTAGAGAAATGAATGAAACTCCTTCCTCGATCTCAGGCGGAAGATATGAAATACAAACAGGAAAACTCCATAGTGCAACCCGTATTTTAATTATAAAAAGCAATATAAAAAATATAAAAACATGTGGCCTAGGTGGCCTCTTACATTAAAAGGTGCCCATCCCGGCACTGGGGCTGCAGGCAGACAGTATGGAGCTTTCAGCTCGTGGACTTCTGGAAGCGGTGTGCATCAAAGCCGCCATTCGCTGCAGTCAGGAACCCAGGATAGAGCGTTGTGTGTATACCACGTGACCAGGCTGCGCCGACCTGCACTATGGAGTTTTCCTGTTTGTATTTCATATCTTCCTGCTCAAGCTGTGTGTGACCATCTTTTTAAATAAAGAGGTCTACATCTTTTGGTAAGCGCAATCCACTACCTGTGCACTTTGGGTGTTTAGCTTCCTATGAAGATTTGGTGAAGGATTAACTCTTTGCACTATTTTGAAGAAAAAAATCACAATATAGCATGAACTTTATTTGTTGAAGATTTTTTTTTCACTGATTGGATTCGGAACAATTTTGATTTATTATCAACATATTAATGTGACTTTCTTCATTTGATTGTTTTATTATTTCTTGATTTTTGCGTGGCAGCACGCGAACTATCACGATTGGGACTAATTAATTACTGTTCACTTATGGTTGATTTCCAAAATCACTTTTTGGTATTTTAATTATCACATGATTGTGTTTATACTAATTAATTATTTTTCACTTATTAATTTAATAGATATATGGTATCACATATTAATTAATTCTAATAAGAGCATTGAGCGCCCCCTTTTTACACATAAACCTATTCAGATAGGAGTTATTACTCCATCCGCAGGGGAGCAGCCGTTATATTTTAGGATATATATAATTTTTCACAAAATTTTGTATTCATTAATAACTAATTGGCACTGAATCACAATAATAGAAATATATATGTAAAAATATCAGAATGGTCACCGTAGTGTATCTGATCCTAGCGCTCAAGGATAATTAAATGTTAATCTGCTTAATTAGCTGCCGTTATAAAAAAGGGTAGTAAATCAAATAAAATTATGTTTCAACAAGTGTAACATTAACAGCGCTAGTGTAAGATATATGAGAACATTACACCTTGGTTATAAATTATATATCCTGCAGAATATAAGCAACAAAAGAGTTACATCAAGATCATACAAAGATGATAGCCTGACCCGAAAGGGTTAAAAGTTTCCTCACAAACTCCAAGGTCCACCAGCTGTTATATAACACCAGGATAAATAGAAATATATGTGTTATGTGTTAATCTATGCCTTTTACACAAAAGTAAACCAGTTATACTTTAACACTTTGCCCTCAGTGTGTTATCATTGTGCATATATTGCTAGATTGTGATAAGATAAAAAAAAACCTTAGACTAACTGTGCCAGATTGGGTTGAGTAGATTGCCGGGGGTTGGCGGTGCTGTATTTCAGGGCCCAAAACAAATGCAGCGGCTCTCTTAACTGGGGGTAGCGCTACACAAGCTTGGAGCAATCTGTAGACACAGCTGTACTGCCGCCACCAATTTCAATATGACATTAAGCATACTTTGAAATGTTCCAGTTTTGCCACAATGGATATTTAAAAACCTGAATAAGGTTGTGGCACTGATGTACTCCTATCAATATTTTACCTAATATGGCTAATGGCTTCAAACATGCAAGCCTGTTTCCATTCACCAATGTGTAACTACTTTACCCGCTTAAGGACCACCCTATGTACATTTACTGCAGCAGGGTGAATCTTAAGCGCAAAATCACATACCTGTGCGTGATTTTTTTCCAAGAGTGTGCACGCACGCTGCAGGAGCCCCGCTCCCGATGTGATTGGACAAAGCGGGAGCCAATCAGCGGGTCCGGAGGACCCCGATGTCCGCTGAAAACCCGGAGATCGTTCGGAGAGAGGCAGAACGCCAGTCTGCCTATGTAAACAAGGCAGATGGCCATTCTGCTAGTAAGGAAGATGGAGATCTTGTGTTCCTGCTAAGCAGGTACACAGATCTCTGTCTTCCTACAGTGCAACCACCCACCACACAGTTAGCAAGAACACCCAGGGAACACAGTAAGCCCTTTGATCGCCCCTGGTGTTAACCCTTTCCCTGCCAGTGTCATTTGTACAGTGACAGACTGACAGTGCATATTATTTTTTCACGGTATTGGTGTCACTGGTCCCCAAAAAGTGTCACTTAGTGTCAAATTTGTCCGCCACAATGTTGCAGTCCAGCTAAAAATCGCTGATTGCCGCCATTACTAGTAAAAAAATAAAATAAATAAAAAGTCCATAAATCTATCCCATAGTTTGCAGACGTGATAACTTTTGTGAAAACCAACGCGTTTATTGGGATTTTTTTTTTACCAAAAACATGTAGCAGAATACATGTTTGCCTAAATTGACAAAGAAATTTGATTTTTTTTTTATTTATTGGATATGTTTTATAGCAGAAAGTAAAAAAAATATATTTTTTTTTCCAAAAAATAAAGAAAGTGTTTTATTTTGTTTATAGCACATAAAATGAAAACCGCAGAGAGCTCTATTTGTGGGGAAAAAAAAACATCAATTTTATTTGGGCACAGTGTCGCACAACCGCGCAATTGTCAGTTAAAGCAACTCAGTGCAGTATTGCAAAAAATTGTCTGCTCAGGAAGGGGGTAAAACCTTCCGGAGCTGAAGTGGTTAAATCAGAACTCCAGTCTGGAACAGTTTATAGTTTTTTAACCCGAATTTTACATAACAAAAAAAAAAGGTCAAACCCTTATCTCCCATGTATATTCTCTTTTACCATCACTTACAGTATTTCAAACCATTGTCTGCAGTTCTATCTGTCTGCTGTATACAATGCGTTTACTCCAAAAGTAGGTTTCAGGGCTTTTTCTGAACACTTTTATTTAAAACAAAGCAAAAAGTTCACACTTGAATAGTTTCCCATGCAGGGGGTTCTCACTATTAAAGCAACAAAACATAGAATTCGGCCTTGTGGCTCTCTTTGCAGCTTCACTGCTCAGGCCTCATATCTTGGTCCTCCAGACAGTCAAAAACACAGTCCCAGTGCTTGTACACAAATTGCTGTACCTTTGTCAGTTTGACTGTTTCTCCTGCAGCTCCCAGCGGCTACATCCTCACAGGCTTGGGCCTTTTGTCTGTCCTGATCTGGACAGTATGGTGCAACGTGCACCTAACAGTTCCCTTCACACACTGAACTCTTCAGGAGGGTGGGGCCACTGACCTCTAACCCAGTCTCTAACATAAACCCAGCACACACCTACATCCTTAGTATGCCTATTTCCTGCAAAATCTGGTCCAGACTGCCATTTTAAACAGTATACATACATCTTTCCTCTCTCTTACCTCTAGCCCTTTACCACCCACTCAAGCAGCTAATACCACAAGCATATTCTGGTCTTTCATCAAATTTCACACACACACACACACACACATTAATAGAGAACAGCCTGGTTGCTGATATATGTGGCCCCCTTGAGCCACAGCATTCCTCTTTGCAAGATGGAGTTGCCCAACTCTTCTAGCCATACTGACAACTCGCTCACATAAACAACCTCTCTTCAGTAACTACTTGTCCACACCACTATCCATTCCTTCATGGGGCCAGACTGAACCCTGCTAAACAGCATCTTCTGGACTTGCCAATATGGATGTCAACAACTGTCTGTCTCCCTCCATCCCCGTCAGGCTGGTTTTGGCCGCCATTGATGTAAGCTGTGCAGTCGTTAAAAAATTTGATTTCAAATGATTATGTTCATTATGCACAATGTCTGATTTTTGTTTATTTGTTTAATGATCACAGTGTTGTTCCTTCAAAATTAGAAGGTACAATGCAAGCAAAATGTGTTAATCGTTAAGAATTGGACAGGACTACTTGGATCATCCGATTATTATATTATCTTGTGTCATGATGCCCTGTATTGTTTAAGGGAGATAATTTGGAGGGGTATATTCATCTAATTTTGGCTATTTATAAGGCAATATTAACCTGTTTATGATAACATTTCTTTTTATACAAGTTGATGTGGCTCATGTCGTGCCTTTAAAATCCACTATAAAATGTACAGGGTTTTCTTGCTGGTGTTTTTTTTTTTTTTTTTTATGGTGAAAAATCTGATCACCCTGGAAATCTACTTTCCAAAAAGGGGCTATTTTAGGGGGTTTTGTACTGCTTTGGCATTTTAATTTGCTATGTTTTATAACAGAAAGTAAGCAAAACTATTTTTCTTTTTACATGTTTTTGGTCTTTTTCCTGTTATACAGTAAAAAATAAAAACCCAAGGTGCTATCCAGATGGTATCTTGTTCCAGCGAGGTTAGCGAAAATGTTTCCGTGGCTGTGGCCAGGTGGGAAATATGTTCCATGTTTGGTGGTTATGTCCAAAGATTTTGGATTAGAGTATTTAATCTAATTTATTTAGTGACGGGACAGAACATACCCAAAAATCCCAGAACCGCTCTGTTCGCTGACCTCTCAGATGAGATCCCCAAGCACCTTCAAACTCTTATCTTTTTCATACTTACAGCTGCTAAAATCACGATAGCACGGACATGGAAGTCTCCCGTGATCAATATCATGCTGGTTAAACACAAAATATCCTGGATTATGATTAATTGAAAACTGACAAGTATACTTAGAGACAAGCAAAACAAATTTGAGAGGGTGTGGAATCCCTGGATTGGATATCTTTAGGCCCCTTAGGGGCTGAGACGCCCTGTGGTCGGGGACCAGGATCAAGAGGACTGCTGTTAACTCTTCCCTCCCCCCTTTTCTTTTTTTCCCCTCTCTATTTTATCCTCTATCTTTTTTCCCCTTTAATAACTACTAATGTTTTTATTTTTTTATATGGATGTGTATGGCGGATCAGTAGAGCCTCCCTTATTCCTGAGCATTGCGCCTTGCGGGAAATGAATGTAATCTCTGTCGGTATAACTCCCACGTTTTTCGTATTGTAGTTCTGTTACCACTTGACCAATTGCTACGGTGACATTCTTTTATAGATAAGTCTTCACTCTATGTCTGTAATAGGACGACTACTCTCAGAGTTCATGCTTTTGGTAAACAGACGCTTTATTAAGGGGGCTCAGCCTCTTAGGCTCATTTAACTGGGTCCTGTCCATAACACTCAGACTCTTGACTGTATTGGAGGGAACACCCCTCCTTGATATTTGTCTGTCTGTACTTTGTTAAACTTTTAAATAAAATCCTATTGAAAGTAAAAAACAAAAACCCAATGCTTACTAATGTAGCGGGTATTTGAATTATGTGAGGACTCTGGTGTGAGGTTCCTTAGGGTCCCTGGGTGGCGCTGTTGCTCTGGGCCGAAGTTGAACTCACACTGCGAACCGTACCTTTTTTGTCCTCCCCTGGAGCTGGTACGGCAGGGCGGGGAACCCGCTGTGGCGCAAAGGGAGAGGTCATAAAAGGGGCGGACGCCCGGACCTTGGGAAGAGAGTCGGAGGACGTGGCCGCACCCAGGCACCTTCAGCTTGGGTGCTGGCTTTCCGGTGTTCCAGGCCTAGGCGCCCTTGGCCTAGCTGGAGCAGAGATGGAGTCCATCTCAGGCACCTTTAGCCTGGGGTGAGGTACTATGGCGGATGCCTGGGGCTCAGTACCTTCGACTGAGTTCCGCGAGGGTGGAGGAATCCGAGGGGGCCCTAATGCCTTGGGTGCCCGTGTCTGAGTTCGTGAGGACTGGTGTGCAGTAACTTCTCCGAAGAGTCCGGCGCAGCATCGCTGGTGAGGGAGAGGCCTCCACTTCTCCCTTGGACGGATTTCTTCCTCTGACAGGGGCAAAGTGAGTGAAGGTAAATTCACGTTCTATATTACCTAGTCAGTGGCAGTGACTATTCACCACTGGTGACAGCACAGTGGGCAGCAGCAAGAAGGGAAAGAATTGTGCCTCGATCTGTTCCCCCATTATTCAAAAGGAGAGACTGTTTTATTGCTTGGCAAGAAGAATAAAACTGAGTTGTACCTACTCACTGTGTGGAACTTGGGTTACTAAGCAAAGGAGTCAGGGACGAAGGACTGGACTTGGCTCTAGGACACCTACACAAAAGCCCAATATCTGGCCTTCACCTCCTGGTTGCAGGAGGACATGGGCCGTGGTGTGTCATCTCTCTCTCCCAGGTACCCCTAGACAACAGCCATATAACCGATAAAGCAAGGGAGAGGGGTGAGGCCGCTACACTAAATACTACCAAAGAAAAGCTCTTTCAGTCTCATAAAAAAAACTGAATTGGGCACTGTATTGCATGACCGAGTAACTGTCAGTCATTTATAGATATATTCAGTCCTACCTTGATGATTCCTACCCCTTAAGAGGTAAGTTCTCAGTCTGCAATTTCTTACCTAAGGCTAGGTTCACATTTGTGCACTGCGGAAATGCGTGCAAAATCACGTGCAATTCCACAGTGCACAATAAATGGGCATTTCTTTTGCAGATGTGCAGCAGTGCCATTAACTCTTAATTGCACCCCAATGTACCTTGCTAATGGTACAGTAAGTTTTGGTGCTGCACAATAAAAAAAATATAAAAAAAAGGGTCATGCACTTCTTTTGTGCAATTTTCATATGTAGGGCAACCCATTGAAATGAATAAACTGCCATAAATGCAACGTGCAAACGTGTGTGCACCTTTGCACCTGCATAGATGTGAAAGGACCCCAAGGCCAAAGACACCTAGTGAGCTGAAAAAGAGGGAAGTGCAGCAGCTCAAACAACGGCAATGATGTTGCATATATTGAACTGATCATGAATATTCAATATGCCCTCTACCATCTTCACCAAGGAAGGATGAATAAGTGAAAGAGAAAAAGATCACCGCTCTAGGTGAGTGCAGGTGAGCAAAACAGTGTCCTCCCAGGAACCACGGGTGCTGGCAATGCTGTAGACACGAAAAGGAAGGCAGGATATATGGACAGCCGCACACCAAAAACCATTGAGGTTGCCTTTAATAGGTAAAATACATGAAGCACTGCAAGTCACAGCAAAAACAAGGGGGTACAGCCGACGCGTTTCACACTAGGGTCTAGTGCTTAGTCATGGCTAAGCACTAGACCCTAGTGTGAAACGCGTTGGCTGTACCCCCTTGTTTTTGCTGTGACTTGCAGTGCTTCATGTATTTTACCTATTAAAGGCAGCCTCAATGGTTTTTGGTGTGCGGCTGTCCATATATCCTGCCTTCCTTTTCGAAGGATGAATAAGTATCATGATTGCTAGAAGTGCGCATAAACATATGTACATGCAAAAGAAAAACAAAAATAATTATAAAGAATTTATAATAATGAAAAATATCCCCTTCACTGCAAGGGATTCTTTCATGATGTTCATATGGGCAGATAATGAAGAATTAATGAAGTACATACAGGTAGTTAATGAAGAAAATGGAACAAGGTTTAAGCCCTGTACACACGATCGGATTTCTGATGGAATAAAATCCGATGGATTTTTTTTTCCATCGGATTTCCGATGAAGCTGACTTCCATCAGTCTTGCCTACACACCATCAGTCGAAAATCCGACCGTCCCAAACGCCGTGACGTAAAACACTCCGACAAGCCGAGAAAAATGAAGTTCAATGCTTCTAAGCATGCGTCAACTTGATTCTTAGCATGCGTGGGTTTTTTCTCCGTTGGAGTTCCACACAGACGATCGGAATTTGCTATAGTTTTTTTTCCCATCGGAATAAATTTAAAACATGTTCTATTTTTAATCACCGATGAAAAAAAGACTGATGGGGCCCATACACGATCGGTTTGTCCGATGAAAAAAGTCCATCGGACTGTTTTCATCGGTAAAACCGATCGTGTGTACAGGGCATTATAGTAGAAACCAATATAAATGATCTAAATCTTGAAGTAGATGTTCTTGTAAAGCATGTACCAAATTACTATTTAAAGGGGGACTCATGTATTCCCCAATAAAGATTAAATTTTCTTACCAGGTACGTGGCAAGTGATAGACTTGTTCTTCCACAGGCATCTTGTGTATTTATGTTGGCTCCCATTTTCAGTAGCAGTTTCACTGTATCGACCTGTCGTCCAGAAACAGCGTGCATCAGTGGTGTGCAACCTGGAGATGAAAAGTCAACAGTGTGCATCCAAAGGTTTGTTAGAGTATGTCGCATGAAAAATATCTCTATAGCATCTTTTCATTTAGGAAAAAAAAAATACATAGTATCCATGGCAGTTATAACATGGAATTATTTAAAGGGTCGGTCTGGCCAAAACAGATACCGTATTTCGTCTATAGGTGAGAAACTGTTTAATTAAAGTAGAACTGAGGCAAAACTTTTTTTTTTATAAAAAAATATATCAGTCAGCTTCCATGAAAAATAAAATAAAGTAAAAAAGACAGCTTGCAGCGAGGCCAATATGCAACAAATCCTCAAGTCGACCAATATATGAGGTGCAGCACCTATAATATAACTATTCGAAAGTACAAAAGTGTCATATAACAAATAAATTGCTATTCATCATATGAATAAATAGATGTAAAATGTGCAATTCATCCACCAATAGTCCAATTCCAATAGTCCAATTCCTTAAAAAGTACAGTGGAACCTTGGTTTACGAGTAACGCGGTTAAGGAGCGCTTTGAAAGACAAACAACTCAGTTTGCGAGTGTTGTCTCGCAAAATGAGCAGGATTCAAGCCTCTGCGGTGTGCAGTACCGCATTTTGCCAGAGGTGCGGGGGCGCCGGTGACTCGGAAAGGTTTGGAGCCGTTCGGAAATACCCGGAAACGCTCAAATACTTGAAAACACTCGTAAATACTCCGTTCCCGAGCCTGTCCGAGTTTAGCCGAGCTGTCCCCAAATATTTCCGAGTCTCTCCGGCGCCCCCCACCTCTGGCCACATGCGGTATTGCATGCAATAAAAGTCAATGCCGAACAAATTATCTTTGTTTCCATTGACTTCTATGGGGAAACTTGCTTTGATATGCGAGTGCTTTAGATTACAAGCATTCTCCTGGAACGGATTATGCTCGTAATCCAAGGTTCCACTGTATAAGTTAAGTATATAAAAATTAAAAAAACAGCAAGTTGTAAAGTGCAGACAGTCTCCACCACTATTATGTGGACCAATGAACAAACATCATACGTATCCACCGTGCAGATTACCATCTCCAGCACTCCACATTCACCAGAAAATATGGCTGCATTGATAAACAGCAAAAAATAAATTAATTAAAAGTCAGCAGCTACAAATACTGTAGCTGCTGACTTTTAATATAAGGACACTTACCTGTCCAGGGAGCCCGCGATGTCGGCACCCGAAGTCGACCTGTCCCTCGGCTCCGGGTGCAGGCGCCGGCATCCTTACTAAGGGAAACAGGAAGTGAAGCCTTGTTGCTTTACAGTCTGTTTCCTACTGTGCATGCGCGAGTTGCGCTGCGATTTCTGAATGGCCCCTGCTGTTGTCTGGGTCCTGTGTGTCTCCCAGAAGGCAGCGGGGGAGAAGGAGGAGGGGCCAGACGTTGTGTAGTTTGCCGCACAGATTGCGGCAATTTTTCCCCGGTAGTGGGAGCAGATACCTGGATTTGACAGGTATCTGCTCCCCCCCTTCCCCCTGAAAGATGCCAAATGTGGCAGCGGAGGGGGGAGGAATCCGATCAGCGGAAGTTTCATTTCTGGGTGAAACGCTGCTTAAAACTACCAAATGGCTTGCCTAAGAAGTCAGATTCATCCTTATCGGCAGCCCTGCCAATCCAAAAAAGGAGTTAAATAAAGGAAAAATTAGGCACATGCCTAGATGAAAAGGGCTCGCCACCTCATTTCCCTAGTTGTGCATTTATTTTCTTTACCAAACATATAACTGAATTAACTCTGGTTTTATATAATGTTTATTGTTTAATTTGTTTTATGACACATTTCTTTTTACGCCAACGAAATCTTTATATATTTGTGATGTAATAGATCATGATGACCAATATAACATTTATAAAAATCCAATCCTATGTGTTTAGAGACTTTTATTGCTCAGTTTATTGCTGAACAATCTGCGAACATTGATGTAATCTGGATGATAAGTACCACTGTACTATAATCCTATCATGCTGTTCTAGTCTGTAGAAATGAGTAATCAAGAGGCAGGTCGTGCGATCTCTGGAGGGAGTTCTAATGCTGGGTCTGGTGAATCAGATTCCTAAGGTAACAAAACAGCACAAGTGATTTGTCATCTCATTTAAACTGAATACCAATCTGTTCGATTGTTATGCATCACAGTGTCTACAACACACTGCAAACATCATTTCTGAAAAGAGATAAACATCAACTCTGGACTAGGGATGAGCTTCGTGTTCGAGTCGAACATACGTTCGACTCGAACATCGGCTGTTCGATCGTTCGACGAAGATCGAACGATTTGGGCCGTTCGCGCCAAATTCGAGTGACGCGAACGGCCCACAATGCACTACGCCATCGCAGTGTCATCCAGGCGCTGTGATTGGCCAAGCATGCACTGTGACCCCGCATGCTTGGCCAATCACAGCGCCGGCAGCGAGGAGAGCAATGATTGGCCACAGGCAGGATGCCTGTGGCCAATTATTGCTGAGGGGGTTTAGTACACGCCCCACACTATAAAAGGCCGCCAGCACGGCGGCCTAGTGTAGTGTGTTCCGGAGCAGGGATAGAGCAGCATAGGCAGGGACAGTGACTTTTATTTCTTTCTTGCTTAACCTGGATTCCTTTAGTTTAGGGAAAGAGAAGGATAGGTAGGGAGAGTGTCAGTGTGTTTTGTGCTTGTGCTATATTGTGCTTAAAAAAAACATTTTTTCTAGGGACAGAAAACTGTAGGTAGGGAGAGTGTGTCAGTTTCTTTCACTGTCAAAGTCCTTGTTTCCAGGGACCTGGAAGGACAGTGAGTGAATTCTCCTTGTGCTATATTGTGCTTAAAAAAAACATTTTTTCTAGGGACAGAAAACTGTAGGTAGGGAGAGTGTGTCAGTTTCTTTCACTGTCAAAGTCCTTGTTTCCAGGGACCTGGAAGGACAGTGAGGTAATTCTCCTTGTGCTAAATTGTGCTTAAAAAAAACATTTTTTCTAGGGACAGAAAACTGTAGGTAGGGAGAGTGTGTCAGTTTCTTTCACTGTCAAAGTCCTTGTTTCCAGGGACCTGGAAGGACAGTGAGGTAATTCTCCTTGTGCTAAATTGTGCTTAAAAAAAACATTTTTTCTAGGGACAGAAAACTGTAGGTAGGGAGAGTGTGTCAGTTTCTTTCACTGTCAAAGTCCTTGTTTCCAGGGACCTGGAAGGACAGTGAGGTAATTCTCCTTGTGCTAAATTGTGCTTAAAAAAAACATTTTTTCTAGGGACAGAAAACTGTAGGTAGGGAGAGTGTGTCAGTTTCTTTCACTGTCAAAGTCCTTGTTTCCAGGGACCTGGAAGGACAGTGAGGTAATTCTCCTTGTGCTAAATTGTGCTTAAAAAAAACATTTTTTCTAGGGACAGAAAACTGTAGGTAGGGAGAGTGTGTCAGTTTCTTTCACTGCCAAAGTCCTTGTTTCCAGGGACCTGGAAGGACAGTGAGGTAATTCTCCTTGTGCTAAATTGTGCTTAAAAAAAACATTTTTTCTAGGGACAGAAAACTGTAGGTAGGGAGAGTGTGTCAGTTTCTTTCACTGTCAAAGTCCTTGTTTCCAGGGACCTGGAAGGACAGTGAGGTAATTCTCCTTGTGCTAAATTGTGCTTAAAAAAAACATTTTTTCTAGGGACAGAAAACTGTAGGTAGGGAGAGTGTGTCAGTTTCTTTCACTGTCAAAGTCCTTGTTTCCAGGGACCTGGAAGGACAGTGAGTGAATTCTCCTTGTGCTATATTGTGCTTAAAAAAATCATTTTTTCTAGGGACAGAAAACTGTAGGTAGGGAGAGTGTGTCAGTTTCTTTCACTGTCAAAGTCCTTGTTTCCAGGGACCTGGAAGGACAGTGAGGTAATTCTCCTTGTGCTAAATTGTGCTTAAAAAAAACATTTTTTCTAGGGACAGAAAACTGTAGGTAGGGAGAGTGTGTCAGTTTCTTTCACTGTCAAAGTCCTTGTTTCCAGGGACCTGGAAGGACAGTGAGGTAATTCTCCTTGTGCTAAATTGTGCTTAAAAAAAACATTTTTTCTAGGGACAGAAAACTGTAGGTAGGGAGAGTGTGTCAGTTTCTTTCACTGTCAAAGTCCTTGTTTCCAGGGACCTGGAAGGACAGTGAGGTAATTCTCCTTGTGCTAAATTGTGCTTAAAAAAAACATTTTTTCTAGGGACAGAAAACTGTAGGTAGGGAGAGTGTGTCAGTTTCTTTCACTGCCAAAGTCCTTGTTTCCAGGGACCTGGAAGGACAGTGAGGTAATTCTCCTTGTGCTAAATTGTGCTTAAAAAAAACATTTTTTCTAGGGACAGAAAACTGTAGGTAGGGAGAGTGTGTCAGTTTCTTTCACTGTCAAAGTCCTTGTTTCCAGGGACCTGGAAGGACAGTGAGTGAATTCTCCTTGTGCTATATTGTGCTTAAAAAAAACATTTTTTCTAGGGACAGAAAACTGTAGGTAGGGAGAGTGTGTCAGTTTCTTTCACTGTCAAAGTCCTTGTTTCCAGGGACCTGGAAGGACAGTGAGGTAATTCTCCTTGTGCTAAATTGTGCTTAAAAAAACATTTTTTCTAGGGACAGAAAACTGTAGGTAGGGAGAGTGTGTCAGTTTCTTTCACTGTCAAAGTCCTTGTTTCCAGGGACCTGGAAGGACAGTGAGGTAATTCTCCTTGTGCTAAATTGTGCTTAAAAAAACATTTTTTCTAGGGACAGAAAACTGTAGGTAGGGAGAGTGTGTCAGTTTCTTTCACTGTCAAAGTCCTTGTTTCCAGGGACCTGGAAGGACAGTGAGGTAATTCTCCTTGTGCTAAATTGTGCTTAAAAAAAACATTTTTTCTAGGGACAGAAAACTGTAGGTAGGGAGAGTGTGTCAGTTTCTTTCACTGTCAAAGTCCTTGTTTCCAGGGACCTGGAAGGACAGTGAGGTAATTCTCCTTGTGCTAAATTGTGCTTAAAAAAAACATTTTTTCTAGGGACAGAAAACTGTAGGTAGGGAGAGTGTGTCAGTTTCTTTCACTGTCAAAGTCCTTGTTTCCAGGGACCTGGAAGGACAGTGAGGTAATTCTCCTTGTGCTAAATTGTGCTTAAAAAAAACATTTTTTCTAGGGACAGAAAACTGTAGGTAGGGAGAGTGTGTCAGTTTCTTTCACTGTCAAAGTCCTTGTTTCCAGGGACCTGGAAGGACAGTGAGGTAATTCTCCTTGTGCTAAATTGTGCTTAAAAAAAAACATTTTTTCTAGGGACAGAAAACTGTAGGTAGGGAGAGTGTGTCAGTTTCTTTCACTGTCAAAGTCCTTGTTTCCAGGGACCTGGAAGGACAGTGAGGTAATTCTCCTTGTGCTAAATTGTGCTTAAAAAAAACATTTTTTCTAGGGACAGAAAACTGTAGGTAGGGAGAGTGTGTCAGTTTCTTTCACTGTCAAAGTCCTTGTTTCCAGGGACCTGGAAGGACAGTGAGGTAATTCTCCTTGTGCTAAATTGTGCTTAAAAAAAACATTTTTTCTAGGGACAGAAAACTGTAGGTAGGGAGAGTGTGTCAGTTTCTTTCACTGTCAAAGTCCTTGTTTCCAGGGACCTGGAAGGACAGTGAGGTAATTCTCCTTGTGCTAAATTGTGCTTAAAAAAAACATTTTTTCTAGGGACAGAAAACTGTAGGTAGGGAGAGTGTGTCAGTTTCTTTCACTGTCAAAGTCCTTGTTTCCAGGGACCTGGAAGGACAGTGAGGTAATTCTCCTTGTGCTAAATTGTGCTTAAAAAAAAACATTTTTTCTAGGGACAGAAAACTGTAGGTAGGGAGAGTGTGTCAGTTTCTTTCACTGTCAAAGTCCTTGTTTCCAGGGACCTGGAAGGACAGTGAGGTAATTCTCCTTGTGCTAAATTGTGCTTAAAAAAAACATTTTTTCTAGGGACAGAAAACTGTAGGTAGGGAGAGTGTGTCAGTTTCTTTCACTGTCAAAGTCCTTGTTTCCAGGGACCTGGAAGGACAGTGAGGTAATTCTCCTTGTGCTAAATTGTGCTTAAAAAAAACATTTTTTCTAGGGACAGAAAACTGTAGGTAGGGAGAGTGTGTCAGTTTCTTTCACTGTCAAAGTCCTTGTTTCCAGGGACCTGGAAGGACAGTGAGGTAATTCTCCTTGTGCTAAATTGTGCTTAAAAAAAACATTTTTTCTAGGGACAGAAAACTGTAGGTAGGGAGAGTGTGTCAGTTTCTTTCACTGTCAAAGTCCTTGTTTCCAGGGACCTGGAAGGACAGTGAGGTAATTCTCCTTGTGCTAAATTGTGCTTAAAAAAAACATTTTTTCTAGGGACAGAAAATTGTAGGTAGGGAGAGTGTGTCAGTTTCTTTCACTGTCAAAGTCCTTGTTTCCAGGGACCTGGAAGGACAGTGAGTGAATTCTCCTTGTGCTATATTGTGCTTAAAAAAAACATTTTTTCTAGGGACAGAAAACTGTAGGTAGGGAGAGTGTGTCAGTTTCTTTCACTGTCAAAGTCCTTGTTTCCAGGGACCTGGAAGGACAGTGAGGTAATTCTCCTTGTGCTAAATTGTGCTTAAAAAAAACATTTTTTCTAGGGACAGAAAACTGTAGGTAGGGAGAGTGTGTCAGTTTCTTTCACTGTCAAAGTCCTTGTTTCCAGGGACCTGGAAGGACAGTGAGGTAATTCTCCTTGTGCTAAATTGTGCTTAAAAAAAACATTTTTTCTAGGGACAGAAAACTGTAGGTAGGGAGAGTGTGTCAGTTTCTTTCACTGTCAAAGTCCTTGTTTCCAGGGACCTGGAAGGACAGTGAGGTAATTCTCCTTGTGCTAAATTGTGCTTAAAAAAAACATTTTTTCTAGGGACAGAAAATTGTAGGTAGGGAGAGTGTGTCAGTTTCTTTCACTGTCAAAGTCCTTGTTTCCAGGGACCTGGAAGGACAGTGAGTGAATTCTCCTTGTGCTATATTGTGCTTAAAAAAAACATTTTTTCTAGGGACAGAAAACTGTAGGTAGGGAGAGTGTGTCAGTTTCTTTCACTGTCAAAGTCCTTGTTTCCAGGGACCTGGAAGGACAGTGAGGTAATTCTCCTTGTGCTAAATTGTGCTTAAAAAAAACATTTTTTCTAGGGACAGAAAACTGTAGGTAGGGAGAGTGTGTCAGTTTCTTTCACTGTCAAAGTCCTTGTTTCCAGGGACCTGGAAGGACAGTGAGGTAATTCTCCTTGTGCTAAATTGTGCTTAAAAAAAACATTTTTTCTAGGGACAGAAAACTGTAGGTAGGGAGAGTGTGTCAGTTTCTTTCACTGCCAAAGTCCTTGTTTCCAGGGACCTGGAAGGACAGTGAGGTAATTCTCCTTGTGCTAAATTGTGCTTAAAAAAAACATTTTTTCTAGGGACAGAAAACTGTAGGTAGGGAGAGTGTGTCAGTTTCTTTCACTGTCAAAGTCCTTGTTTCCAGGGACCTGGAAGGACAGTGAGGTAATTCTCCTTGTGCTAAATTGTGCTTAAAAAAAACATTTTTTCTAGGGACAGAAAACTGTAGGTAGGGAGAGTGTGTCAGTTTCTTTCACTGTCAAAGTCCTTGTTTCCAGGGACCTGGAAGGACAGTGAGTGAATTCTCCTTGTGCTATATTGTGCTTAAAAAAAACATTTTTTCTAGGGACAGAAAACTGTAGGTAGGGAGAGTGTGTCAGTTTCTTTCACTGTCAAAGTCCTTGTTTCCAGGGACCTGGAAGGACAGTGAGGTAATTCTCCTTGTGCTAAATTGTGCTTAAAAAAAACATTTTTTCTAGGGACAGAAAACTGTAGGTAGGGAGAGTGTGTCAGTTTCTTTCACTGTCAAAGTCCTTGTTTCCAGGGACCTGGAAGGACAGTGAGGTAATTCTCCTTGTGCTAAATTGTGCTTAAAAAAACATTTTTTCTAGGGACAGAAAACTGTAGGTAGGGAGAGTGTGTCAGTTTCTTTCACTGTCAAAGTCCTTGTTTCCAGGGACCTGGAAGGACAGTGAGGTAATTCTCCTTGTGCTAAATTGTGCTTAAAAAAAACATTTTTTCTAGGGACAGAAAACTGTAGGTAGGGAGAGTGTGTCAGTTTCTTTCACTGTCAAAGTCCTTGTTTCCAGGGACCTGGAAGGACAGTGAGGTAATTCTCCTTGTGCTAAATTGTGCTTAAAAAAAACATTTTTTCTAGGGACAGAAAACTGTAGGTAGGGAGAGTGTGTCAGTTTCTTTCACTGTCAAAGTCCTTGTTTCCAGGGACCTGGAAGGACAGTGAGGTAATTCTCCTTGTGCTAAATTGTGCTTAAAAAAAACATTTTTTCTAGGGACAGAAAACTGTAGGTAGGGAGAGTGTGTCAGTTTCTTTCACTGTCAAAGTCCTTGTTTCCAGGGACCTGGAAGGACAGTGAGGTAATTCTCCTTGTGCTAAATTGTGCTTAAAAAAAAAATTTTTTCTAGGGACAGAAAACTGTAGGTAGGGAGAGTGTGTCAGTTTCTTTCACTGTCAAAGTCCTTGTTTCCAGGGACCTGGAAGGACAGTGAGGTAATTCTCCTTGTGCTAAATTGTGCTTAAAAAAAACATTTTTTCTAGGGACAGAAAACTGTAGGTAGGGAGAGTGTGTCAGTTTCTTTCACTGTCAAAGTCCTTGTTTCCAGGGACCTGGAAGGACAGTGAGGTAATTCTCCTTGTGCTAAATTGTGCTTAAAAAAAACATTTTTTCTAGGGACAGAAAACTGTAGGTAGGGAGAGTGTGTCAGTTTCTTTCACTGTCAAAGTCCTTGTTTCCAGGGACCTGGAAGGACAGTGAGGTAATTCTCCTTGTGCTAAATTGTGCTTAAAAAAAACATTTTTTCTAGGGACAGAAAACTGTAGGTAGGGAGAGTGTGTCAGTTTCTTTCACTGTCAAAGTCCTTGTTTCCAGGGACCTGGAAGGACAGTGAGGTAATTCTCCTTGTGCTAAATTGTGCTTAAAAAAAACATTTTTTCTAGGGACAGAAAATTGTAGGTAGGGAGAGTGTGTCAGTTTCTTTCACTGTCAAAGTCCTTGTTTCCAGGGACCTGGAAGGACAGTGAGTGAATTCTCCTTGTGCTATATTGTGCTTAAAAAAAACATTTTTTCTAGGGACAGAAAACTGTAGGTAGGGAGAGTGTGTCAGTTTCTTTCACTGTCAAAGTCCTTGTTTCCAGGGACCTGGAAGGACAGTGAGGTAATTCTCCTTGTGCTAAATTGTGCTTAAAAAAAACATTTTTTCTAGGGACAGAAAACTGTAGGTAGGGAGAGTGTGTCAGTTTCTTTCACTGTCAAAGTCCTTGTTTCCAGGGACCTGGAAGGACAGTGAGGTAATTCTCCTTGTGCTAAATTGTGCTTAAAAAAAACATTTTTTCTAGGGACAGAAAACTGTAGGTAGGGAGAGTGTGTCAGTTTCTTTCACTGTCAAAGTCCTTGTTTCCAGGGACCTGGAAGGACAGTGAGGTAATTCTCCTTGTGCTAAATTGTGCTTAAAAAAAACATTTTTTCTAGGGACAGAAAATTGTAGGTAGGGAGAGTGTGTCAGTTTCTTTCACTGTCAAAGTCCTTGTTTCCAGGGACCTGGAAGGACAGTGAGTGAATTCTCCTTGTGCTATATTGTGCTTAAAAAAAACATTTTTTCTAGGGACAGAAAACTGTAGGTAGGGAGAGTGTGTCAGTTTCTTTCACTGTCAAAGTCCTTGTTTCCAGGGACCTGGAAGGACAGTGAGGTAATTCTCCTTGTGCTAAATTGTGCTTAAAAAAAACATTTTTTCTAGGGACAGAAAACTGTAGGTAGGGAGAGTGTGTCAGTTTCTTTCACTGCCAAAGTCCTTGTTTCCAGGGACCTGGAAGGACAGTGAGGTAATTCTCCTTGTGCTAAATTGTGCTTAAAAAAAACATTTTTTCTAGGGACAGAAAACTGTAGGTAGGGAGAGTGTGTCAGTTTCTTTCACTGTCAAAGTCCTTGTTTCCAGGGACCTGGAAGGACAGTGAGTGAATTCTCCTTGTGCTAAATTGTGCTTAAAAAAAACATTTTTTCTAGGGACAGAAAACTGTAGGTAGGGAGAGTGTGTCAGTTTCTTTCACTGTCAAAGTCCTTGTTTCCAGGGACCTGGAAGGACAGTGAGGTAATTCTCCTTGTGCTAAATTGTGCTTAAAAAAAACATTTTTTCTAGGGACAGAAAACTGTAGGTAGGGAGAGTGTGTCAGTTTCTTTCACTGTCAAAGTCCTTGTTTCCAGGGACCTGGAAGGACAGTGAGTGAATTCTCCTTGTGCTAAATTGTGCTTTAAAAAAAAAATTTTTCTAGGGACAGAAAACTGTAGGTAGGGAGAGTGTGTCAGTTTCTTTCACTGTCAAAGTCCTTGTTTCAAGGGACAGAGAAGGACACCTGAAGGTAGCCCTTATTGCTTTTTTCCCATCTCCCTGCAGGCCATCTATTAGAATGTCTGGAAGGCAAACAAGGAGAGGCAGACAGTCAGGAGGCAATAAAAGAGGGCAAGCAGGCTCTGTGTCTGGGGGCAACAGTGCTGGTCATGGACGCGGTGCATTGTCATCAGCACATGGCCATGGGACACGCTTGTCCTTCTTTTCGGCAGCTGGACATGTTGAGCCACATCATGCCGAAGACTTGGTAGAGTGGATGACCAAGCCCTCCTCCTCCTCCTCATCCTCTCTCACCCAGGCTCAGGGTACTGGAAAAGCAGCTGCCAAAGCGTCCTCTTCCCTGGTATCAATGTCAGACTCATCATCAGTCACTCCTTCCCTAGACCCACCATGTCCTCCTCCTGAGGAGTCCCCCGAACTGTTTCAGCACAGTGTTGGGTACATGCTCCAGGAGGATGCCCAGCGTTTCGAAGGGTCTGATGATGAAACCCAGCTAGAGGAAGGCAGTAGCGTGAGAGCAGACAGAGGGGATGCTCAAGAAGGACACCAATCTGGCAGTCATGTTCCAGCAGCTGCAGCATACTGCCAGATTGCCTCCAGTGATGAGGAGGGAGGTGATGATGAGGTCACTGACTCCACGTGGGTGCCTAATAGGAGAGAGGAGGAGGAGGAGGATGAGGAGGAGGCACATCTCCAACGAGGCAGGATGCCCTTTGGTGGCCAGCGTAAGGGCAGTACACCGACGGAATCACACCGCAGAGCTCCGCCTGTGCAGGGCGCTGCCTCTGCCCGTCATTCAAAAAGTTCTTTGGTGTGGGCCTTTTTTGAGGCTAGTGCATCAGATCGCACAGCTGCTGTTTGCAACATATGTCTCAAGCGTATATCGCGTGGCCAAAACATCAGCCGCTTGGGTACCACATGCCTGACCAGACATATGTTGACCTGCCATGCAGCTCGTTGGCAAGCCTACCTGAAAGACCCACACCAAAGAACAAAGCGGACCTCTCCTTGCACCGCATCAGCTGGGATCTCCAACCCCACTATAACTTCAGTCCTCTCTGAAACATGCACTGAGAGGAATGAAGGTGTAGAATTAGGTGTGTCACAGCCAAGTACTTGCGGCCACTCTGCTAGCAGTACACCGACGTCCGATTCTAGCAGGCAAATTTCCCTGCCCCAGCTGCTGGACCGTCGAAAGAAGTTCACTCCCAGCCATCCACATGCCCAACGGTTGAATGCTAGCTTGGCTAAATTGCTAGCGCTTCAACTGCTGCCTTTTCAGTTGGTAGACTCGGCCCCCTTCCGTGAGTTTGTGCAATGTGCGGTTCCTCAGTGGCAGGTTCCCAAACGCCACTTTTTCTCACGGAAGGCTATTCCGGCTCTCTACCGGCATGTGGAAGGCAATGTCTTGGCCTCGCTGGACAGGGCGGTCAGCGGTAAGGTGCATATTACCGCTGACTCATGGTCCAGCAGGCATGGACAGGGACGTTACCTTTCTTTCACGGCCCATTGGGTCACTCTTTTGGCAGCTGGGAAGGATGCAGGACAAGGTGCAGTAGTGTTGGAGGTTGTCCCACCGCCACGCCTCCAAAATGCTACTACTGGTTGTGACACACCTCTCTCCTCCACCCCCTCCTCTTCTTCTTCCTCCATGGCCTCTTCCTGTGGTTTGTCCTATGAACCAGCGGTGCTCCGTAGCCGTTCACGGGGCTACGCAAGTACGCAGGCAAAAAGATGCCATGCCGTGCTTGCGCTGGTGTGTTTGGGGGACAGAAGCCACACTGGGGCAGAGGTCCTGTCTGCTCTGCAGGGCCAGGCCGAGAGGTGGTTGACGCCACGCCAGCTTAAGCCAGGAATGGTGGTTTGCGACAATGGCACCAACCTCCTCTCCGCCCTCCGACAGGGACAACTGACCCATGTGCCCTGTGTGGCTCACGTCCTTAACCTGGTGGTGCAGCGGTTCTTGGGCAGGTACCCGGGCTTACAGGATGTCCTGAGGCAGGCCAGGAAAGTCTGTGTGCATTTCCGCAGATCTTATAATGCCAGTGCTCGCCTGGCTGAGCTGCAAAAGGAGTTGAACCTGCCCAAGAACCGCCTTATATGTGACATGCCCACCAGGTGGAACTCAACGTTGGCCATGCTGCAGCGGCTGCACACGCAGCAGAGGGCCATCAATGAGTACCTGTGCGACTACGGCACCAGGACAGGGTCAGGGGAGCTTGGTTTTTTTTCTCCACGCCAGTGGGGCATGATCAGGGATGCATGCACTGTCCTGGCACCATTTGAGGAGGCCACGAGGATGGTGAGCAGTGACAGTGCATGCATCAGTGACACTGTACCTCTTGTCCACCTGTTGGAGCACACGCTGCGTGGAATAATGGACAGGGCACTTGAGGCAGAACAGAGGCAGGAAGAGGAGGACTTCCTTGCCTCTCAAGGCCCCCTTTACCCAGACAGTGTTCCTTCTGTCCCACCCATCGCACAGGAAGAGGAGGAGGAGGAGGAGGAGGAGGAGGAGGAGGATTGTGTCAGCATGGAGGTGGAGGCTGGCACTCAGCATCATCAGCAGCAGTCTTTTAGGGATGATTTACAGTCCCAAGAAACCAGTGGACTTGTACGTGGCTGGGAGGAGGTGGCTGCGGATCATGTCGTCCTTAGTGACCCAGAGGACTCCGGAGCGAATGCCTCAGCAAACCTACGCTGCATGGCCTCCCTGATCCTGCAAAGTCTGCGGAAGGATCCTCGTATTCTTCGGATCAAGGAGAGGGACCATTACTGGCTGGCCACTCTCCTTGATCCACGGTACAAGGGTAAGGTTGCGGACCTTATGTTACCGTCGCAGAGGGAGCAGAGGATGAGACAACTCCGGGAGGCCTTGCAGAAAGGTCTGTGCAACGCGTTCCCAGAGACTGGGAGGTTACAAACTCCTGGTCCTGGACAACGAGTTGCTGAGGCTTCGGCCAGTCAAAGAAGGAGCGGTGGGGAAGGTGGCCGTCTGACCGATGCGTTCAGACAATTCTTTAGTCCGCAGCCCCAAAGTATGATCGGTTCCAGCAACCATCGCCAGCGTCTGATAAACATGGTGCAGGAATATCTAGGGGCAAGGTCAGACTTGGACACCTTCCCCACCGAAAATCCTCTGGCTTACTGGGTCTTGAGGATGGATCACTGGCCAGAGCTTGCACAGTATGCAATTGAGCTACTGGCCTGTCCTGCATCCAGCGTTCTTTCGGAACGCACATTCAGTGCTGCTGGAGGATTTGTCACGGATCACAGGGTGCGCCTGTCCACCGACTCGGTTGATCGACTGACTTTCATCAAGATGAACCAGTCTTGGATCACCACCAGCTACCACACACCTGATGCTGATATAACAGACTAATTGATTTTAACATGTCACATCCCTTCAAGACTGATGCTGATGCTGAGTGCCTGTGCTGTTATGTTGACTGGCTATCCTCCTCCTCCGAGTCCTCAATGATACGATTGATGATGATAGCTTGGAAGATCATTTTTGTTTATGGGTGCCGCCACCAGTGGCTAAGGCCCAATTTTTCAGCCCCTGTTTTACAGGGGCGTGTCATTACAATTTTTGAAGCAATACTTTGCAACAGGGCTCATTGCTGTGCTCCAAGTACAGTATCTGTGAGGGGTTGTAGTGTTGTGCCACCAGTGCCTAAGGCCCAATTTTTCAGCCCCTGTTCAACAGGGGCATGCAATTACAATTCTTGATCTAATAATTCACAGCAGGGTCCATTGCTGCACCCACCAAGAGTAACTCTGAGGGCTTACAGTCTTGTGGCAACGCCACCACCACCACCACCACGAAAGGCCCAATTTTTCAGCCCCTGTTCAAAAGGGGCATGTAATTACAATTCTTGATCTAATAATTCACAGCAGGGCCCATTGCTGCACCCACCAAGAGTAACTGTCAGGGCTTACAGTGTTGTGGCACCAGCACCACCATCAAAGCCCCAATTTTTACTACCACTGTTCAACAATTATATGTAATTAAAATTCCTGATATAATAGTTGACAGCAGGGCGTTCCAGCACCAACCAAGAGTAACTGAGTGCTTACAGTGTTGTGCCAACACCAACAACTAAGGGGCCTATTTCTGCAGAGTATATACGGCAGGTCCCTACTTTCAAACATCCAACTTACAAACGACTCCTACTTGCAAACGAAAGAAGACAACAGGAAGTGAGAGGAAATCTACCCCTAGAAAGGAAAATTCTCTCCTGTAAGAATAAATATGGGAGAAAGGGGTCTCATCTGTACTGATGCTTTATCAGCAATCCTTGTTTCAAGAAAAACACCACATTTCAAAAACAGTTGTCATTGGGACGGAAAGTGAGGTGAAATGTTCTGAACAGGGGCACAGACAGCAAAACAAATGTTACAGGGGTGATAACCCTTACCTATGTTTCCCAAAAAGTTTAAAAATAGATTTTTGGGCTGGAACTACACTTCAACAATGTACCTGTTCAAAATTACAAACAGATTCTACATAAGAACAAACCTACAGTCCCTGTCTTGTATGCACCGCCTGTATACGGCTGTTCAGAGTATATAGGGCCTTTTTTATTTTATGTGCGGGGTTCCCCTTAATATCCATACAAGACCCAAAGGGGCTGGTAATGGGCTGGGGTGGGGGGGGGGGGGGGTCATGGGGTAGCTATGCCATTTTTCTTAAAGAATTTCATCCATATTACCGGGACCAGACATTACATTAAAGCCGCAAGCAGTTTTAAATGGCTTTTTTTTCCTTTAGAAGTGTCATTTTGTGCAGGGACAGTTCTAAACACGGGAAACACGTGGCACTTCACAGGCATACTTTAGACACCCCCCAGGTACGATATTTAAAGGAATATTTGACTTTTTTTTTTTCACTTTATGCATCATTAAAATGACTGCTCCCGAAAAACGACCGTTTTTAAAACTTCTTTTTGCATTGATACATGTCCCCTGGTGCACAACCCGGGTTCCCAAACCCTATTTATGACAATAACATGCATAATAGTTGTTATAATTAGCACTTTAGAATTCGAACGTTCGCATCCATTGTATTTAATAGGGTTCTAATGTTCGTTCGAACTTTCGGTCCGTTCGCGGGTTCTGGTGCGAACCGAACCCGGGGGTGTTCGGCTCATCACTACTCTGGACAACAAGTGGAGACAGTCAGTGAATTGCTAATGCAAACCAGGAAATATTGTAAGTAAGATAAAGTCAGAACATGCACTCAATTTACCTTAAAGCTTAAGTGGGCTACATTTACAAAGCGTTATTGTTCCTCTTTAAAAAGGGGGTAAAGTATCGCTCAGCGTTTTTCAAAAAGATTTTTGCCATACACAAAAAAGCTACGAAAATACCACATGAGTTATTTTATGACATCTTGTGGTATTTTTTTTTTTTAATACGTTTTTATTGATTTTTCAAAGCACAAAAAAAAATTACAATTACAAAAAACAGTAAACGAACAGACAGAAAAAAAAAAACACAACCCCACATACATACATTGGTCTTACAGGGTATCTATGCAATTCTTACACAAAGAAAAAAAACATTCCATCGAGTTATAGCCTAAAGCATATAGTAATGATCACATTAGCGCGGTTTTCAAGTTTGTAAACGATGCAGTCCTAAAATATACACACCAATATAAGATATTCAAGTGATTGAGGATATTTACCCAATAACAGACGGGGAATAGGCTAAGAGTCACATTAGTCTAAGAGGATTCGGAGGCGGTGGAAGGGTCCACCAGCCATTTGGACCAAACCTTCTCATATTTGAGGAAACAACCTCTATTAATATAGGTCTCCTTATATAATGGTAGGCTATTGTTAATAAGTCATTTCCACATAGACAGTGAGGGGGGGGGGGGGTAATTTTTTTCCAACTAAGAGCTATAGCTTTACGAGCATAGAACAAGAGCAACAACACCAAAGTACGCCCTGCTACCATGGGAATAAATTGCTCTATCAGACCCAACATACTGTACATATTGCCATTGATGGTTGTAATGGAATAGTGGTAATTTGGAATATAAAAGCTAGTATCTCTTCCCAGTACCCGACTATAGCTGGACAGGTCCAAAAAATATGAGTCTTGTGGTATTTTAGTACTGAAAACTTGAGGTTATTTAATGCCTGGCACTAGCTGGCGTATTTATTAACATTAATAAATCTGCGTTGTTAAGGAGCGGGCAGTTGTCCACATCCTTAACAACCACTAAACAACATGGTTGTTAAGCAGCAGGTAACCGCGTGTCCTTAACGAATGATGAGTAATTAGCTGTCAGCAGGCTTCCCCGCTGGTAAAGGGGGCTTCCAGATTGTGATAAGCCCCCCTGCCCGCAGACCCCCACAGCCACTGGCCTATGCATTGGGGGGAGGGGGGGCCCACACTCCTTTTTTCCCGATTTTTTCTTTTCTTTTTTTTTTTTATTGCCGGCAATTATTTTTGTTTGATTTTTTTGTTTTGTTTTTAGATTCAGCTGTCAGCGGGTAACAGCTGATGACTCATTGGTTGTTAAGGATGCGACAGCCGCCCACTCCTTAACAATCATGGTGTTTACTGGGTGTTAAGGAGCAGGCAGCTGCCTGCTCCTTAACCACTTAAAGGGTTTGTTAACCAATATAATGCAAACTCTGCCAGACTCTCTATTAGAGCCTGACAGAGCACACTGTACCATTCTTATAGAAAAACAAGCGTTGTAAATACTGATTTAGAGCTGTCTTCAGGCAGGTCACATGACTCACGGCCGCTTTACAGCTGTGATGAATGGATACTGCAGGAGGGGCCGTGATCTCCCTCTGACGTCACCCGGGGAGATCACATGGTTGCTCAGTCTCTCCTGCAGTAGCCATGAAAACCGGCCTGAGAGTCACCTGACTGGCCTGAAGACAGCGCTAAAATGGTATTTACACCATTATCTGCCTTAGAAGTCCAGTGTATGTCTATCTTCCCGATTTTTCCTCAGCCTATTCGATCATGGGTGGTGGTAAGATTGATATTGCCTTCATGGCAGAAGTGTTTGTATATGTTATCTTGACTTCGTGTGGGTATTTTTTCTACTTTCTTGTCCCTGTGCATGGCGGCTGGTTCCCTTGCGTTCCAGCCGCCTCTCTCTCACTTCCGGGTTCTGTCGCCGTTCTGTGCATGCGTGGTCCCAAAACGAAAGCAAGGCCTGGTCCGCGCATGCGCGCGAGTCCTCATGTCTGGCGCTGCCGTGACTTCATGCGGCGCCACCTTTAAAACTTGGGGGAAGCCTGCAGAGTCTCTGGAAAGTTCGTGGGCTATACGGCGACTTCCCTAAACTCCTGCAGAGTCTACCCCAGGTAAGTACTGATGTTTGGGGGTTTTATTTTTTCCCTTACTGGTACCTGATCCTTGCTTTCCTGCAGTGTCTAAACTTGGTTAGCTATGGACCCTTCACTGCCACCTGGTGGCCAGTCCTCTCGCAGCAGGTAGGAATGTGGGACATTGGTTTGTCTTCTTATGATTCTGCCTGCTGGGGGAAGGAGTGTAGAGTACAGGGCACTATTTGTGACTTTATGCTTTTCTTTCTTCTCTATCCTTTTTTCTCTCTCTCTCTCTCTCTCTCTCTCTCTCTCTCTCTCTACAGCCCTTCCAGGTCTTATCCACAGCACAGTTCCCGTAGAAGGAGCGGTTCTTCTAAATCACACCACCGGCACTCCATGGATCTTCCTCTAAATCTGGACATCGCAGTAGAGGCTCTTCCCACCCCCCCCCCTCATCTCACAGTAAGGGGACAGAGATCATGTTGGGGATACAGAGCTCAAGTTCCTACTGGCAAATCTCTCTGTGACCGCTGTTTCTCCAAAGCGGCTAACGAGAGGGAGGGTGTAGACCAGCACCTGGAATCTTTAGTCAAACGGGTCATGAAGGAATCCCTACAGGAGAAAGAGGCTGAGAAACCTTGTGATTCCCCACCAGAGCCGCTGGTCTCTCTGTCAGGAGAGGGGCAGGTTTATGAGTCGGAGTTCTCCCAATCTAGTCACCCTTCTGTTCCACCCTTAGATGGCGAGTCAGAAGCGGAAGATTCAGGGATGGGCTTCGAGTACGCCTTGGTCCCTTCCTTGGTTAAAGCTGTTAAAGAAACTCTGAATTGGGAAGACCCCGTAACTTCTCCTCCCAAACAGAGAACATTTTTTCAAACAACTCAGTAAGGAGAGTCAATGTTTTCATTTCCTCTCTGAAGAAGGTGGTATAATTTCTGATGAATGGGGAAAAATGGATAGAAATTTCAAAACTGTATCCCTTCAAAGAAGAGGAGGTTAAACACCTTGAGTCTGCTCCCTTGGTAGACGCAACACTGATGAGACTTGTTATGTATGTGACTCTTCAGTTGGAGGATACGGTCTTATTCAAGGATCCTTTGGAGAGATGGATCGATTCGAATCTGAAGCAGATTTATTTGACAGCAGGAACAGTCTGTAAACCAGTTCTGGCCCTAGCCACAGTTTCAAAGGCCTTGGAATCATGGTCAGACAGTGTGGATGAGTCCCTCAGAGGTATCTCTATTGAGATGGCTAAAAGTTTGCATATTCAAGAAATCAGGCTGGCATCTGCCTTTCTGGGGGAGGCCGCTATTGACGTTATTCTCCTGGTGGCCTGGGTTATGTTAGCAGCGGTCACAGTCCGTCGTGCCTTATGGCTCTGTCCCTGGTTGGCGGATCCAGCTTCTAAGCAAGCTTGGTGTCGTATTCCCTTTGAGGGCACTTCTCTCTTTGGCAGCAAACTTGATAGCGCCTGGGCCCGGGCCACGGGTGTTAAGTCAGGGTTCTTCCCTCAGGATAGGCCAGAAACGAACTTTCCCGAGAACACAGAGTACTGATCACGCAATGGAAGCACGCAATTACAGGCCTGGTTGAGAGTTTACAAGATCCTGGAAATCCAGGCAATCCTCTTTCAAAAACCAGCGAAAGGTGGTTCCTCTAGTAACCGGGATTCCACTAAGTCCTTTAGAAATTGGGCACGCTCAGGCATGTCAGGTGGGGGCTCGTCTCCTCCACTTTCAGCATGTTTGGGTGGCCTCAATTCTGGATTTTTGGACCATCAAGACGGTCTCCTCAGGTCACACTTGGGTCTTCGAAAGCACCCCCAGGCTCAGATTCATACCTTACGAGTCTTCCATGTTCAGAAGAAAAGAAACAGGTCCTGTTAACTTACGTAAGCTCTTTATTGGATCAAGGCGCAGCCATCACTGTTCCAGATGGTGAACGAGGCAAGGGCATGTATTATCCCCTGTTCATGGTACAGAAAAAGAAAGAAACCAGTCATAGATTAGACACATCTCAATCAGTTCATTCGAAAAGAAAAATTCAAGGATGGAGTCACTACTAACGATCCAACAGTCAGTTCATTCAGGAGACTGGTTGGTGTCAATCGACCTGAAAGACGCCTACTTTCACGTTCCAGGGCAGCAGACTTCCATCAGTTCCTTCGCTTTGCAGTAGGCAATCAGCACTTGCAGTTTACCTGTCTCCCCTTCGGTCTCATGACATCACCTCGGGTGTTCTCCAAGGTTCTGTCAGCTGTTGTTGCTCTGCTCCGAGTCAAAGGAGTTCGTCTTCACCACTACCTAGATGACCTCCTCCTTCCAGCTCAAGACAAAGGTCAACTTTTAGAGCACAGGAACTTAGTCATGTCAACTCTTCAGTCGTTCGGGTGGCTCCTGAATCTGGAGAAGAGACACCTGGAGCCAACTCAAAATGTTTTTCTCGGTGCCCACTTCAACACGAAGGAAAGCACGATCTCGCTGTCCGAGGAGAAGATTGTGGTAATCCGGGACAGAATCCGCTCAGCCCTTGCTTCGTCTCACCACTCCGCTCTTCAGTGCCTGAAGGTGATCGTCACTATGGTAGCCACCATTCCCATGGTGAAGTGGGCACAATGGCACACTCGGCCCTTCCAAAAAGGGTTCCTCCAACAATGGGACTCTCCTTGCGAAAATCAGTGCATCCTCCTCACTCCAGCCATGAGAGCATCTCTCCTTTGGTGGCTGCAGGGCAAAAATCTTTGCAACTGTCATTTGATCCTCCCCATCACATGGGTCACGATAACCTCAGTTGCCAGCAATCTGGGCTGGGGCGCTCATTGCCTCGGAAGTGGCTCAGGGCAGATGGAGCTCACCTTCTTGGGTGATTGTATCCAATATACTGGAGCTGCGGACCGCATTTAAGGCACTCCTATCATTCTGCCATCTAATAGTGAATTCCTCAGTGATGCTCAGGTTGGACAATACAACCACGGTGGCTTACGTAAGGAAGCAGGGTGGAACTCGCAGCTGGTCCCTGCTACGGGAAGTAGAGCCAATCATGAATTGGGCTCAGAGGAATTTGTCCAACATCTCAGCGGTATACATTCCTGGGATTCAGAATTATAAAGCGAAGGGCCTGGCTCCTTCAGAGGCAGTGACTGCACACAACTCGGAGTATCTCAACCTCTTGGGCAGCTTCTCGACATGTCGCTCCTGAAGTTATATGTAGAGAGGCTTCCTGGTCGTCTATCAACATTTTTGTTTCTCACTATTGTGTTGAACCAGCTGCCTTGTCATCCGGTAATTTTGGCTTGAAAGTTCTGACGGTGTTAAATAAATTGTTTACTTTACTCAGCATTTTGCCCACCCGGGTGTGTTTGGCGAGTTATTTCCCACACATATGCTGCCATGGAGCCTGTCAGAAAAACGGAAATTTTCTTATCAAATACTTACTGTAATTTTCCTTTACTGATAGGCTCCATGGCAGCAGGAGTCCCTCCCAATGCTTGGAGTAGGCTAGTTACGGAACACGGCTGGCAGCCCAGAGCAAAGATATATGGGAGAGGTGTCCTATAGGGTAGTTATGGAGGTGGGGCCAACCCACATGTATGCTGCCATGGAGCCTATCAGGAAAGGAAAATTACGGTAAGTATTTGATAGGAAATGTTCTTTTTTTTTTTTCTATAAAAAAAGACAACAGTAAAGTTAGACCAATTTTTTTTCATATTGTGAAAGATAATGTTACGCCGAGTAAAAATTATTACCCAACATGTCACCATTCAAAATTGCGCCCACTCGTGGAATGGCGACAAACTTTTACCCCTAAAAATCTTCATAGGCAACGTTTAAAAAATTCTACAGGTTGCATGTTTTGAGTTACAGAGGAGTTCTAGGGCTAGAATTGTTGCTCTTGCTCCCACAATCGCGGTGATACCTCACATGTGTGGTTTGAACACCGTTTCATATGCGGACGCTGCTCACATATGCGTTCGCTTCTGCACACAAGCTCGGCGTTTAAAATGTTATTTTTTTCTTATTTATTTTACCTTTTATTTAATTTTTTTACACTTTTCTTTAAAAGAATATTGTGTCACTTTTATTCCTATTACAAGGAGTGTAAACATCCCTTGAAATAGAAAAAAAGCATGACAGGACCTCTTAAATATGAGATCTGGTGTCAAAAGACCTCAGATCTCATATTTCCTGGTGCCTTCATGGCAGTATATTAAGGGTTAATGGTTCCGCCCCAATTAACTCACAGGACCACGTAACTCTATAAAAGAAAGTTACTCCCCCCTCAGGTATTCTTTTTCCTGTCCTCATCCAAAACTGCAGGATCACAGATCAGCCCTACCTCACCGTCATATGGTGTAGCCAGCCATTGCAGGTTCATGCTCTCCTGCAGGATGGAGTCCCATCACTTGGATTGCTAAATGCATCACATAAGTATGGGAGCCTGTTTTTCTGTGGATCTTTTTGGGGCCTGTCTAAAACATCCAGGAGCACCTCCTTCTCTGTGGCTTTTGGCTGACTATTCCAGGGCAAGACAGCACAAGGTACCTTTTAGAGCACTTCAGTGGCGTTCTTTTTTTTCCCTCATGTGTACCTGACACTGCATTCATGCGTGACACTGCATTCATGTGCAACTGTCTCCATGTGCACCTAAACACTGCAGCCATGTGTAACTAGCGCTGCCTCCATGTGCACCTAACATTGCATACTTGTGCACCTGCCGATGCTTCCATGTGCACCTAACACTGCATCTATGTGTACCTAGTGCTGCCTCCATGTGCACCTAAAACTGAGTCCATGTGTACTTGGTGATGCCTCCATGTGCACCTAATTCTGCACTCAGGAATTTCTGGCCTAACATTGCCTCCCATATGTACCTGGGTGTACACAGTGCTGTGGCGCTAGACGCTATACTCATAGGCGCTGCCTCCAGGTGCGGTCCTCTCCTGAAGATTCCTTCCATTGGTGGGAGCCGTGAGTGGCCTGATAATACCGCCGGGTGCGCCGCCATCCCCCCCCTCCCTGTGGGTGCGGGCGCTTCGCGCGCGTCTCCTTGCACCGTCTCATCATCTCAGGGGTGGAGTCACAGCGGAACGTCACAGTGCATGCGCAGTAGCCTTCTGAGACTGAGCAGCGGCCATCTTGGTACACCCTGTAGATTGTATGTTTTTTTGGCTAATTTAAAGCCCGCCAAAGTAAAAATAAGACATCTCCTATTCTCTGCTCCCTCCATTACATTTTCATATAGCCTGACCAGTAGTATTAATGGTACGTGTGTGTGTGTGTGTGTGTGTGTATGTGTGTATGTGTGTATGCGCACATGTATATGCGTATATCGATGTGTAGGTATATTGGTAAATATTTAATAGTAGTATTAATTAGTATCCCCTTCCTATACCTTTTTTATGTATTTAGATTTAATCTTAGCCCTAGCCGCTCTGATATTACAATGCCGTATCAATAAAGATCCTCAACATATCGCTAGGTAAGGGCTGCAACTAACAGGTAAGTTCCTTCATTCAAAGAGCACAGGGCATATGGAAATATTCTCTGTTTTTTCCGCAAGCCCGCACCGAGAGCCACCCGCAAGGGTTCTCTCAAGGGAAATACCTCCTGCAGTGACGGAGGTCACCCCAGCATACCCCAACCAGGCATGACTCCCAGCGCAATTTTGCACGTCCAGGGGAAAAGCCTGAGTTTGTGGGAACAAGCCCTACTGGGAAAATTGGCGTATGGCCAAGGTCCGCCTAAGGAGGAAAGAGCAATAAAACGCACTATTTTCTCTCCAGATTGGTTAAGAACCTGATTCAGAAGGCGAGTCGATTGCAGCCAAAAAGAACATACCAACATTTTGATGTCAGTTTAGTAAAATCGCATCACATTGTTATCATGTTATTGCATTTAAAGATGCGATTCATGGGAGGAAGATCCGGTATCCTCTGTCCAAACGGGAGTATACATTGTTTTTTTCCTCACCTGACAAAGAAAGCTTTGACCGTTACCTTTACGAGGTCAGGAGAACGAGGGGCGAAAGCACATCGCCTACAATCAATGTCTCAGAAGCAGATGCGCAGCTCCTTGATTCAGATCCGACTTTGAGCGCGTCGGTCATGAGGCTAGCCAAGAATGCAGCCATCGATGTCCTGGGGTGCTCCCCCAGAGCCATGCTATACTTCATCACGACCAGAAGGGCATTTCGGCTAAAGCCATGGTCAGTGGACCCATCTGCAATGCAATCCTGATGTTGCATATGATGGAAGGCCCAATTCGGCGATATAAAAAATATATATATTTTTTCCCTAAGATAGGAGAAGAGATTTTGCCTCACGGTGTCAGGGACGTGCTGGGCTTGAACCTGGGACCTCTTCTGTGTCTGGCATTGACTCTTCCAGCGGAGCTATCTGAGATGCTGGACAGTTCCCTGCCTGATCTGCTGGATAACCTATCTGATCCATTAGACTACTCTGCTTGGTGTCTGATTACTGTTGAACTCTGAACCCCTTGCTCCTCCCATGTACTTCCTATAAAAGACATTCCAGAGATGTTGCCCCTTGCGGTTTGATCTGCTTCTGTTCCCTGAGTTCCTGATTCTGTGCTTGTATCCTGTTCCTGTGTTTGACCCGGCTTCCTGACCACGCTTCTGTCTCCAGTCCTGACCTCGGCTCGTTTGACCCTGCTCAGTTATCTGCCAGTCTGCCTGTTGCCAAGATTCGGCCTGGACTTTGACTACTCTCTGCCTGCCACTTGTGATGTTTACCTTGATGTGTATGACCCGGCTTGTCTGACTCTGCAAACCTGCACCAGCTTACCTGCATCCTCTGCTCTGCAAGCTGCACACGCTGACCTGCATCCTTTGCAATGCAAACCTGCACCTGCTGACCTGCATCCCTGCTCTGCAAACCTGCACCTGCTGACCTGCATCCCTGCTCTGCAAACCTGCACCTGCTGACCTGCATCCCTGCTCTGCAAACCTGCACCTGCTGACCTGCATCCCTGCTCTGCAAACCTGCACCTGCTGACCTGCATCCCTGCTCTGCAAACCGGCACCTGCTGACCTGCATCCTCTGCTCTGCAAGCTGAACCTGCTGACCTGCATCCGCTGCTTCCGGAACCAGCTGTTCCAGTCTCCACTCGGCTCCACCACTCCAAGCAGTGAGGATCAGACAGGCACCCTTACCTCACCGTGCTCTTACCACCACTGTCCCCACTCCAGTGGTCTCCGAGCCGGGGTTGTACGGGAGGTCCCTCTCCGCACGTCAGGCTCACACCTAAGGTACGTTACAGTATCAAACTGCCATGCCTGAGCCTGCAGGAGATACCTTGCCTATGGACAATGTCTATCAACACCTTACAGCTCTCACTCAGATCGTGAAGTCTCTGCAGGGCAGCCATGTCCGAATGGATAAGCAGACACAAACTCAAGCCACCTCTGCAGATTCACCTCCAACCCCAACTTCCTCTATTGGAATGTTACCATCTCCTGAGCCCAGGGTCCCTGTTCCTGAGAAGTTTTTCGGGGATCGGAGTAAATTCCGTGCGTTTCGCAACGCATGTGAACTTTACTTTTCGTTGCTACCTCTGACTTTTTCATCTGAAGCCACCAAGGTGGGCTTCGTTATCACTTTGCTGCAGGGGGAACCTCAAGCTTGGGCCCGTCACCTACTTGAAGTCCGCCATGTAGTTCTAGACTCTCTGCCCTCTTTTCTTGATGCCATGGCCCGACTTTATGACGATCCACAGCGGACTTCTACTGCCGAGGCTGCTCTCCATGCGCTCCAGCAAGGCTGCCGAGCGGTCGAGGACTATGTGACTGATTTCAGACGCTGGAGCGCGGATACCCAGTGGAATGAGGCGGCTCTGCGGCATCAGTTCCATCTTGGTCTCTCTGAAAGCCTGAAGGATGAGTTAGCACGGGTCGGTGTTCCTGATGTTCTAGAGACTTTAATTAATTTGTCTATCCAGATAGACCGACGACTCCGGGAGCGCAGAGCAGAAAGGTCTACCCAACAGCTCCGCCCAGCTTGGATGCTACCCCGGATACGAGCCCCTGTGTACCCTGCCAGTGCCAGTACGGTTCCAACTGAACCCTCATCCCTCAACCAGACCATCAAGCCAGGGCAGCTTGGACTAATGAAACATTCCCTATCGGCCAAGGAACGACTTCGTCGGCTGCAGAATTATCTATGCCTGTATTGCGGTGAACCCGGTCATTATGTCTCTTCTTGTCCTGCTAAGCTGCGCAAGGTCCTGGCTACCTCTTCTCCCAACTACTCACCTCCATCTACCAATGCTACTCACCTGGCTCTTCCTATCTCTTTCCAACTACCAGGGAGGACAATACCAGTAACTGCAATAATCGACTCTGGGGCATGTAGTTGTTTTGTCGATCTAGACTTTGCAGCACAACAACACATCCCACTCCAACCTAAGACTCAGGGACTTTCCATTTTCCTGGCAGATGGGTCTCGCATCAAGTCCGGAGTAGTGACCCAGGAGACCCCTCCTTTGCCTGTGATCACCTCCATGGACCATAAGGAACTATTGACTTTGGATGCTATTGCATCTCCCATGTTTCCAGTTATCCTGGGTCTACCCTGGCTTCAGGCACACAATCCACAGATTGATTGGGGAACCGGAAGTATTAAGTTCCAGTCACCATACTGTCAACGCCACTGCATGCTTCCACGTCCCAGCACCTTGGGGCCTCTGTTATGCCTGGATTCAGATCCAGAGATACGAGCTTCTGTACCCAAACAATATCATGAGTTCCTGGACGTCTTCAGCAAACGAGGGGCCGAAGTCCTCCCGCCTCATCGTCCTTACGATTGTCCAATCGAGCTTCTTCCCGGTGCTGAGATTCCTTTCGGACGGATCTTCCCCCTATCTGAACGGGAGCTTGAGGTACTGAAAGAATACGTTGATGAGAACCTTAAGAGGGGTTTCATCCGTCCTTCCACTTCTCCAGCAGGGGCAGGAATCTTCTTTGTGGAGAAAAAAGACCATTCTCTTCGGCCCTGTGTAGATTACCGGGAATTAAATAAAATCACGGTCAAGAACCGGTACCCTCTGCCTCTGGTACCTGAACTTTTTCAAAGACTCAGGACTTCCTCTGTGTTTACCAAATTAGACCTGCGGGGGGCGTACAACCTGGTACGCATCCGAGCAGGGGATTAATGGAAGACTGCCTTTCGTACCAGGTTCGGCCATTACGAATACCTAGTAATGCCCTTCGGCCTATGTAACGCTCCTGCCACCTTTCAGCATCTAGTCAATGATGTTTTCAGAGACTGTCTGGACATTTATGTAGTTGTCTATCTTGTTGATATTTTGATTTTTTCCTCCTCTCTTGAGCAGCACCGGAAACACGTCAAGAGTGTACTCTGTCGTCTCCGCCAGCATGGACTGTACGCAAAACCAGAAAAGTGTGAATTCGAGCGACAGAGTATCCAGTTCCTTGGCCTAGTGATCTCTACAGAGGGATTCAAGATGGACCCACAGAAGGTTTCAGCCATTCTGGATTGGCCTGCACCTTCAGATAAAAAGGGGGTGCAGCGCTTCGTTGGCTTTGCCAATTTTTATCGGAGGTTTATCAAGGGATTCTCTGCTATTATTTCCCCGATTACGCAGCTAACGAAGCAAAATGCTCGATTCCAGTGGACATCTGAAGCACAGGCTGCTTTCACAAACCTAAAAATACTTTTTACGTCTGCTCCTATCCTAAGTCATCCCGATCCTGCCCTACCGTATCTACTTGAGGTAGATGCCTCAGAGACAGCGGTTGGAGCTGTTATCTCTCAGCGCCAAGGTCTCAAGGACTTGATACACCCGGTAGCCTTCTTCTCCCGTAAGCTTACCCCATCCGAGAGGAATTATGATGTTGGAGACCGGGAGCTCCTGGCCATTAAATCTGCCCTTGAGGAGTGGAGGTACTTGTTGGAGGGAGCAGCGCATCCTATACTCATTTACACAGACCACAAGAACCTAGAGTATCTGAGAGCTGCCAAACGTCTGGGACCACGCCAGGCACGTTGGGCACTATTTTTCTCTAGGTTCTCGTTCCACATAACTTACCGGCCAGGCTCCAAGAACACCAAACCAAACGCTCTTTCCCGCATGTTTGATGATCCAAAAGAGGTGTCAGCTCCAGATACCATTCTATCGGAAGGCAACTTCTTACTTTTACAAACTAGCCTGATGTCTGTCTTGAAGCAAGCTTCTACAGGTGTGTCTGGTCCCTCTGAAATCACTCTGGTACCCAAGGACGGGTTACTTTGGAAGAATGACAAAATCTTTGTGCCAGAAGAAGTTCGAGTCACATTGTTAAACTTGTGTCATGATCATCCCCTGGCAGGCCATTTCGGAATGCATAAAACCCTTGAACTGATTCAACGCACGTTTTGGTGGCCGGGTCTTGAAAAAGACTGCAGGGAATATGTAGGTTCATGTGCCACCTGTATCCGTAGCAAGACCACTAGAAGCAAGGCCTGGGGTCTGCTCAGACCCTTACCAGTCCCTGACCGTCCCTGGAAAATGATTGCCATGCACTTCATAGTGGAACTCCCCCCGTCTGAAGGTTGCACAGCCATCTTTGTAGTGGTTGACCGTCTATCCAAGATGGCCCACTTTGTGCCTCTCAAAGGCACGCCCTCTGCCATGGAAACTGCCCAGGTCTTCATTAGGGAAGTAGTAAGGCTACATGGGGTCCCTGCGGACATCGTTTCGGATAGAGGGGTGCAGTTCACCTCTCGCTTTTGGAAGGCTTTGTGCAAGGTCCTGAAGATTGAGTTCTCCATGTCCTCGGCCTATCACCCCCAAACTAACGGGCAAACCGAAAGAACGAATCAGACGCTCGAACAGTACCTCAGATGCTTCACCACCTTCGTTCAAGACGACTGGGTAGCTTTACTACCCTTGGCAGAGTTTGCCTTTAACAACGCCAGTCATTCGGCTACAGGTCAATCGCCATTTTTTGCCAACTACGGGTTTCACCCGACCTTCTTACCTGATCTCATCCCTGATTCAACAGTCCCAGCGGTCCAGAGTATTGTTGATTTCCTGACCCGTACCAGCAGGATATTGCAGGAAGCCATGACTAAGGCACAAGCAGCCAATAAAAGGATCTTTGACAGGAAAAGGAGAGGGGAATTATGCCTGCAACAGGGTGACCAAGTATGGTTATCGACCACCAACCTTAAGATGGCTTGCCCCGCAAGGAAACTGGCACCTAAGTTCATCGGTCCTTTCCCAGTAAAACGGAAATTAAATGAGGTCTCCTATCAATTTGCCTTACCGGAGTCGTTGAAGATTCACCCAGTCTTTCACGATTCCTTGCTGAAACCCGCAGTGCCCGACCCGTTCCCAGACAGGGGATCGGGACCACCCAAGCCTGTAATCATTGACGGTGATGAGGAGTTCGAGGTGGAGGCCGTCTTGGACTGCCGAAGAAGAGGGAACCAGCTTCAATTCCTGATCAAGTGGAAGGGGTACGGTCTGGAGGAGAACTCCTGGGAACCCCAACAGAACATTCACGCCCGAGAGTTAATCCAGGCCTTTTTTCGCAGTCACCCCCAGAAAAGAGCTCTATTGGGCACCCGGAGGTTGCCCTTAAGGGGGGGGGGCACTGTCAGGGACGTGCTGGGCTTGAACCTGGGACCTCTTCTGTGTCTGGCATTGACTCTTCCAGCGGAGCTATCTGAGATGCTGGACAGTTCCCTGCCTGATCTGCTGGATAACCTATCTGATCCATTAGACTACTCTGCTTGGTGTCTGATTACTGTTGAACTCTGAACCCCTTGCTCCTCCCATGTACTTCCTATAAAAGACATTCCAGAGATGTTGCCCCTTGCGGTTTGATCTGCTTCTGTTCCCTGAGTTCCTGATTCTGTGCTTGTATCCTGTTCCTGTGTTTGACCCGGCTTCCTGACCACGCTTCTGTCTCCAGTCCTGACCTCGGCTCGTTTGACCCTGCTCAGTTATCTGCCAGTCTGCCTGTTGCCAAGATTCGGCCTGGACTTTGACTACTCTCTGCCTGCCACTTGTGATGTTTACCTTGATGTGTATGACCCGGCTTGTCTGACTCTGCAAACCTGCACCAGCTTACCTGCATCCTTTGCAATGCAAACCTGCACCTGCTGACCTGCATCCTTTGCAATGCAAACCTGCACCTGCTGACCTGCATCCCTGCTCTGCAAACCTGCACCTGCTGACCTGCATCCCTGCTCTGCAAACCTGCACCTGCTGACCTGCATCCCTGCTCTGCAAACCTGCACCTGCTGACCTGCATCCCTGCTCTGCAAACCTGCACCTGCTGACCTGCATCCCTGCTCTGCAAACCGGCACCTGCTGACCTGCATCCTCTGCTCTGCAAGCTGACCTGCATCCGCTGCTTCCGGAACCAGCTGTTCCAGTCTCCACTCGGCTCCACCACTCCAAGCAGTGAGGATCAGACAGGCACCCTTACCTCACCGTGCTCTTACCACCACTGTCCCCACTCCAGTGGTCTCCGAGCCGGGGTTGTACGGGAGGTCCCTCTCCGCACGTCAGGCTCACACCTAAGGTACGTTACACACGGTCAGTTACCAAACAAAGATCAAGAGAGAAGAGGCTGGTAAGGCTCACGAGCCACCTTTCCCAAATTGGACAATTCTTAAGACCGCGTCTTCGTCGGTTGAGAGGCAGAAGTCCTTCTGACCCCCCTGATCCACAGGTCTGGCAGTAACATCAGGCCTTTCGTCTAGGTTTGAGTGGGAAAACTGCAATGGTCCATGCAGCCTCCACGATCCTTTAAGGGCTTATTCTTTTTTGGAAGTTCAATCCATCCTCCACCCCCCTTCTCTCCGACCCACCAAATTCTGATCTCCAAGGGCGAGACGGAAGCTCTCTTTCAGTGTATTCAAATACTTCTACACCAACAGGCAGTATTGCCAGTACCAAACTTGGAGTAACACCCGGGGCTCTACTCCCCAGTCCTTTCTTTTAGTTCCCAGGAAATCAGGGGCTGGAGACTCGTGTTGGATCCAGAGAGGTTGACGGATACGTTCGGGTAGAACATGTCATTCGGCATCCCTAGATACCGTAATTCTGACAGTACAGCCAGATATTTGGATGGTCTCTACAAGTCTCCAGGATTTCTTCCCTTCACATTCTCATCCATCTTTCCAATCTTTTTCCCGGGTTGAAAGTAGGCGATCTGCGCCTCCACTTCCAATATCTTCCCTTAGGGATTTCATCAATCCCCAAAACCTTTGCCAAGGTCTTAGCAACCACCCTGGCTTCCTTCTGGGAAAGGAGGTCAGGGTCCTGCACTTCTTCCAATTCGAGTGACTTATCTGCTCAGTCAATTGACGCCTACGGGTGCAGCTGCAAACTTTAGTCAACATCCCAGTGAAGGCGGTGTCACTTCCATCAGAGGATCCCTGAATTGGTACAGAAGGTGGAGGAAGTGAACAGTTGGTGTTTACAATCTCTGTTTGGACTTTCTGGCACAACGAAGAAAGAGGCACCGAAGACAAATGAGAGTTATCGGTGGAAACCAGCCTTGGTGGTGGGCACGGCCTCCCAACCTCCTAGTTCACCGCTCCCTTGACCCATTCTTGCATCTAAAGCAAGTCAACTGGACTGGGGGGTGACACATCACCAAAAGAACCAGTTAGTACAAGGGAGATGGTGTTTCAACTCGGAGAGTATGATTTCCGATATCCTAGAGCTAAGAGTGGCATGGACGGCGCATATAGTCCCTCTTCTTGGGAGCAAGTCCATACTGGTTCAGACAGACAAGACAGCAGTGGCCTATGTTCAAAGCCTTGACGGGACGCACAGCAGGTCTCTGTCCAGCGTCGTGGCCCCAATTAGTTCGTGGGCGGAGGACAATTTGGTCAATCTTCAGGCGGCCTACATCCCAGCCCCTGAGAATCAGCTAACCAATCGCCTTTCAAGGTCTTTCAACAGCAACAATGAATAGTCACTAGGCCCGTGGATTGTCCGGTGGATATACCAACAGCGGGGTACTCCCCATTGAGAGCTTTGAGCTTCCCACTCAAAAGCGAAACTCCTTTGCTTTTTATGAGATTCCCTCAAGATTACTCTGATACTGAGTTTCCTCCAGCTTCTATTGTCGGAGAAGGTCACTATCCTGGCAACCATGCCATACTGGGAAAGGGGACAATGGTTTCCACTCTCCGTCAAAATGGCTCGGTGCAGCACACTTCCGATTCCACACGCGGTTTCCACTATTAGTCAAATAGCTCAGTACAGCTTCCACACACGGTCAACCTCCTATATCAAGACGACTTCTTTCTCCCACGTCCGGGGATCCTGGACTTGAAGCCCTGAAAGCTGAGCAGAGCAGACTTGGTGACCTAGGGTGCTCGCATGGTGTCACCCAAACATTATTACAACCAAGAGTCCTCCACCTATGCCATCTTATATTAGGTTTCGAAGGGGATTCACAGAACTGGCAGAATCCAACCATTTCAATCCACTAGGTCCTGGGCTCCAAAGATTCTACTCTTTCTACTAACTGGTCTGGACTTAGGCTGAAGTCTAAAGCACTCTGAAGGTTCAGCCTGTAGCCTTGTCAGCTTTGACAGGCGCACGCTGGGCACTGAATCTTCTCGTAGAACGTTTCCTGAAAACAGTCAGTCCATGTTCTCCCGGGAAGACTGATACCCCATATGGGTGTCTGACAGATGTCTTAGACCCTTCCTTTGCACCCACTAAAGAGTGTGCGTTGGGAGGCATTACATTGGGAACCTACCTTGCTGATTGCCATCATATCAGGTCGTAAGGTGTCAGAAACACAGCCTCTAGGGGCACAGGAACCCTACGTCACCTTTTTCCCAGGCAGGGTAGCCCTACAGCCTATTCACCAGCATGTCTCTAAATTGTCTGCACTCTACATTCTCAGCCGGGTATGGCTTCTCCTGACTTTCGGAGAAGATCAATCTCCTCAAACTACACGGTTTGGATATAGCCAGATCCCTGAGGCGTTACTGGAGTGGTCTCCCAGTCCGAAGTGCGCCGAATGCGCACTCATCACGGGGAAGGTCCTCTACCTCGGCAACGTTTGGGCTAGGGTCTCTCCGAAGACAATTTGCAGGAAGGCTAGTTAGTCATCCTTCATCACCTTCATGCCGCACTATACCCTAGGCGCGGCAATCCTTATCTCCTGAGATTTGGGAGGAGGTCTCTTGGAACTATCAGTTCTGTAAACTCATTTAATTTGTATTATTGCAGTACCCTCCCTGTAAGCGAGTTAGGTACCCTTAGTATGCTGCCATGAAGGCACCAGGAAAACGGAAAATTGTATACTTACCTTTCCGTAATTTTCCTTTCCTGGTGCCTACCATGGCAGCATACACCCTCCCTTCTATAATCCTTAAAGTTCTGAAGACTAGTTACAAGAATACCTGAGGGGGGAGTAACTCTTTCTTTTATAGAGTTACGTGGTCCTGTGAGTTAATTGGGGCGGAGCCATTAACCCTTAGTATGCTGCCATGGTAGGCACCAGGAAAGGAAAATTACGGAAAGGTAAGTATACAATTTTCCGTTTTACACTAAAATGCAATAAAAAAAATTAAAAAAATTTAATGTCATTAAAAAAAAAAGTCTCTTTAAGAGCTATGGGCGAAAGTGAAGTTTTGACGTCGCTTCCGCCCTGCAGTGATATGGAGACGGGTGGGGGCCATCTTTCCCTCACTCGTCTCCATACCAAACCCAGGTAGAGGACCCGATTGCCTCTGCCGCTACCAACGGCTCCGGTAAGTGGCGGAGGGCACCGAAGAGGGATGGGAGGGGGGCCCTCTCCCGCTGCCGATAAATTGATCAAAAGTGATTTTGTGGCAAATCCACCGCAGAGACCACTTTTATCTGAAACAGGATCGTTTACTGAAGAAGAGGATACCGGGGTTCTGGCAGCTAACTGCTGTCATAACAAAGATATCCCTCTCCAAAGTGCTGACGTATATCGGCGTGAGCCGGTCCAGAAGTGGTTAATCATAAGTGCGTCAAATGGAAGAATGTTCTGGCACGAACATTGACATTTGACATTAATGACATTCAAATGTTCTGAGATTTTTCGTATGAATTTCCTAATACCTTTTCTAAGAATTTTTGTTCAAAACCTTATCAATCTATGGCTAGCTTTAGTCTCTCTATAATATCTCACCACCACACCCTCCTCTGACAATCCCCAGGACACATTCAGTACCTTCATTGTCACAGTACTCCAGAATTGAAGGATCTTCCCGGATTATTGCAGTCAATGTGTTGACATCACCATTCGCTGACGCTTGGTATACCACACTCAAGTCAATCTCTTCTGCTGAATCACCTTGAAACAAAAAACAGAAAGGCCATTTGTTATCAATTATATTAGCAAGTTATATAGTAAAAGTAGATTGCCAGATCAAAACCGAAATCGCAGGACCTAGGTCCTACCTTCCAGTTCTAGCTGTAATTATCTACGTGCACAGGTGAAAAACAATCCTGTCTGAAATCATAGTAATAATGAGTGACCATACAAATAAACACATGCAGAATGTATTTTTTCCTGTTACCTTTCTTATTCTAGCCTGATCATTGGACAGGGAAGGAGCAGCAACAAACTGATGAGGTCATTAGTTTGCTTTTTCCATATAAGTAAGTTCACAGTATTAAGCTGGTAATAGATGCGTCATTTCTTTTAGTTTCAATCCAAAAAAACAAACAGATTTCTCCATCCACAGAAGCGAGATGGAAAGAGGAATCTCTCCTCTTTTTCCAGAAGAAATCGTCTTCTGGCAAAAGTTTTCCAGCTATAGCGCCCTGCTTCTGTTAGACTAAATTTAGTTGTTGGTTCTACTGTAGTCAGTGGAGAAATGATCTGTCTGGTCAGGGTTTTCTAAGCTGGTTGATTTATCGCTCCTGCCTGTTTCTGGAAAAAGCTTCCAAAAAACAGAGGAAGAAGGGTCAATCACTCAGTGATGAATATTTATCATACCTCAGCCAATTCCTGGAAGGGGGTGACCAGAAGGTGGCTGGGAGGGTAATAAATGTTTGGGAGGTCTGAACGGAGTGTTCTCCTTCCTCTGCTGGGAGGGTTGTATGGAGGATGTGGTTGTACAGAAGGGCCGTGCTATGAGGTCAATGGCTGGTGAGGCACTGACTAGTATCAGAGCCAGATAAACACAGCTTACATAAGCTGCGAACGTTAGAGTGAGAGCTATAATTCTAGCACTAGACCTCCTCTGTAACTCTAAACATGTAACCTGTAAAATATTTTAAAGTGTCGCCTATGGAGATTTTTAAGTACCGAAGTTTGGCACCATTCCACGAGTGTGCTCAATTTTAAAGCGTGGCATGTTAGGTATCTATTTACTTGGCGTAACATCATCTTTCACATTATACAAAAACAATCTAGCTAACTTTAGTGTTTTTTTAATATATTTATATTTATATATAACGAAAACGCATTTGAAAAATTGCTGCGCAAATACTGTGTAACATAAAAAGTTGCAACAACCACCATTTTATTCCCTAGGGTGTCTGCTAAAAATATATATATATATATATATATATATATATATATATATATATATATATATATATATTAAAAAACTGTACTCAAGCAGGTGGCTTAACAGACAAATTACTGAAGTTTGAAGTTATAACTTCACACCAGTAATTTCAAAGTAAATAGATAAATAATAAATGATTGTGTTATAACATATAGCATAATAATATAGGATTTAGCTTGATTAACCACTTAAGGACCGGAAGATTTGCCCTCTTAATGACCAGGCCATTTTTTACGGTACGGCACTGCGTCACTTTAACTGACAATTGCGCGGTCATGCCATGCTGTACCAAACAAAGTTGACGTCCTTTTAAACAAAAAATGAGCGACAATTTTGAAAAAAGAAAACAAATTTTTTTTCTTTTTGCTATAATAAATATCCCCCCAAAAACAAAACAAAAAAAAAACAATTTCTTCATCAGTTTAGGCCAATTCTTCTACATATTGATTGGTTTGCGCAAAAGTTATAGCATCTATAAAATAGGGAATATATTTAAGGCATTTTTATTATTATTTTTTTTTACTAATAATGGCGGTGATCAGTGATTTTTAGCAGGACTGCAACATTGTGGCGGACAGATCGGACACTTTTGACACTTTTTTGGGACCATTGACATTTATACAGCGATCAGAGCTAAAAATAGCCACTGAATACTGTATAAAATTACATTGGCAGGGAAGAGGTTAACACTAGGGGGCGATCAAGGGGTTAAGTGTGTCCTAGGGAGGCGTTTCTAACTGTGGCGGGAGTTCTGACTGGGAGTAGAGCGAGATCGCTGTTCCTGATCACTAGGGACAGCAGATCTCTCTCTCTCCTCCCCTGTCAGAACGGGGATCTGTCTGTTTACATTGACTGACAGATCCCCGTTATGGCTCTGAGTAAACACAGCGGGTTGCTGGTGGACATTGCAGCCACCGGCCACGTGCATTGGCTCCGGCGGCACACGCGCGCCCCCTATAGCCCTTAAAGCGACCCGTCCCTGTACAGCTACGACGATTTGCGAGGGGAGCCAACCTGCCAACGTATGACGTCGGCTGATCGGCAAGTAGTTAAACAGTATACAGTATCTCACAAAAGTGAGTACACCCCTCATATTTTTGTAAATATTTTATATCTTTTCATGTGACAACACTGAAGAAATTACACTTTGCTACAATGTAAAGTAGTGAGTGTACAGCTTGTATAACAGTGTGAATTTGCTGTCCCCTCAAAATAACTCAACACACAGCCATTAATGTCTAAACCGCGGGCAACAAAAGTGAAAATGTCCAAATTGGGCCCAATTAGCCATTGTCCCTCCCCGGTGTCATGTGACTCCTTAGTGTTACAAGGTCTCAGGTGTGAATGGGGAGCAGGTGTGTTAAATTTGGTATTATCGCTCTCACTCTCTAATACTGGTCACTGGAAGTTCAACACGGCACCTCATAGCAAAGAACTCTCTAAAGATCTGAAAAAAAAAATTGTTGCCCTACATAAAGTTGGCCTAGGCTATAAGAAGATTGCCAAGACACTGAAACTGAGCTGCAGCATGGTGGCCAAGACCATACAACAGTTTAACAGGACAGGTTCCACTCAGAACATGTCTCGCCATGGTCGAAAGAAGAAGTTGAGTGTAGGTGCTCAGCGTCATATCCAGAGGTTGTCTTTGGGAAATAGACATATGAGTGCTGCCAGCATTGCTGCAGAGGTCGAAGGGGTGGGGGGTCAGCCTGTCAGTGCTCAGACCATACGCTGCACACTGCATAAAATTTGCATGGCTTTCGTCCAAGAAGGAAGCCTCTTCTAAAGATGATGCGCAAGAAAGCCCACAAACAGTTTACTGAAGACAAGCAGACTAAGGACATGGAATACTGGAACCATGTCCTGTGGTCTGATGAGACAACATTATTTGGTTCAGATAGTATCAAGCGTGTGTGGCAGCAACCAGGTGAGGAGTACAAAGACAAGTGTGTCTACAGCCAAGCATGGTGGTGGGAATGTCATGGTCTGGGGCTGCATGAGTGCTGCCGGGACTGGGGAGCTACAGTTCATTGAGGGAACCATGAATGCCAACATGTTCTGTGACATACTGAAGCAGAGCATGATCCCCTCCCTTCGGAGACTGGGCCACAGGGCAGTATTCCAACATAACGACCCCAAACACACCTCCAAGATAGACCACTGCCTTGCTAAAGAAGCTGAGGGTAAAGGTGATGGACTGGCCAAGCATGTCTCCAGACCTAAACACTATTGAGCATCTGACAGGCTGCACAAGAAGCCCCGTATCTCCGGAACTACCTACCCCACCAAATTTGGGGTCTCTGTGACCCCAGATCGCCGAGCTACGACCCTCAAATCTTGATTTTTTTTTTTTATCTGTATTTAGAAAAAAAAAAAATAATGTTCCTCTGCTGCACCTGCCTCCCCTGACTACACATCCCTGTACAGGGCAAGCAGGCAGGGGAGAGCTGTCTTGGAATGGAATGGAGAGATGTGTACAGCTCTGGGCTGTGTGAGCCTCATTCACACTCAGCACAGCCAGTGATGGGGGGGGGGGGCTATTTGCACCCTCCCCACCCAATTTTTTTAGCACCAGCCGCCACTGCACGTGATTAGTATTAGTGGGGTGTGTTCCTGACAATCATTTGAACTAAGGAAAAGAGTAATGCCTCGTACACACGACCAGTTTTCCCATCAGGAAAAAAACTGATGGTTTTTACGACGGGATTCCTGTCAAGCCTGCCTTGCATACACACAGTCACACAAGTCCGGTAAACTTTTGACTGCCAAGAACGCGGTGACGTAAAAGACTACGATGAGCCGAGAAAATTACGTTCTATGCTTTTTTTTCCCCTCGGGAAAGCATTCACACAACGGTTTTCACGACGGGAAAAAGACCGCCGGGAATCCTGGCAGGAAAATGAAGAACAAGTTCTCTTTCTTTTTCCCGCAGTTTTCTCGTCGGGAAAACTGCCATGGAGCATACACACGCCCGTTTTTCCTGGCGAAAAGCTGTCATGGCAGTTTTCCTGCTGGGAAAAACGGTCGTGTGTACGAGGCATTAGATGAGTGGTCAGACATCTTCAATATTACAGCGCAAGCTCAGTTGAATGGGACTAACTACTATTCGATATACCTTGACCTGGATAGATGGGAACCTTCACAGACAAAACAGCTTATGATTGAGACTCAGGATACATTCTATGATTTTGATGTAATTTGATGGTATAAAAAAGTTCCCTGATTTCTCTCATTCAAACACAATAAGCCCTTTCTAAGTATTTCTTAGCCGCCTTCACAGGTGCTGGTGTCAGATTAACATATTCAGATAATTGCAGAAAACTGTGAGCGCAAAATGAAATAGCCCGAATAAAAAAAATGGCTAAATGAAAAATATTCTGCTGGGTATTATCAGGAAAAAATAACAATGTGAAAGAATTAAAGTGTATGTAAACCTAAAATCTATTTTGTCTTGATTGGTATCATGCCTCACTGGATATCGTTTTATTAAAGCGGCAGTGAACTGCTGCACTTTTTTTTAATACCCTGCAAGATAATGTCATAATTTGCTAGTATGCATTGCATACTAGCACATTATGTTACATTTCCTTTAAAACAAAGCCTTCCAGTACTGGGATGTCAGAGCTGCAGGTGATCCCATCCTCATTCGTCTTCCTTCCGGGTCCTATGTGACTGGTCGGGAGCCGCGATGACGTCACTCCCACGCATGCGCACGGGAGCCGCAGTTTACGGCACAGGGCTCTGAAAGAACGGCCCAGATGGCATGAGTGCATGCGCCAGTGATGTCACTGGCTGCATGTACAGTAAGTATCTTCTAAACGGTGCACCTTTATATAATAAGGCTTACCTATAGGTAAAAGTCAGAGATGGGAGTTTACTCCCACTTTAAACAATTTTTTTTTTTTGAGAATCTGTTGCAAAGTTTCCAACCTGGAGATTGTGCTTGTAAACAGTACTTTGTATTGCAGGCTGACACCACTAATGGCCCATACACACGATCCAAAAGTCGGACGAAAAAAAAACGGTTTCAGCGTGATCGTACGATAATCGGATCGTTAGTACACAGCTTTCGAGAGCCAATTCATCCGATATTATTCGATCGGACAAGCACGAAAATGTTCCTTGTGCGATACCAGATCGGATGATTTTCGTTTAGTCAGTACAGTTGTCGTTCGAAATTACAATACAAATACGTTACAACACATGACATCACTTCCGATTTTTATTTTTTTTTCTGTTCTACGAGAATTTTTGTGACTTTAGTAACCTATTCAACTTCTACTTGCGACTTATTAAGCGAAAAAAGTTGGACGATCTGACGTCCGATTTTCGGATCGTGTGTACGGGCCATAAGCCCCCGTTCACACTGAGTGCGACTTTGAAATCGTGCTACTTTACTTAAAGTAGCTTGATTTCAAAGCTACAGGTCAGTGCAATTCGAGGTACGACTTGCCTGACATCTGTGCGACTTCATGCACAGATGTTAATGCAAGACGCACATGAAATCGCACAAAATAGTACAGGAACCTTTTTTTCAAATTTGTGCGGGACCGTATAGTTTGAGTTTGATTTGAACAGTTCCATCGCTGACAATAGGGTGAGACTTGTCATGCGATTTGGATATGTCAAATCGCATGACAAGTCGCACCGGTGTGAACGGGGGCTAAGTCTCTGTCTTACAATTAGTACTTTTCATGAACATGCCTCCTGCAGACCTAATAGAAAGCTGAATGCCCATCTGCTCCTAAACGTCTGTTTACTATCAGCACTGTGCATGAAGCCTTAGATACAACAGTATAACTTCAGTCTACTATTAATCGCTTCCAGACTGAATCAAAGTACATTTTCTGCAGCAGGGCAGCCCTTCAGCGTGAATTCACATACTGGTACGTCATTTCCATTCCTGGGTCTGGGGCGCACATGTGCTCCACCGGAGACCTGCTCCTGCTGTGATTGGACACAGTTTGAGCCAATCAGCAGGTCCGGTGGCCCCGATGTTCGCCAGCACCCAGCAATCGTTCCCTAGAGAGGCAAAACGACAGACTGCCTATGTAAATGTAGCACCCAGACCTTTTCCTGCCTTTGGCTCGCTTGCAGGTCAAGGCACACCGCGCTATATGCCCGTATCCTCCTTTCAAGAGGTCGAGCGGTGTAAACAGATCTTTGGGTCCACCTTCAGTTGGTTCTCATCTCCTAGTTTGTAGGGACAAGTCTCTATTTTTCCCAAGTAACTCCAATGTCCGCACCACCTTAAACTCCAACGTTGAGTTTATTTTTATCAGCAAAGTTCAATAGACAGTAAAGGTGGATGAGAGAAAGGACAGCAAGGTGTTGGGAGATAGGTCCTGGCACAATCAATATTGTAGTCACCACTCGGTCCCGAGTGGGTTTAGCTCACCCGGATTGTTCCCTGTAAGAGCGGATCCTAGCAGCCGGAGTGATGCTCGAACGTTTACTTGAGTTTTCCTAGAGATACGATCGGAGATCCTCTGCCACAGAATCTTTAAAGGGGAGTTCCAGCCTTTTTTTATGTTTATTAAAAGTCAGCAGCTAGAAAAAGTGTAGCTGCTGGCTTTTAATAAACCTACACTTACCTGTTCCACTGTCCAGTGCCGTGCCGCTCCTCTCCCCCCTTCTCCGCCGGCGCCTCCATTCATTGTGTGGGCACCCGGTCGTGACAGCTTTCGGCTTAACGGCCGGGCACTCACTGCGCATGCGCGAACGGCGCAGCGCTCTCTGAATGGACAGGCGATCGCCTGGGACCTGTCACGTCCCAGGTGATCGCCTACAGGGAGGGGCCGCCACAAGGCGATATGACGTATCGCCTAGGCGAACGTAGGGCGGAAGGAGGAAGTGGGACAGGAAGTCCCACTCCTACTGAAGCCCCCACTCCTCCCCCAAAAAAATGACATGCCAAATGTGGCATGTAAGGGAGCGAGGAGTGGATAAAGCGGAAGTTCCAAATTTGGGTGGAACTCTGCTTTAATTCCCAAACCTCTCAGCACATGCAACACAAGGACAAGTGCTGGCGACAGCACGTTGCAAGGCCTGTAGTAAATATTTGAATCCCTCCAGAAGGTTACCGGGCCTCTCCTTCACCGTGAACTTTCACCGGTCCCTCAGAAAGGTCCTCCCCCGGCCTCCTCTTTTTAGAGCGGTTTCCCTCGCAAGGGCACCCTGGGATTCCTCTTACAGGGATGGGCCCCAGCTAAAGGTCCTGGGCCCAATAGTAGAGTTGCAGCCCCAGGCTAAAGGTGCCTGAGACTGATACACATGCGCACCCCTAGCCTGGAGGGCCGGGTGACGCGGACTGCTCCCCAAAAGATGGCGTCTGCCCCTTATGTATCCTCTCCCAGCATGCACAGCAGGTTAACCACGCCCACCGTACCACTGGACAGGGGGAGCGTGGGATGGACAGGGGGACTCCGCACTGTAATGTCCACATCATCTCCCCCACTGTAATGTCCACATCTCTCCCCCTGTACTGTCCACATCTCCCCCCCTGTACTGTCCACATCTCCCCCCCGGTACTGTCCACATCTCCCCCCCCCCTGTACTGTCCATCTCCCCCCCCCCCTGTACTGTCCACATCTCCCCCCTGTACTGTCCACATCTCCCCCTGTACTGTCCACTGTTAAAATAATACAAATATTCAAAAATAATTATGGAGTGATAAAGTCTCTAATAGTTCCACAAATAAAATAGTAAATAAGTTTTCTTGAAAAGTAGTAAAGAATCTGTCAGTCTTTCTATGGCTCCACAAGCATGTACTTGTACATGATTTCTGTTCTGTCCAGTAATCCAGGCCAGGATTAGGATCCCTGAATATTCGTGCGCTTTTCTCCTGCAAACAACTTCCTGGTCACAGCAGCCTGCTTCTCCATCCCAATCCCCACTATTGGAGAAATGTCCAGTATCAGGGTTTTATATTTTTTTTATTTAGTAAATAAAAAAATAAAAAAAAACATGATACTGGACATTTCTGCAATAGTGGGGATTGGGATGGAGAAGCAGGCTGCTGAGACCAGGAAGTTGTTTGCAGCCGCGCACTAATATTCGGGGATCCTGATCCTGGCCTGGCTGGATTACTGGACAGAAGAACAGAAATCATGTACAAGTACATGCTTGTGGAGCCATAGAAAGACAAATTCTTTACTACTTTTCAAGAAAACTTATTTACTATTTTATTTGTGGAACTATTAGAGACTTTATTGCCGCGTACACACGATCATTATTCACGGCGGTTTAAAAACCGCCGTGAATAATGACATTTTAAACGAGGGAACAGCTTGTTCCCCACACACGGTCATTTTTCTCGTCATTTTTTAAAATGACGAGAAAAACGATCGTCTATGGGCTCCGCGGCAGTGTTTCCCTATGGGAAACACTGCCGCGGAAGAAATGTCAGGAAAAACGACGAGAAAAATTAGAACATGTTCTAATTTTTCTCATCGTGATTAATGCCGTTTTTCCCGTCGGGAAAAACGGCAAAAAGCCCACAGACGATCGTTTTTCTCGTCCAAAGGAAAAAATGTCATTTTTCCCGACGGGAAAAATGATCGTGTGTACGCGGCATATCACTCCATTAGAAAGTCATTCACCGACCTACCGTTTCCAGAGGCACTGTCTGGCGGGCAAAATATGATCCGACCGCAATGGGAGTTGTAGCACGCCTGCGCTGCCCTCCTGAGTGACTGTGACTGACACTGACTCCTCCCCCCAGGAGCAGGGAGCATCAGCACGTAGCCTCCGCTGTGGACTACAACTCCCATAAGCAATAGCGGCGGCCTTTCACCGCCGGGTGTACCAAGATGGCCGCCGCTCCGGAGCTAGGCCGAAGCCGCGGCCTTTCCTATGGCCGCAATCCGCGGATCAGCTCCGGGCGGAAATCGAGGACAGTGACAGGCAGCAGGCTGGGGCCCCAGGCCAGCTCGGGGCCCCAAGCAATTGCTTGTTTTGCCTGTCCTGTTCCGACGGCCCTGCTCCCACCCTCTCCACAGCCCAGTGCTCCAGTGAGCGTTAGGATGGAAGAGCAGACAGCAGATGGCAGGGGACAAATGCAGCATCAGAACGATGCTGCAACCACCTAGGTAATTATGAATTAAAAAAAGCAAAAACAAACCCATGCTTCTCTTTTATTGCAATGTGCATCATCAAAAAATATATGGCTATGATAGCTCAAGTCTAAATGAGCCCCTTATCAATACCATTGCGGCCAAAAGGAAAAGAAGGTGATCAAACAGATCTAAATGTCTGTTATATGAAAAAATAAATTGGATAATTTAATCATAAACCAGCAAACATGGGTGTGTGACCAATTGAAATAAAGTTCCAAACACAATAAAATAAAATTCCTAACAAATCTTAAAGAAATCAATGTAAAATTGATTTGTGGATATCCAGCCTAACAAAGCCTGATGCATCATAAAAGAACTATACTAAACAACAAAGCACAAGCACGTTCCAAATTACTGAAATAAATCTTTAGAATCTGTAAGGCTTGTATGAACATCCAGCGACTGTGCTGAAGAGGTCTATGCAGGACATAAAGGAAGGTAGAAAAGATACAGAATGGAAAGGCAGACCCTTGGGAAATACAGTATACAAAGGGAGATCAATGCTCACAGGAACCAGATGTTGAGATCTAAGGTCAGCTCACATAGGACTGCACAACTGCCTTTCAAAAAATGATCTTGTTATTTCCAGTTAAATCTTATCTGTTTTCATTGATTGTTTTAAAAAGCAGCTGACATGTTTGAATACGATTTATATTTTTGCTACGGCTTGTATCCGGAATATCAGTGTAGAAAAAACATTTTCCGGGTTTCATAAACACAGAATCAGCTCTACTAGGGGCAATACAGGAGCAACCAACAGAACCACAAGCACAGGCATTTTCAGCGATTTTATTTTTTGTCCACAATGTACTGTATAGCGTCGTCATGTATCTATAAATCTACAGATGCAAATTTAATGATGTCCTCTACCCATAACATCCATATTTACCTTCACACTGTTTTAATTGTGAACTGGCATTATACTATTTTAAACACAAGTAGTGAACATAGCCTGTTCACAGCCCCAAAGCCCAATGCAGACTCACACAATCTGCTCCCGTATGTACATGTAGCGATACCTTCAACTAAGAGGGCCGCAGATTTAGTTTGGGCCCTGAAGACAGCTCCGCCAACCCCGGGAAATTTACTCGACCCCCTACTGGCACAGTTAGTCTAGGGTAAATGTGTATATCTTATGCTCTATGATTAAATGCAAACACCAAGACAGTAATAGGATAATAACGAATTTACTCTTTATGGCGAATGGAAATCAACAGTGATAACAGATCAGAAGAATCTATCTGCAGAGCCCTGCAGCAATAGTCCCACTATAACCGTTAAGATATGGCGCACACGCGCCACATGTAACAGTACCTCACTATGCGCCCTATGGCGTAGCAACTAAATAAACTACCTAGATGGCCAGGCCTGACCATATAACTCAGTCTCTAGGAAGGGTAAAATTCTTCGCATGCAAGTCTTTAAACGGTGGTGCACATTTCAGGAACACATTTGTAATCCAAAGGGAGGGGGGTAAAAATGCCAACACAGCACACTCCAATAAAGATCCGCTCAACTCGGTTCTGCTTTGGATCTCAAATGGGGAAAAGAACTCAAATAGGAACTGGTGGGCCACGGTAGTCTGTAGGCCTAACAATGATATAAAGTATTTGTAGGTTGAGCAAGTGCTCGCTCACCCCTCCGGACGCGATCCCAGTCCGGGAACTTCCACCTGCTGTGTCTCCTCACACAGCTCTGCAGCAGTCTCGTCTCCGGCTCAGCAGCGGTTGAGAAACCCGAGTCAGATGCCACCCAGGCTCGAGATGGGGTGGAAGGCTCTTTAGGTAGCAGCGCAAGGCCCCAGGCTTCAGGCCCTGCACTACAGCGGATCCGCACAGGAAGATCTCTTCCTTGAAGTCTCGTGTCCCAAAGAGGCCGAGCCCAGCCTCGCCTCCTCCTTTTATAACCCCTCCCATGAGTCTCTGGGGTGGAAACATTGCCGAAAGGGGTTCTGGGTAAGGTATAGTCCTGGGAGTCTTAAAGGGGACCCCGCTACACACTCCCCCCACTTAAACTCTTTGGTCCCCAAAGACAATTCTAGCATACACTGCGTACAACCCTAGACAACATTTCGTATGATGTTGGCATAGGGAATTCCCACCAAAACCGAGGGGTTGAATTCCCTTGCCCACAGGTCACACTATCATGAGTGGCCTGCCTAACTGTGCCAGAGAGTGAGTGGGGGTTGCCCTCCACCCAATGAACAGTGGAGGGATCCGGATTCTCTACACTCCTCCTGGCAGTGACCACAGAATCTTCTGAGCTCTTCCCCATTTGTGGGTAGGTCAACTTTCTGGGAGGCCTTATGACTCTGCGAGCCCTTTGTTCTCTTGGGGTTTCTGGCCCTGGCGCCACAGGCTCTTCTGTAACAGGCTCGGGCGACACGGCAGGCTCTGTAACATCTGCTTTAGGAGCCGAGGGATACATAGTCTCTAGGGTCCTTTTCCGAGTAAGTATCACAAGCAGCTTCCCAGTAATCTGATGAAGGACTAGATGGGATGAATTCAGTGGCTTCTGCATTCAGTTGTCCATCTATAGTGTCTTCAGTAGTTGGAAGATCTATAGCAGAAGTTCCTTGAGTTGGGGAAGGCCACAGCCAGTCAAGTTCTCTTCCTTCATCTCCACTGAGTTCAGAGGCCTCTCCATCTTCAGCCCGAGAGGTCTGGGACCGAGTGTTTGGCCTGGGGGTATCCAGAATAGAGACTGGCTCAGGGGAGTCCCTCACTGGAGGTATCCTGACCGCTTCAGCAAGTGGGAGCAGGTGGTTTCGATGCCACGTCTTCAGTGGTCCTACCTTTCCTTCTGGCTTCAACTTGTAGACAGGTAGGCCCGGCAGCTTCCTACAGATAACATAGGGTTCAGATCTCCATCTGTCTGCAAGTTTGTGTCTTCCAGGGACCCCCAGATTACGTAGTAGTACTCGGTCCCCGGGCTGTAGGTCTTGCACCCGGACCTTCAAGTCGAAGTTTCTTTTGTTTTGAGCTCCCCTTTGATCTGAGGCCACTTGAGCTTGTTCATAGGCTACTTTCAGGCTGTGTCTGTCCACATATCCTTTGTGGGATGTGGCTGAGGAATGGTCTAAAGAGGTGCCAAAGGCCAGGTCCACAGGTAACCTTGCTTCTCTCCCAAACATGAGTCGATATGGGGAGTAGCCTGTAGCATCACTGGTGGTGCAGTTGTAAGCGTGTACTATAGCTGCTATGTGTTTGCTACAATGTTGTTTCTTCTCACTATCCAGAGTTCTCAACATGTTGAGCAGGGTTCGGTTAAACCTCTCCGGCTGAGCATCTCCCTGTGGGTGATAAGGTGTGGTTCGAGTTTTCTTGATTCCCAACGAATCCAGGAGCTTCCGGATCAGCCGACTCTCAAAGTCCCTTCCTTGATCTGAATGAAGTCGCTGGGGCAGCCCATAATGGACAAAATACTTCTCCATAAGTACCTTGGCTACAGTGGAAGCCTTCTGGTCTTTGGTTGGGAAAGCTTGGGTATACCGGGTGAAATGATCGGTTATCACCAGAACATTTCCTAGTCCACTCAGGTCGGGTTCGAGGCAGAGGAAATCAATGCATACCAGATCCATTGGGCCTTGACTTTGTAGATGGCCCTTGGGGCAGCTTGATGGGGTAAAGTCTTCCTCTGGATGCAGCGTGCACATGAATGGCAGTACTCTTCTACTTCTGCCCTCATGCAGGGCCAATAGAACCGACTTCTGACAAGTTGAAAGGTCCTCTCCACCCCTAGGTGGCTGTGATTGTCATGTAGGGCAATCAGAACAGTCTCTCGATGTTTTTCCGGAAGAAACAATTGCCATTTATCTTCCAGGACATCAGAGGGGCCCCTTCGGTAGACCACTCCCTGATGCACCTGTAACCTGTCCCACTCTTTCCTCAACAGGCGAGCTTCCTTTGAGGAGTGACTCAGGAGTCTGTTTGGATCCTGATTCTCCAGGGCTTCCAGAACCAATTTCCCCATGGGATCTTGTAATTGGTCGCATCTTAGTTCCTTCTTGGACAACTTTGGCAGATGGTCTTCCTCCAGTTGAGTTACTCCACAGTATTGTTTGGGGACTCCTACCATGGTAACTCCTATCTCTTCCGCCCTTGAGCCCCCTCTGGCTTGTAATTCAGCCCCTTGACAAAGGGCCCGCACCCCGTCAGGTGCCACTTGAGTCCAGTCTTCCATGTCACTGGTGGGGCCATGAGATCTCCTGGACAGAGCGTCTGCATCTCGATTTCCAATCCCTGACCTGTAATTTAGGCTGAAATTGAATCCAGACAATGCGGCCAGCCACCTGTGTCCAGTGGCGTCCAGCTTTGCTGTAGTGAAAAGGTAGGTAAGGGGGTTGTTGTCGGTCTTCACAGTGAACTCCGCCTCATACAGGTAGTCTTTGAGCTTGTCTACTACCGCCCACTTAAGGGCCAGGAACTCCAGCTTGTGAGTGGGGTAGTTTTTCTCAGAGGGGGTCAGGCTCCTGCTCACGTAGGCAACAGGCCACAGTTGTCCCTCGTGTTCTTGGTAAAGTACTCCTCCCAGACCTTCATGACTAGCATCTACGTGTAGTTCATAGGGTTTGGTTGGGTCTGCGTAGGCCAAGACTGGGGCAGTGGTTAGGCTCTTCAACGCCTGGAAGGCCTCTTCACACTTCTGGTTACACTGATCTCTGACTCTCCCGGCTTCATGGGCCCTGAGTCGTCCTCTTCCCCCTCAGTCTTGAGTAGTTCATTCAATGGCCTAGCAATTCGGGCGAATCCTTCCACAAACCTCCTGTAATAGGAGCAGAACCCTAAGAAGGATCTGAGTTCTGTTACTGTGGTGGGCCGTGGCCAGGAGGTAACTGCCTCCAATTTCTCAGGGTCTGTGGCCACCCCTTCTTCAGACACTATGTGCCCCAGATAGTTCACAGAAGACTGGTAGAACTGACACTTCTCAGGCGAAAGCTTGAGTCCCTCCTCACTGAATCTTCTCAACACTTTTTCCAGCCTCTCTTCGTGTTCTTCCAGGGTTCTCCCAAAGACAATGACATCGTCCAGGTATACAAGGACTTCAATAAGGTTCATGTCTCCTACAGTCTTCTCCATGAGATGTTGGAAGGTAGCAGGAGCTCCAGACAGTCCCTGAGGCATTCGATCAAACTCAAAGAACCCCACTGGGGTTATGAAGGCTGTCTTCACCTTGTCTTCTGGATGCATAGGGATCTGATAGTATCCACTCTTGAGATCCATAACTCTGAACCACTTGGCTCCAGACAAACTCTGTAAAGCCTCCTCTATCCTCGGAGTGGTGTACTGGTCGGGTATGGTTCTCCTGTTGAGAGTCCAGTAGTCTATACAGAGCCTCAATGACCCATTCTTCTTCCTGACCACCACTATCGGGAGGCATAGGGGCTTCTAGACTCCCGTATCACACCAGTCCTCTTGAGTTCTGCGAGTTGTTCCCTTAGATCCTCCAGATCTGCTAGTGGGACCCGCTTGACCCTCTCTCTGAAGGGCCTGTCTTCTTGGAGGCGGATCCGATGGGTGGCACTCCTTGCACACCCCACATCGAACTCATCTTTGGAGAAGATCTTCTCCCATCTGGACAACTGGGCCTTGGCTCTCTCTTTCCAAGCCCTGGGCAGATTCGGGTTTTCCATGGACAGCTTCTCCCAAACATCTCCTCCTTCACTTCTGACAGGGTAACTGGGGCAGCAGGGCTCACCTGGCCCAGCAGCATCCTGGCTGGGATTTCCATGGGGCCACCTGTAGTGTTCCTAACACTCACCGGAACTCTACAATGGGCCTTCTTTAGGGCCTTCAGTGGAATCACTTCTGGTATCACCTCCAGACCGGAGGACTCTTCCCTTGGGTCGGACTCCAGCATGACAAAGGGTCCAGGTTGCTCCCAAGTAAGCTTCACAGTGGCTCTGAGACAGGTTACTTCGCCGGGCTGCAACACTACCCCTTCTCTTCTAAGTCTCCACACCTTCCCTATCCCCTCCCCAGGGGTCTTCTGCTCTAGGACCAGCCATTGGTAGGCCGTCTTCAGCATGGGGTGGATCTTGGTGGCCGCTGGCCCCTTCTCTTTCACTAGAGGGGTTAGGAGTCTTCGGACCAGGTCTGTGTTCGTCCCTATTATAAGGGAACTCTTGTTGGCTCCTGGCGGCCGAGGGCACACAACTGCCAGGGTGTCAAACACTTCCGCCTTCCCAGCCACGGATGGGTCAAAAGTCATCTTGACGGGCAGATAGCCATCATAGGGGAAATTCTGGGTTCCAATCCCACATATTTCCAGTTCCTCTATCTTCTGGATGGGCAGGTGACTCAAGTGCTTATCATAGAAATCCCGGTATAACAGGGTCACTTGTGCCCCAGTATCCAAGATGGCTCTGGTGTAGACTCCCTCCACTTGGATGGGCACTATAGGAGATGGGCCTACCAGCTTCTCCGGATATGGCCTGGCAGGTGTCGCCTTCTTCTGGCCCTTTCACTTCGGACTCTCTCTCGTCCAACTCCCTTTAGACTTTAATCTTTCTTGAGCCTGGTATGCATTGATTTTCCTCCTTTCAATGGGTGTACAGACCCGCTGAGGGATACTATTTTTCTTAGGTGTGCACCCCCTCTGGGGAGTGCTGTGCCTCTTCTGAGGGGTCTTGCCCCCTTTCTCTGGGGTGTATCTCTGTTGAGGAATGTTGTGTTTCCTCTGAGGTGTTTTATCTCCTCTTTTCTTCTGCTTTGCATTCAGCTTGGAGCTCACTGAAGGTGATGGGCACCCGGTTGACTCCTTCACCGGGGCCCTCTGGAGTTTCCCGCCGGCTTGCGGTTGTCCGTTTTCTTCTTCTTGGGACTGGAACATGTAGCTGCAATATGGCCAATTCCTCCACAGTTAAAGCAGACTATATCTCCCCATTCTTGTAAAGATGCAGGTGCCGAGGCAATTGGGAATAGTTCCTTCTTTGGTACTTCTCTCCTGGGGCCCTCTGGGTCTTTTGCCATCAGAGAGGTCAACATCTCTAACACCTTGGACATTTGTGATCTTAAAGTGTCTACCTCTGAGTCTCTTTCAGGTGTCATCACTGGGTTGACTAGCACCTGTGCGGGGACAGCATTTGTCTTAATCATTTGCTGGTCCTGTTGTAGCGCCTCCTCATCTCTGATTTTTATCAAATCAGCATTAGTCAGTAACGTTCCTCCTCCCAAGGTTTTCAGGTGCAGCCAGACTGGATCCGAGCGTAACGCTCCCTTTAAGACTTGCTTCATTCTTGCCGCATCTGTATCTTGGGGCTTCATTCCCTTCTTCAACACAATCTTGCACAGCAACCTGTTCAGTCTCCTAACATACTCTGAAAGTTTCTCCCTTGGCTGTTGGAAAGTATGTTCAAATTGGTAGACCATCTCTGTCACCTTTTCCAATTGACCAAACTCTTCCTGTAGCATGGCTAGACAGTCTTGAGCCGTGCAGTCTGCATTCCCAAACCGAAAACTTTTCACTGCTTCTGTTGCTGCGCCTTTGAGGCTTTCTATCACTCGTTGCCTCTTCTGCGCTTCAGGCACCTCCCATGCCTCTACTGCTTGTAATGCCTGCTCCACCCAGGTATCAAAATCTTCTTCCCCTGCATGGACAGGGAGCTTCCCTGAGAATATCTTCAGTCTCCGGTAGCTAGTCTCTACATGCACCGTGCTTGTCTTCTGACATTTGATTAGCAGATCCCCTATTGCCTTTATCAATTCTGGTGATATAGCAGTGGCAGGTGCGGGTGCCACCGGGGGTGTCACCCCGTCTCCTTTCTGGTGAGGTACGGGCCGCAGCCTGCGGTGATCCCATCGGTGATGGTTCCTTCTTTACAGTTACTGAGTGCGCCAACCTATAGGTTCTGTTGTCTGGCGTCCGCACACACTTGCGCTTGCAAGCCTCTGGCATCCCGTCCCCGTACTCCACTAGTGCATACTGATATGAAGTGTCTGGGTCTGACTTTATATCCATCACCCACGGTGTGTGATCTGGGGACACTAACTTCATTAACTCCTCTACCATCTCAGTCGACCATTCCTCCCCAGGAAGGCTGATGACTATCGAGTTGTTTGGCTCTGCCCTAGAGGCTTTGCACCACTCTTCTACTGCTTGTGGGTCCATGCCGGCACTTCTGGCGTTCACCTGCTGTATCAGGATCCCGGACGAGAACCCCCACGTGTAGCGATACCTTCAACTAAGAGGGCCGCAGATTTAGTTTGGGCCCTGAAGACGGCTCCGCCAACCCCCCGGCAATTTACTCGACCCCCTACTGGCACAGTTAGTCTAGGGTAAATGTGTATATCTTATGCTCTATGATTAAATGCAAACACCAAGACAGTAATAGGATAATAACGAATTTACTCTTTATGGCGAATGGAAATCAACAGTGATAACAGATCAGAAGAATCTATCTGCAGAGCCCTGCAGCAATAGTCACACTATAACCGCTAAGATATGGCGCACACGCGCCACATGTAACAGTACCTCACTATGCGCCCTATGGCGTAGCAACTAAATAAACTACCTAGATGGCCAGGCCTGACCATATAACTCAGTCTCTAGGAAGGGTAAAATTCTTCGCATGCAAGTCTTTAAACGGTGGTGCACATTTCAGGAACACATTTGTAATCCAAAGGGAGGGGGGTAAAAATGCCAACACAGCACACTCCAATAAAGATTCGTTCAACTCAGTTCTGCTTTGGATCTCAAATGGGGAAAAGAACTCAAATAGGAACTGGTGGGCCACGGTAGTCTGTAGGCCTAACAATGATATAAAGTATTTGTAGATTGAGCAAGTGCTCGCTCACCCCTCCGGACGTGATCCCAATCCGGGAACTTCTACCTGCTGTGTCTCCTCACACAGCTCTGCAGCAGTCTCGTCTCCGGCTCAGCAGCGGTTGAGGAACCCGAGTCAGATGCCACCCAGGCTCGAGATGGGGTGGAAGGCTCTTTAGGTAGCAGCGCAAGGCCCCAGGCTTCAGGCCCTGCACTACAGCGGATCCGCACAGGAAGATCTCTTCCTTGAAGTCTCGTGTCCCAAAGAGGCCGAGCCCAGCCTCGCCTCCTCCTTTTATAACCCCTCCCATGAGTCTCTGGGGTGGAAACATTGCCGAAAGGGGTTCTGGGTAAGGTAGTCCTGGGAGTCTTAAAGGGGACCCCGCTACATACATGTTGGGGTTTATTTATGTAGCGGTCTCTCCGACTTTCAAGGACCTGATGGTGACCCCCAGAGCCAGGGAGAACTGACATTCCTCCTCGGGGTGCAGGTTACTAGGCATAGTGGGTTTGGTGCAAGGTGAAAAGATTGGGAGACAGTCACTTTTTGTAAAAATGAACAAAGAGTTTTATTTCTCTTAACAGGAACGTCGGGGAGAGAGGGTTTAGGGCACTGGACACCCTTAGGCAAATGCAAAAGCAATTAAGGCAAACTCTACAGACAAAAATAAAACTAGGCAGACAGCAATACAGAACGAGGGTCTTTAAGCTGAATGCAGAAATCTGTATCTTGTAGCAACCGCTATCTCTTATGGCAGTGGTCTCCAAACTGCGGCCCAGGAGCCAGATGCGGCCCTTTTGCTTGCTTTTATCCGGCCCTTGGGGCACAATTTCATCCACTGATACCAACAATGTGGCATAATTTCTCCTATTGACACTAACAATGGGGCACAATTCCTCACAATAAAAAAACAATGGAGCACAGTTTCTCTCGATTACACCAACCATGGGGCATAATTTCTCCTACTGACACCAACAATGGGGCCCAACAACACCAACGATGGGACACAAATCCTCATAATGACACTAAAAATGGGGCAAAATTCCTTACAATGACACCAATGATAGGAGACAATTCCTCTTGATGACACCAACGACGGGGCACAGTTTCTCTCAATGACACCAACAATGGGGCCCAACAACACCAACGATGGGACACAAATCCTCATAATGACACTAAAAATGGGGCAAAATTCCTTACAATGACACCAATGATAGGAGACAATTCCTCTTGATGACACCAACGACGGGGCACAGTTTCTCTCAATGACACCAACAATGGGGCAAAATTACATCAGTGATGACACCAATAATGGGACCCAATAACAGGGCACAATTACTCCCACTGAAACAAACAATGGGGCGTTAATTTTTCCCACTGATGTCGGGACCTTTTCAACTTCCACTGACCACTGTCTGGCCCTCGTAAACCCTGAAGGACAGTAAACTGGCCCTTTGCTTAGAAAGTTTGAAGACCCCTGTCTTAAGGCAACAAATTCTCTCACTGTGTCCAACTGTAGATCCTCCAGTTTAACTCACAGTAACCCACTGTAGAGCTTTCAGTTTAACTCACAGTAACCCACTGTAGAGCTTCCAGTTTAACTCACAGTAACCCACTGTAGAGCTTCCAGTTTAACTCACAGTATCCCAATGTAGCTCCTTAAGCTCAGCTCGCCGTCTCTCTCACCAGACTTCTTGGACTCTCAGCCACCCACTGGATTCCCTGAGCGTCACTCACACCTAACCCCACGGTACTTTATCTTCAAGATTTACTTACAGCTAGCCCCTGTACTTCTTTAAGCTTTACTCACAGCTACCTGCTGCCTTCTCGGATGAGTCTCTACTGAAACTTTCCCACCACTTCACTGTCCCCAGCTAGTGAAGCGTCTGCTCTAGTACTTCTTCAGAACTTTATTCTTTCCAAACTTGCCTCCGGTAACAGGAGTGGTCGTCCCTTTGTGGCAACTGCTTCTCTTCTACCTCCGACAACGATCAGGCTCCCCGCAAGCCGAGCCTCTAACACATGCGGTTCTGCCCCAGACTTTAGGCTTAACCTTGGCTGCTCCTCCTTTGCGGAACCCCAAACTGCTGGATAGGCCTTAAGTGGACTGAGGCTGCAGGCCTAGCAACCAGGAGCTTCTCAACACACAATCACCCAAGCTGCTGCCTCCGGAGGGAAGAACCCCGATCACTTGACTCCTCCCAAATAAATGGCCTATCCCAGCATACACAGCGGTTAAAGAAACTCCTGCTGATTGGCTGAGACAACCTAGTTACTCATTACCTGAATTCATGGTAATCCATCATTGTAATGCCAAAAGCAACAGTGCCACCTATTGACAGAGAGAGAGAGACTACCCCAAACTCAGATTTAGGACAGGAATCAGTGGATCAACCCACCAATTAGCCAGGCTAGTTACTACCTAGCAAAACTAGATTTAATAGCAGACCTGTTTAGGACCAGGGTGCTACATTTACTATAGAGCGAATTTGCAAATAAATAGTCGCAAAATGGCCAACGCTGCGTAAATTAGCGTGAAAATGGAATTCACTATAGCGCCTGGGAAAAAATAGTCACAAAATTGAATTTACTGTAAGTCACAGAAAACAGACTGTCTAAATCAGTAGTCGTGGTAGAAACACGGGAATTGCACATGGAAATAATGTTTAGAGCATGATATGATAGCCTAAATGGTTCTTAAATATGTGGTATATTGTTTAAAGATAATCTGTGTTTAAACAGCTGAGAAAATTGATGTATAAATTGAAATATCATTGAAAGTCTGAGAAGAGATACATTCACCCTCTTTCTACGACTATCAGCACAAGTGAGCATGCTCAGACATGCAAAATAGTCACAATTTAACTCCCATTCCCTTTTCCCAGGCGCTAATTTAGTAAATTTGCAACATTCGCGCTTGGCAAACATGCGTCCGAACATGAAAATGAGCGAATATAGCCAAATGCAAGTTTCAACCATTGAATATACTTGTACAATTGTTACTTCCACAAAAAAAATGTGTTAACTTTGAGATTAAGTCTTTATTTCTCTAAAATAAATTGTCCTTGCTGGGTTTTTATGTTGCTTCTTCGTATATTTTTTTAAAAATGCTAGTAATGTGTAATGTAATGTGTAATGTTTTGGTAAAATATATTTTTCACAAAAATCGAATCCGAAACTCCCACAGGTGTTTTCACAAACCACAGACAATACCATTGCTGATGCAAATTTTAAATGAGTCACAATATTCTGTGTTTAGTATTTCCAAAATGATCATCGTTTTACCCTAAAAAATTTGACATGTGTACCAACTTCAGAAATCAAAATGTCATTCCCAAAATTCAGAGGGTAACATCACTATTCTACACTCACACACCAAGAACCACCAAATATCACAGGATAAATCAAGAAGCATAACTCCTGACTAATCTCTTTCCACCACCTATAGGTATATGTCCAAAGAAATGCAGTATTTGTGTATTCATGCGTATGAGGGTTCCGCCACCATTGCAAATCGTGCCATATGTTTACCATGGGCAAGAACAATAATCAGCCTTAAGAATTCCCCACCAGCACAAATTGCAGCCTCTCGCCAAGCAAAAAGCAACAAAATTTAAGCTGTTTCTCTAGCAGCATGCTGACAGTAATCAGTCATACCCAGCCTTCAAAACAGATGGCATATGCCAGAAACAGGTTGTTCAATGGCTCTCTGGCCTTCTACAGTACATCTGCATTGATTAAATTATTGCACCCCTGGGACTTAGGACTGAGAGATGCAGCCTCTATCCATATGGCAGCACAGTGACTAATGGTTTAGCACTTCTGCTTAGCAGCGCTAGGGTTGTTGGCTCAAATCCCAAACATGCCACTTCATTTAGAGAAGTTGTCTGTTATCCCTATGTTGTTAAACATAACTCCTGACTCATGTCCTTGCATAAATGTAGTATTTATCTGGAGGAGGGTTCCACCAGCATTGCAAATCGTTCCATATGTTTTCCATGGGCAAGGACAATAATCAGCCTTAAGAATTCCCCACCAGCACTAATTGCAGCCTCTTACATAGCAAAAAGAAACAAAATTCAAAATGGTTGTATAGCAGCATGCTGACAGTAATCAGCCATACCCAGCCTTCAAAACAGATAGCATATCACAGAAACACGTTGTTCAATGGTTCTCTGGCCTTCCACAGGACATCTGCATTGATTAACTTATTGCACCCCTGGGACTTAGGACTGTATGACACCACAGAGGTGCAGCTTCTAGCCATGTGGCAGCACAGTGGCTAACTGGTTAGCACTTCTGCTTAGTAGCACTGGGGTCAATGGTTCGAATCCCAAATAAGCTGCTACCTGGCTAGAGGTTTGTATGTTCTTCCTCTGTTGTGGTTTTAATGTTTTTTTTTTCACCAGTGATTACATTTTTGATGGGTTTCACACAATGGAAACCCAAGAAATTACATTATAAATCAAGCGAGTGTGGGTTTGCACCAGATCTATAACTGTGTGTTTTGGGGTAGATATGGATGTATAAGTCTGGTGTGATCCTGCCCACATATTTTAATGTTGTATGCTGATGATGAATGACGAATGCGCAATAAGCAGCCCTCACAAAGTTGTCATTTCCTGTTCCATGCCCAACAACGTACAAGATTAATTTGTAGATTTTTGGTATCACTGATCATGGCCAGAGCCTTGGACATTTTTTATTTTTAGGTTTTCCCTGCACAGATATATAATGCTGATGCATTCTTTCATTTGTAAAGAATGTGTGTTCCTGATGAACAGGTTTGAGCATACATTAAGAGACAGAATAAATTACACTGGTGGGTGTGTCCTTTTACTGGGTGGGTGGAGGTATGCTAGCAATCCTAGCTAATTTATATAAAGGCCTGCAGTTGTTGTCTGTTTTTGCTTATGATCCTGCAATTAAATTTTTTAGTGTTTCGAGGAGTTCTGATCACCAAAAAGGTTTGTCATGGTTGTTATTAGCTTGATTTGTATCCCTGCTTTTCTAATGTGATTTTTATTGGGTCGAATTATTTGTGTCCTGCCCTTGTATATTGTAAGCTCTTTTGAGCAGGGCCCTTCTAACTATATTGTCAAATGCTGGAGCATCATCTCCATGCCCCTATTAGAGACTCAGGGGCTGATTTAAGAAAATGTTGGCGCATTTGCACGGACGGGAATAATTATTGCGACATGGCGCATGCTGTCGACTTGCGCCGGATTCGCAGAATCGTTGCGCGTACGGGCGCATACACATTCTTAAATATGAAACCGACATCGGGCACTTGCTCATTGTAATGCTGATCATGTTAATGAGCTTTTCCTTATCACATGGAGAATATTGCTTCCACTTTTATTCCTTTCATTCATTTCTTTTTGAAACAACTCAATATTCATTCTAGAGATCTTCCTCCTATCAACAACTGTGCAGATGTTTACTGGACTTGTAATTGTGCATTTTATGGTGATAGTCTGTAATCATTGCCGAAACTTCCATGAAAACATCTTCTCAACACATGTCTGTGTATTGTGCATTCTGGACAATTCTTTCCCCATACCCTGTCCAATCTGATTGGATGACATTTACATCCACTCATTTCTCTGAGCAATTCATTTCCCCATACACTGTGCAATCAGATTGCACAGTGTATGGGGAAAGAATTGTCCAGAATGCACAATACACAGACATGTGTTGAGAAGATGCTTTCATGGAAGTTTTGGCTCCACCAATGATTATAGACTATCACCATAAAATGCTCAATTACAAGTCCAGTAAACATCTGCACAGTTGTTGATAGGAGAAAGATCTCTAGAATGAATATTGAGTTGTTTCAAAAAGAAATGAATGAAAGGAATAAAAGTGGAAGCAATATTCTCCATGTGATAAGGAAAAGCTCATTAACATGATCAGCATTACAATGAGCACAAGCCCAATGTATAAGCAGTTGTGCACTCTGGAGAACGCAGATGCGCCCGTGTGCAACACACATATTTAAAAAGCCAAAGCGTCTTCGCCCTGTCAGGCGAGCATAAAATGGTGTGCTTTGTCAATGCACATGTGCAGTTGAGGAAGCTGAAAGAAGGGTGTAAAAAGGCTTGATTAGTTGTAAGACAGATCTACATGTTCTGGACAGAATTTGTGCATTTAAACAATATTATATACATACTTTTTAGCCTGGTAACAGAAGATGGTAAACTAGTAAAGTTATCTACAGTATTCAGACAAAAATTTTGAAGATTACATTGGCTGCGCTTGCTAATGGTAGGCGCGAAAGATTGCGCAAGTGCGCTTCCTATGTAAATATGGTTTGGTGCATACAAGGGCACCATCATTTTTGATAAATGTTTTGAGTCCCGTTTTTTGTGCAATTGCTCCAATTTCTCCACTGCACCACAGGCGCAGGTCTTTAGTAAATCACCCCCACAGGGTGATTTACACATAAGAGGCATCGGGGAAGCTGGACAAGGAGCCTATAGAACTCTCCAGGGCAAGCTGAGCCGCACAAACCCCTGACCCAAAGTCACTCCTGTCACAGTACTATATGTAGCACACCCACCCCAGCCCTTACCTGCTTTTCTTATAGTTGGCTCCTTCGCAGGAAAAGACTGAGGCACACCGCACCACAAGCCCATACCCTCCTGGATGGGGAGGTTGAGCGGTGTTAGTTTCTCGGGCCTGCCTGCAGCCAGTGTTTGAAAAACCTCCAGAGCTGACCTCGTTTCTGGGGTAGCCAGAAACAAGTCTTTAGTTCTCCCCAGTAAGCATCTGTCCACACCAACTGAAAAGTCCAACTTCTTATTTATTCTTAAGGGCAATAAATAGTCTCTTTGAGAGCAGACAGGTTGAGACAAACACGGGTCAGATAAGGTGGGAGGAGGTCCAGGCACAAACTTAATTTAGGGTTTCTCCTTTTCTGGTTTGCACGAACAGGCTTGGCGCATGGTCCCTGCCACGGACCATGAGGTTGGTCACTGCCACTGACCTGGTGAATAGTTGCAAGTCGCTGCCACTGACCTGGTGTGCGTAGAGTCACTGCCACTATGACATAAAAAACCTGCACTTCCTTCTTTGAGTAACTTGGCCCCTTTTTAGGATAAGAACATCCCTCCGGAGAGTTACCAGAGGCCCCCTCTTCCACCACGACTCTGCGCTGGGGTCTTCAGAAAGGGTCACCTCCCTGGCCTCCTCGATCCTAGATACAGGTCCCCTCACAAGGCAGATCCCTGGGAGCCTCGATCCTTAGCGGACCCCAGCCGAAGGCTGCTGGGTTCCAGGCCCTCGCCAAAGTACCTCACCCCAGACTGAAGGTGTCTGGGATGGAAACAGCAGCTCCGTCTCCGGGCCTAGGGCACCCGGAGGCGACACACATGCCCAGGCCTCCGGGCCTAGTGCACCCGGAGGCGACACACACGCCCAGGCCTAAGGTGCCTGGGCGCGGAACCAACGACGACGACCCCTTTGGAAGATGGCCGCCCCCTTTTTATATCCTCTCCCGACAGGCACAGCAGGTTCCCCGCTGTACTGTTGCCGAGAGGACAAGAAAAGGCACAACCCTGTACCACGGTTCAACCCGGGCCTATGGCAACAGTGCCAACTATAGGCCCCAGGGAACTGCACATCAGTACTATCTCCCAGGGACAGAAATGGTCCATGAAACCCAACAATTAGTGCATCTGAGCCTAGTTACCACTCAGACGCTCCCCCTAAATATGACACCCCACTACACATATATAAACAAATAAGCTGCTGTTATAATAAACAATTCATGAAAACAAGCAACCCTAAAAATTCATAGCATGTACCGTATATACTCGAATATAAGCCGAGGCACCTAATTTTACCACACAAAACTGGGAAAACATATTGACTCGTGTATAAGCCTAGGGTGGGAAAATGCAGCAGCTACTGGGTAAAAATGCCCATCTGCAGCCTCACTTTGCCCATCTGCAGCCTCACTTTGCCCATCTGCAGCCTAATTGTGCCCATTTGCAGTCTCACTGTGCCCATTTGCAGTCTCACTGTGCCCATTTGCAATCTCACTGTGCCCATTTGCAATCTTGCAGCCTCACTGTGCTCAGTTGCAGCCTCACTGTGCTCAGTTGCAGCCTCACTGTGCTCAGTTGCAGCCTCACTGTGCCCAGTTGCAGCCTCACTGTGCCCATTAGCAGCCGTACCTTTCCTTACTAAAACAGTGTGTCTCCCGCTGTGTAATGCAGTCTGTTCGGCCGTCCATTGAAACAAAGCCCCGCCTCCTCCTCGTCCGTGATAGAAGAACACTGATACGATGCTGGGAAACTGTATCAGTGTTCCACCTATCAGAGACGAGGAGGAGGCGGAGTTTGTTACAATGGATGGGCGAACAGAATGCATTACACAGTGGGAGACACACGCTGTTTTAGTAATAAAAGGAACGGCTCACTCGAGTATAAGCCGAGGGGGAGTTTTTCAGCCTTAAAAATGGGCTGAAAAACTCAGCTTATACTCGAGTATATACGGTAATTCATAGCATGGTGTTAAAGCAGCGCTTGAAGGTGATAGGAAAAACACCAAATTGTGTTTTTTTTTTTTCCCTACATTATAGGGATGGAGGAGTGTCAGGTGGTCTGTCCATCATCATTGATGGCCGGCCCCATTTTGTTAGACCTTTGTTAATATGCAATTAACAGTGCATGGCCCGTATTTATATGCATCAGTGCTGGCCCCCTTACTCATCGGTTCTGACATGTTGCCATGTGTTCTGTGATCAGTGGGCTGGTGTGTGTCTCATCCCCGGGAGCTGCGATTCGCCCTGGGCGCCCCCCTTTCTCCCTCCTTTCTATATGATATGGGGGAGTGGGCGGTCGCTTCCATCGCGAATCGGTGCCATGCAGTCTGCGTTGCACGTGTGACGTCCTCTTCGGGCGTCGCATCACGCTAGCGCCTTTATACCAGCTTGACTGACACGAGGGGAGTCACTCCGGCGTGAGATGATCGTCGCTGCCGGGCTGTCTCTTCCCCTCCTTGTGTCATTCAGCGTGACGCTGGAGGGGGTATGGTGGCCATGTCGGGCTTGGGGCCCGCAGTCTTCATACACCCACAGTTTTTCTCACAAACAACACTCCTGTGCAGTTCCATTTGGGGGTCTTGGAGTTCCCTCCATGTCCCACCTACAATCCTTCTAATAAGGTAATTCAATCCCACTTTTTGTTTCCACCACTTCTATTTTCTTTTCTTTTTCAGTTTTCCTCATGGGTAACCTATCATCACCCTTTGGTCTCACTTTACCCCTTTTTTTCTTCCTCCACGCTAATCCTTATATATTTTTTCACTTTGGTGTCCCTGATGGACAGTTATTTATCTCAAATATACCCTTGTCACTTTCAAATGTTTATCACGGTTATGGTGCTTCTCTCCTGTATACTTTTATACACTGATAAGGTCATTTAGACCATATAAATTCTATTAATTTTATTTACTTCAGAATCTCTACCATCCGTGATATTTTGCACTCTTTCTTCATGGGGAATTGCGGCCGCGCTCCCGGCTCTTTTCACCGGATCCCTTTCTCAGCTCCCGGGCGAGACATTACTGACCGGCCTCTGACACACGTTATCACATGTGTCATCTCAGATGTGAGTTATTAATTTTTCAGTATGGCCAGGAACCCTTTAGTAATTTCAACAAATTGTTCATGGTATCAATACAAATAGACTAGAATGATCATTCATATTTTTTGTTCCTATTTAGAACATGGATGCATGGCCCCTGATGAGTGGATGCAGTCCACGAAACGCGTCGGATCTATCTTGATGCATCCAATGTATTTTCAAATGTTTCTATCAACATATGTTTTCTCTTTAATCATATTTTGTTTCATATCCAATATGCATATTTTTATCATGAAGTGCCATGCGTTTTATCATCATTCTTATGCAAGCTTGTTAAATTGTATCATGCATGTTATGTTTTACCATGTCATGCCAATGTATGTTTTAGGAATAAACACATGGATGTTCTATCTATATGATCTTTTTCGGTCTGTACAAACACACCTCATTCAAAGTCCCAAACCTTCCCCCCCCCTTTAGGTTGCATTCAGCACGGACAGGCACAATCACGTACCTGTACGTGACTGCCTTCGTATGGGTGGGGGGTCCGATCGGACCCCCCTCCGGTACATGGAGCGGTGGTTTTCCGTTCGGGAGCGATCCGTGATGAGGGGGCCGCCATTGGTTTCTGGCCTGCGGGTTTAGGTATCATCTTGGTATCATTCTTTTCAGCCAGCGGCTGGCTTTCATGTAAAAGCAATCCTAGCGGCTAATTAGCCTCTGGACTGCTTTAACAAGCAGTGGGAGGGAATGTCCCCCCCCGGATATAAAAAGCGCCATTGGGAATTTGGGAAAGCATTTTATCACACCGATCTTGGTGTGGTCAGATGCTTTGAGGGCAGAGGAAAGATCTAGGGTCTAATAGACCTGTCACTACCTATTGCTATCATAGGGGATACTTACATTCCCTGAGATAACAATAAAAATGATTAAAAAAAAATATGGAAGGAACAGTTTAAAAATAAAATAAAAAAGCATAATTAATAATAATAAAAAAAAAAGCACTCCTGTCCCGCCCTGCTCTTGCGCAAAGGCGAACGCAAGCGTCGGTCTGGCGTCATATGTAAACAGCAATTGCACCATGCATGTGAGGTATCACCACGAAGGTCAGATCGAGGGCAGTAATTTTAGCAGTGGACCTCCTCTGTAAATCTAATGTGGTAACCTTTAAAGGCTTTTAAAGGCTTTTGAAAATGTATGTAGTTTGTCGCCACTGCGCGTTTGTGCCAAATTTTAAAGCATGTCGTGTTTGGTATCCATGTACTCGGCCTAAGATCATATTTTTTATTTCATCAAACATTTGGGCAATATAGTGTGTTTTAGTGCAGTAAAATTTAAAAAAGTGTATTTTTTTCCCCAAAAAATGCGTTTGAAAAATCGATGCGCAAATACTGTGTGGAAAAAAAATGCAACACCCACCATTTTAATCTGTAGGGCCTTTGCTTTAAAAAAATATATAATGTTTGGGGGTTCAACGTAATTTTCTTGCAAAAAAAAAAAAAAAATGTTTTCATGTAAACAAAGTGTCAGAAAGGGCTTTGTCTTCAAGTGGTTAAAAGAGTGGATGATGTGTGACATAAGCTTCCTAATGTTGTGCATAAAATGCCAGGACAGTTCAAAACCCCCCCAAATGACCCAATTTTGTAAAGTAGACACCCCAAGCTATTTGCTGAGAGGCATGTCGAGTCCATGGAATATTTTATATGTTGACACAAGTTGCGCAAAAAATAAAAAATAAAATTATTTTAATTTTTTTTGCACAAAGTTGTCACTAAATGATATATTGCTCAAACATGCCATGGGCATATGTGGAATTACACCCCAAAATACATTCTGTTGCTTCTCCTGAGTACGGGGATACCACATGTGTGGGACTTTTAGCCGCGTACAGGACCCCAAAAACCAAGCACCGCCTTCAGGCTTTCTAATGGTGTAAATTTTTGATTTCACTCCTCACTGCCTATCACAGTTTCGGAGGCCATGGAATACCCAGATGGCACAACCCCCCCCCCAAATGACCCCATTTTGGAAAGTAGACACCCCAAGTTATTTGCTGAGAGGTATGGTGAGTATTTTGCAGATCTCGCTTTTTGTCACAAAGTTTTGAAAATTGAAAAAAAAAAATATATATATTTTCTTTCTACATTTTCAAAAACAAATGAGAGCTGTAAAATACTCACCATGCCTCTCAGCAAATAGCTTGGGGTGCCTACTTTCCAAAATGGGGTCATTTGGGGGGGTTTGTGCTATTTTGGCATTTTATGGCCTTCGAAACTGTGATAGGTAGTGAGGAGTGAAATCAAAAATTTGCGCCCTTAGAAATCCTGAAGGCGGTGCTTGGTTTTCGGGGTCCCGTACGCGGCTAGGCTCCTAAAAACTCCCACACATGTGGTATCCCCCTACTCAGGAGAAGCAGCAAAATGTATTTTGGGGTGCAATTTCACATATAACCATGGCATGTGTGAGCAATATATAATTTAGTGACAACTTTTTGTAATTTTTTATTTTTTTTGTTATTCAATCACTTGGGACAAAAAAAAATATTCAATGGGCTCAACATGGGTCTCAGCAATTTCCTTGGGGTGTCTACTTTCCAAAATGGGGTCATTTGGGGGGGTTTTGTACTGCCCTGACATTTTAGCACCTCAAGAAATGAGATAGGCAGTCATAAATTAAAAGCTGTGTAAATTCCAGAAAATGTACCCTAGTTTGTAGACGCTATAACTTTTGCGCAAACCAATAAATATACGATTATTGACTTTTTTTTTTTACTAAAGACATGTGGCTGAATACATTTAGGCCTAAATGTATGACTAAAATTGAGTTTATTCTATTTTTCTTATAACAAAAATTAGAAAATATCATTTTTTTTCAAAATTTTCAGTCTTTTTCCGTTTATACTGCAAAAAAAAAATAAAAAATCGCAGAGGCAATCAAATACCATTAAAAGAAAGCTCTATTTGTGGGAAGAAAAAGACGCAAATTTAGTTTGGGTAAAACATTGCATGTCCGCACAATTTCCAGTTAAAGCAGCGCAGTGCCAAATTGTAAAATCACCTCTGGTCTTTATGCTGTGTATTGGTCCGGGGCTTAAGTGGTTAAAAAAAAAAAAATTTCTACAGAATTCTGAGATTAAAAGTGAATTCTGACTTTTAATCTCAGAATTCTGAGAGTTTCAATGACTCTTAATCTCAGAATTCTGACTTTCAAACTCAGAATTTTGTAAAAAAAAAAAAAATCTTTTTTTTTTATGATGGCCCCAGGGCTCTTCCATACAATCTTCAACTTTTTTGTGTAGAGTTAAAGATTATAATGCAATATTGTTACTTTGTGATCTTGGTGCTCTTGCTTAATGATAGCGGATATATCCTGATTCCTGGCTTTTAGTTTTAAATCCAGACAATAATGCTGCTTGGTTAACCTGAGTGTTGACAACATTATACTTCAGATTCTTTGTATTGCATTTGTAGATACAAGCCAAACTGCAAATAATAAAACAGATAAATGCTAACTGTTGCCATACCCAGTCTGTTTAATGAATGATTAACCCAGCTGCCTAGGTAGAAGTGTAGCGGAGAGTGCACCATTACTTACCATGCTCAAATGCAGGTGCCCTTTTACCTGGATCCCTGGATTCCCACTACCCCCTTGACTCCCAAAAGCCCCTGGACAACCCAGAGGATATCAATTTCCTGGCTCCAGGAGCTCAGAGGGACTGCATAGGGCAGAGGTGGCTGGGCACGTGGTCAGCCACCAGCTTCCTGGCCCCCCACTTTTAATTCTCGAGTGCAGGTTGCCAGGTTGGGGCACGGAGGCATGCAGTGTCATGAGAAGACCCAGTCACTGCAAAAAGCACTGTGCCAACTTTGTCCAGAGTGTTGAGCCTCATGTGGAGTGGTCTTGTGCCTACAGCAGTTCACCTGCGCATCTAGACTGGAGACTTCTTCTGTGGTGCCAGTCTGAGATCCCTCCAGTTTCTTCCTGGGATCACCAGACCCAGCCTACCTCGCTGTTAGAGAGACAATGCCACATGAGGGCAAGCGCAAGCAGCCATTTGTACTGTATTGTAGTGTAGCGGGTATACACTTTTCTGTGTATTTAAAACTGGCAGAGACATCAGTGATGTGCAGTTCCCTGCAGCCCTGCGGGTGGCGCTGTCACCTTGGGCTGGGGTTGAGCCATTGCTGTGCTCCCTTTTTGTCCTCCCTCGGCGGCGGTATGGTGGGACGGGGAACCCGCCGTTCTTGCTGGGAGAGGGTATAAAGGGGCCGGCCATCTTTGTCACGGGGTCGAGTCCCACCACCTTCAGCCTGTGGGCGGTGGTTCGTGTCGGTCCTCTAGGCGGCCTAGGCCTAGAGGACGTTCGGAGGTCGTGTTCCATCCCAGGCACCTTTAGCCTGGGGTGAGGTACTCGGATGGAGGTCTAGAGCTGAGTGCCCAACACTGAGTTCTGCGAGGGAAGGAGATCCTAGGGGACCCTGGGAGAGGGTACCCGAATCCGGAGGGCGTAATGGACCGGTGGGAGACACTTGCTTGAAGACCCGGTGCAGCATATTGCCGGTGACAGGTGAGCCTTCCATCGGAGACCGCCTGGAAGGAAATCCCCCTTCGCTGGGAGACAGCAACCCACTTTCGCAAAGGAAAGTGGAGAGTTCATTGTGTCTGGGCCTACTCGCATCCACACCTCCTTGTCTGTTCTGTTCTCTAAGGGGTCCAACTGATTGTGTTCACTTTTGCATTGAGAAGAATAAAGGAGTGTTGGACTTTAATGGTGTGGGGCTCGTTTTCTGGCAGACATTGTTCAAGGTAACTCTCTTTGGAGGTTCCAGGTGCAGAACACTGACCCGAAGGTAAAATAAGAACTTTGCTTACACCACACAAACATCTGCGGTGAAGGCTTGGCGTGGTGACCCCGCACTCTCTCCTCTAAGGTTCCCCTAGACAAGAGACAGACGAGCTAATGAGAAAGAGGGGAGAGTGGAGGCCGCTACAGTAGGATTAATTGCATAATGATCCCTCTCTGTAATGAGTTCCTATTAAAGTGGTATTACACTCAAACTTTGACTGACACTGACAGGCAGAGTTTTTATGGCAGAAGAGACCCTAATCGCTTTTGGCCTTTTTGGCCAAGATCAAGTGTAGTATCTGTTCTTATAAGTTTCTGGTAGGGGTGCTCTGCCATCATCCTAGACTTTCAGCTGGGATGTCTGGCTGTATAGTATCCCTACTATTATTATGGGGGTCCTGAGGGATCCTACTGTAGAAACAGAAACCGGTTTGCCCACTGGGTGATGTGGGGTCTGGGAGTAATTCCCTGGTGGAAGATTCCAATGGGCCCAGTGCCTCCTGATTTGAGCAGTGCTACCTGGTCTGGACCTGGTCTGGCCAGAGGGCCGGTGTCAAGCACCCCCTGGGAGTGGTGTCCTGGGGTTGTCAGAGTAACACTATAGTTTTGGCACCCTACTGTGTGAAACTGCACTAGGCCACAATACCTGCACAACGCCTTATGGGCTAGGCCTTTTTGCTGATATTGGGGTAACATTGTTTCCGCAAGGTCCATCAATGGCCTTTTTTTTTGTATATTTATTTTCTCCCCACATGTGACACCCTGAACTTATATATGTGTTTTTTATTTTTTACTCTAGGATTCTACGCCATGGATCGTTGGGCCTGGGCTAAGGTCCAGCAGAACAATCTGAGTATCTGTGGCCAACAAGTTCCTTCCACCCCTGCCTTGGGGGGGGGGGGTCTCTGTTTGACAGAGCCCCCCACCTAGCACTCCTTAGTAGTCGTTAGCTTTGGCTCAGCATGAGGAGAGGGGACCGCCTTACCCTGTCAGTCTTGCTCCCTAGGACGTCAGGGAAGGGTCCTTCCTCTTTGGGAGGGGACTAAAAGATGCACCCTAAGTGGTAACATGCACTCTTTAAGATTACTTTTTGTATTTACTTTGTGCACACCACATCATAAGCTCAATAATTAAATAAATGCTCCCCCCCTGCCTGTCAGAGGTAATGTACACTGAGTTGTGCATGCACAGCTCAGATTACATGTACAGCACCTGCTCAGTGCTGAAGTGTCTCCTGTGCCATTCAAGTGGACAAACAGAAGGAAGACCAGCAGAAGAAGGAAGACCAGCAGAAGAAGGAAGACCAGCAGAAGAAGGGAGACCAGCAGAAGAAGGGAGACCAGCAGAAGAAGGGAGACCAGCAGAAGAAGGGAGACCAGCAGAAGAAGGGAGACCAGCAGAAGAAGGGAGACCAGCAGAAGAAGGGAGACCAGCAGAAGAAGGGAGACCAGCAGAAGAAGGGAGACCAGCAGAAGAAGGGAGACCAGCAGAAGAAGGAAGACCAGCAGAAGAAGGAAGACCAGCAGAAGAAGGAAGACCAGCAGAAGAAGGAAGACCAGCAGAAGAAGGAAGACCAGCAGAAGAAGGAAGACCAGCAGAAGAAGGAAGACCAGCAGAAGAAGGAAGACCAGCAGAAGAAGGAAGCACAGAATCACTGACAGCGCAGAGCATACTAGCACATTATGGCATAAACCTGCAGAGTGCCTGTTTATAAAATATTTTTTAGCAGCTTAATTCCACTTTTAGGCTAAATGTATACAGGACGCTTTACATTGTCTCCTGATAGTAACCAATTTTTAAAAATGTCTGCTTTGCCACATTTACATGCCGCGTTTAGCTGCGCTTGCGTTTAGAAGTGTTTTTTTTTTCAAACAGTCAAAAATTAAACGCCTGTAAACGAAACGTGGCTAAACACGAGTTGCCGCATTTACACACATTTGCAAGCTGTTACAGGCGTTTGGCGCTTCAAATGCCTCTGAACATCCGTCCTGAACGCATTTTTTTGCTTTTAAAAAAAAATGCTTCTAAACTCAACTGCCTAGAATTGACTATAAACGACCATGTGTACATGTACTGATAAGATAACAGAGGAGAGTTCAGGGGCAGCTGAAAAAAATGCACAACTGCTCCTAAATGTCCATTTACCAGCAGCAGTGTACATGAAGCCTTAGCTGCTCAAATATTCTACAGGGCTGTCGCCTAGTGCCCCTATTAAAGTGGTTGTAAACCCCTCAAAAAAAACCTGCAAGAGAAAAAAGGTTTAATGAGCTAGTATGCATCGCATACTAGCTCATTATGAAATACTTACCTTAGATCGAAGCTGGTGCAGGGGTCCCCGAACACTGCTGTGACCGGCGACATATCTCCGGAATGTTACTTCTGGGTTTGTGGGCTTCGGCGCTGTGACTGGCATGCATGCGGAAGCCGCCGGTCACAGCGCATCAGCTGAATAAATGTCACGAACGAGCCATTTCTTCAGTGCGCATGTGCCGATGACATTGGCGCATGCTGATAGAGGGGATATCTCCTAAATGGTGCAGGTTTAGGAGATATCCACGCTACCTACAGGTAAGCCTTATTAGAGGCTGACCTGTAGTGAAAAGTGGTGTGTAAGGTTTTACAACCACTTAAAGACGTTGTTTTGTAGCAGCTTAAAGCAGTATTAAACCCAAAACCAAAAAAGTAATATATTGCAGCTTACCAATCAGTAGATGCAGTGGCTGTATTTGTTTTCTTTTTTTAGGCTTTTTCCCCTGGTGAACTGGCCAGTCATATGCCTCCTGTACAGACACCACTCTGGATGAATGAGCACAGGGGCAGATTTGGAGATTGGGACAGCAGCATTGTCAGTTTGGGTAGAGGGGAGTGTTAAATGTACTAGCAGATATAATTACAGTAACAAACTGAAGCTGAACTCCTCCAGATGAAGAAAAAGTAAAATACCCATGAAGGCTCAAAGGATGCATGACATAATTTTGGCATAGGCCAGAAACCAGCCAGCAACGGAAGAAATGTAAAAAAAAAAAGAATACATTCCTATCTATTTACTAATGGTAGCAGCATAAGGATTTAAAATAGTTTAGTTCTGCTTTAACCACTTGCCATCCGGGCCATTTCAGACACTTCGCTCCAACATGTAAAAATCTACTTTTTTTTCTAGAAAATTACTTAGAACCCCCAAACATTATATATATAATTTTTTTTTTAGCAGAGACCATATAGAATAAAATGGTGGGTGTTGCAATTTTTTTATGTCACACGGTATTTGTGCAGCGGTTTTTTAAATGCAAATTCTTTGAAAGAAAAAAAAAATATTTTATGAATTAAAAAAAAGAAAAAAACACAAAAGTTAGCCCCATTTTTTTGTATAATGTAAAAGATGATGTTACGCTGAGTAAATAGATAACTCACATGCCACGCTTTAAAATTGCGTCAGTTTACAGTTGCAGAGGAGGTCTCGTGCTAGAATTATTGCTCTCAATAATTGTTTGACGTTCACGACAATACCTCACATGTGTGATTCGATCGCCATTTACAATGCATTTGCATTTGCGTGTAAAAAAAACAAATTAATAACAAAATAACTTTATTAACCACTTAAGCCCCAGACCATTTGGTAGCTAAAGGACCAGAGGTGAATTCAGAATTTTGCACTGCGCTGGTTTAACTGTAAATTGTGCGGACATGCAATGTTGTACCCAAACGAAATTTGCGTCCTTTTCTTCCCACAAATAGAGCTTTCTTTTAATGGTATTTGATTGCCTCTGCGATTTTTTTATTTTTTGCGATATAAACGGAAAAAGACCGAAAATTTTGAAAAAAAATGATATTTTCTACTTTTTGTTATAAGAAAAATTTAATAAACTCAATTTTAGTCATACATTTAGGCCAAAATGTATTCAGCCACATGTCTTTAGTAAACAAAATGTCAATAAGCGTATATTTATTGGTTTGCGCAAAAGTTATAGCGTTTACAAACTAGGGTACATTTTCTGGAATTTACACAGCTTTAAATTTATGACTGCCTATCTCATTTCTTGAGGTGCTAAAATGGCAGGGCAGTACAAAACCCCCCCAAATTACCCCATTTTGGAAAGTAGACACCCCAAGCTGTTTGCTGAGAGGCATGGTGAGTATTTTACAGCTCTCATTTGTTTTTGAAAATGAAGAAAGAACATTTTTTTTTCTTTTTTTTTTTCAATTTTCAAAACTTTGTGACAAAAAGCGAGATCTGCAAAATACTCACAATACCTCTCAGCAAATAGCTTGGGGTGTCTACTTTCCAAAATGGGGTCATTTGGGGGGGTTTTGTGCCATCTGGGCATTCCATGGCCTCCGAAACTGTGATAGGCAGTGAGAAGTGAAATCAAAAATTTACACCCTTAGAAAGCCTGAAGGCGGTGATTGGTTTTTGGGGTCCTGTACGCGGCTGGGCTCCCAAAAAGTCCCACACATGTGGTATCCCCGTACTCAGGAAAAGCAACAGAATGTATTTTGGGGTGTAATTCCACATATGCCCATGGCATGTTTGAGCAATATATCATTTAGTGACAACTTTGTGCAAAAAAAAATAAAAAAATTGTCTTTTTTCCGCAACTTGTGTCAACATATAAAATATTCCATGGACTCGACATGCCTCTCAGTATATAGCTTGGGGTGTCTACTTTCCAAAATGGGGTCATTTGGGGGGGTTTTGAACTGTTCTGGCATTTTATACACAACATTAGGAAGCTTACATCCACTCTTCTAACCACTTGAAGACAAAGCCCTTTTTGACACTTTTTGTTTACATGAAAACATTTTTTTTTTTTGCAAGAAAATTATGTTGAACCCCCAAACATTATATATATTTTTAAAGAAAAGGCCCTACAGAATAAAATGGTAGCTGTTGCATTTTTTTTTCTACACAGTATTTGCGCAGCGATTTTTCAAACGCATTTTTTTGGGAAAAAATACACTTTTTTTTAATTTTAATGCACTAAAACACACTATATTGCCCAAATGTTTGATGAAATAAAAAAGATGATCTTAGGCCGAGTACATAGATACCAAACACGACATGCTTTAAAATTTCGCACAAACGCGCATTGGCGACAAACTACATACATTTTTAAAAGCCTTTAAAAGCCTTTACAGGTTACCCCGTTAGATTTACAGAGGAGGTCTACTGCTAAAATTACTGCCCTCGATCTGACCTTCGCGGTGATACCTCACATGCATGGTGCAATTGCTGTTTACATCTGACGCCAGACCGACGCTTGCGTTCGCCATTGGGCAAGAGCAGGGCAGGACAGGGGTGCTTTTTTTTTTTTTTATTATTAATTTTGCTATTTTATTTTTAAATTGTTCCTTCCATATTTTTTTTTTTTTTATTGTTATCTCAGGGAATGTAAATATCCCCTATGATAGTAATAGGTAGTGACAGGTACTCTTTTTTTGAAAAAACAGGGGTCTAGACCCTAGATCTTTCCTCTGCCCTCAAAGCATCTGACCACACCAAGATCGGTGTGATAAAATGCTTTCCCAATTTCCCAATGGCGCTTTTTATATCCGGGGGGGGGACATTCCCTCCCACTGCTTGTAAAAGCAGTCCAGAGGCTAATTAGCCACTAGGATTGCTTTTACATGAAAGCCGGCCGCTGGCTGAAAAGAATGATACCAAGATGATACCTAAACCTGCAGGCATCAATCTGGTATAACCATTCAAAGTCCAGCAACATACCAGTACGTTGCTGGTCCTTGTTGGACATGTATTGTAATCTTTCTTTTTCATGCAGCCAGGTGGCTGAACGAAAAAAGAGATTGATCGGTGGGTATGCCCACCATTAGAATACCGCCCTTCATCCACCCATTTCTAATGATGGGCATACATGCACCATTTATATATGCCGAAGCATGGGGGCATCCTCCCGCAAAAAAGTTATGCCGCGTACACATGGTCAGACTTTTTCACGGGCAAGCCTCCGTCGGAATTTCGACCGTATGTACGCGGCATTAGGAGCAAAATCACTCCTCCGCCCCTGCTGCCCCAATACTTCGGCATATTTGCTTTTTTTTTTTAACTGTGGTGGTGAAATCACCTCCTACAGCACTGGAGTCGCAGGGATCAGGCCTGTCTCTGTGAATGCTGCAGTTATGTGTGTTGTGTTTTGTAAGTGACAGTGATCGATCGATACTGCACTTGGGTGGCCTGGGCTGGACGGAGGGGCAAAACGTAGGTGCTAGCAGGTATCTGGGCTGATCCCGCTAACACTGCGTTTTTGGGAACCCTAAACTGCTGGGGACGCTAGTATAGATCTGATCAGATCAGATATTGATCTGTTCAGATACTATACCACTAAGGGAGGTGTATGCTTCACGCGTGGGTGTTAGCGTTACTGGCACTAACCTGACGCTGCCTGGGGTGTGACGCAGACCTTCTCTGACGCTAAAACCTAATTGATATCACCCCCCGGGCGATCAGGGGGTTAAACCTTTATTGGGTTATATACGGCGGTTGCCCTGACACTATAAAAAGCAAACTAACTAACCAGCGTCACCCGTAACACTTATATGATGATCACTGGTGAAAGGGTTAACTAGGGGCAATTAGGGGGTTAAAACCTTTCTTAGATAATATATGGGGGTACCTGACGCTATAAAAACCTGCGGCGAACCTAAAAATTACTGGCTACCGATCTGCATCACCGACGCTAAGACAGCGATCAGAAAAATTATCGCTTAGCGACAGTGGTGATAGGGGGTGAAAGGGTTACCTGGGGGGCGATCAAGGGGGTTAAACCTTTTATTAGATAATTTATGGGGGTACCTGACGCTATAAAAACCTGCGGCGAACCTAAAAAAAATTACTGGCTACCGATCTGCATCACCGACGCTAAGACAGCGATCAGAAAAATGATCGCTTAGCGACGGCGGTGCTAGGGGGTGAAAGGGTTATCTGGGGGGTGATCAAGGGGTTAAACCTTTATTAGGGGGGGTTAGGGGGCTACACTGGACCTAAAACTAAATGTAGTGACACTTTTACAGTCACAAATGTCACTGATTGCAGTGATCAGTAAATGAATGGTCACTGCAATCAGTGACACTGTGACTGGGGGCTGGGGGGTGATCTGGGGGGGGCGATTTATGTGCCTATGTGTGCTGGTGTTAGTGTAGTGTTTGTGCACTAACCTTGATGTCTTCTCTTGTACGGCGCTCGGTATATGTGAGCGCCGCACAAGAGATGACATCACTTCCTCCTGCTTCCTCTGCCTGTGTGTACATTCGACAGACAGAGGGGGCATTTCCATTCCCCGGGAGCGATCGCGGGGGGTGGCCGGAATCGAACGGCCGTCCCCTCATGTCGGATCGCTCCCCAACGAATTCTGACCGCTCACTGTACAGAAGGGGGGTCCGATTGGACCCCCCAACTGTACAAAGGCAATCACGTACACTGTACGTGATTGTGCCTGTCGGTGCCATTGTGCCGACGTGTATATATACAGTGAGCGGTCGTTAAGTGGTTAATCTGCACCTATTTGATTGGCAGTGTATATAGTACCTTCCTGGGCCCCATCATGTTAATAGAGGGGCCCAGGAGGTGAGAGAAAAAGATTGTATGCCTCCATTTTCGGGTGGAGGCATACAATCTCTTCTCTGTATCAGTGTACCTTGTGATCACTGTATGCTTCCCTCGGCGTATGGATACAATTGTAATGCGGCTCCCTTCCCTCAGTAAGTGCCATGCTGCAGCCTGAGGGAGAGAGACTGATCACTGAGGAGGCTGAAAGAAAGAGTAATCCCAACGCTGGTCCACAGGCAAGCAATCCCCCTGCACACACATCACACTGACACATCACACAGGCTGAGGCTCAGTCCCCTGACTCCCCATTGTGTGCTCATGGTTATCATTATTATGATGATCAGAGCACAGCAGGTGTTGTATGGCTCTGTCAGTGTAACATGCTGTTGGGTGCTGACTTTCTTAATGTATGGCTGTACTGTGTGTTACAGACTATAGCACAGCACAGCCATAACAAAGTCAGCACCCAACAGCATGTTACACTGACAGAGCCATACAGCACCTGCTGTGCTCTGATCATCATACTGATCATGAGCACACAATAAGATGCTACTTTACACATGTGATGGGGGGGAAGGGACAGTAAAAACACACAGCCAAGCTGCATTGTTACCACCCCCCAAACCACTCCCCTTTGAGAATTTTTCACCTAAGCTTTGCAATCAGGCTACTTTCACACTGAGGTGCTGGATGCGCTGGCGGTATAGCGGCGCTATTTTTAGCGCCGCTATACCGTTGTTTTTTCCGCAATTTGCGGGCGCGTGCGGGGGGATTTTAACCCCCGCTAGCGCCCGAAAATGGGTTAAAAACGTTCGCAATAACGCCTCTTTGCGGCGTTTTACGATCGTTTTGGAGGCGCTACCCCATTGATTTAGATGGGCAGGGCATTATAGGAGCTATTGCGCCTCAAAGATGCGGCTTGCAGGAGTTTTTTGACCCTCCTGCAAGCACAACGCTCCAGTGTGAAAGCCCTCGGGCTTTCACATTGGATAGAATTGAGCGGCTTTTTTGGGGCGCATTGCAGGCGCTATTTTTAGCGCAAAAGCGCCTCAGTGTGAAAGGGGCCTAAGGATGAGCTCCAGCATGTTCGCAAGCCCCGCGTGCAGAGCCCACCAGGAAGTCGGCACTGCGCTGCGCTAATCACAAGCAGTGAGACATTGGCATGGCTGCAGAGATCGGGAAATGTCTCACTGCCTGTGATTAGCGAAGCGCAGTGCTGACTTCCTGGTGGGCTCTGCACGTGGGGCTTGCGAACACGCCGGAGCTCATCCTTAGTAATCAAGTCCGCCTGTCAGTTTTTCCTGTGGACCAGTGGGTACAGTAGCTGCGTATGATGGCACAGTGGCTGCATTTGATGGCACAGTGGCTGCATTTGATGGCACAGTGGCTGCATTTGATGGCACAGTGGCTGCATTTGATGACACAGTGGCGGCATTTGATGGCACAGTGGCGGCATTTGATGGCACAGTGGCGGCATTTGATGGCACAGTGGCGGCAATTGATGGCACAGTGGCGGCAATTGATGGCACAGTGGCAGCAATTGATGGCACAGTGGCGGCAATTGATGGCACAGTGGCGGCAATTGATGGCACAGTGGCGGCAATTGATGGAACAGTGGCGACAATTGATGGGCACAGTGGCGGCAATTGATGGGCACAGTGGCGGCAATTGATGGCACAGTGGTAGCAATTGATGCTTTTTTTTCAGAATTTTTCAGTTTGTTTGCTCCCCCCCAAAAAATGTTGAGCACCAGCCGCCACTGATGTGGACCTGATTGAAAGCTCCATATAGGTCTACAGGAGTCCAGATATGAATTGACTTGTGGGCATTCAGGTAAAAAAAAAATAAGTGGAAAAGAACATCCTTTTCTATTTTTCCAGACCTAAATGTGACAGATCAGAGGTAGCCTGATGTAAATGGACACAAGTCTGTGGTGTATGAGGACACAAACTGAATGGGCACAGATGTCAAAACACTGACATCTCTCCTATTCAGATCCTGTTATGATTGGTGGGGTGCTGTAAAGCTTCCTGGTGGTATAGATATAGTGGGTTCAGACTCCGGTCCGAACATGCCTGAGCTCATCCCAGCTAATTCGTTGTTGTCAAAAAAGTTTTAAAAGAAGACATCTCTGCTGCTTTATGATAGTGTAAACAGTTTAGAATAATAATGGTTATTAAAGGTTCACCTTTTGGAACATGTTTCAGCTCCTGCCAACCTTCCCCCAGATTTCATGACAGCATGAGGGCCAGGGGCAGAGCCAGGGGTGGGGTTGTGGGCGGGACCAAGGGGCCCTGTCAGGTATGCTGTACGGGGCCCCATGATTTCTAACAGCGGCCCTGGGGGTGGGACCCCATTCCGCCACTCGCAGAAGTGATCGAGCCTCTTAGATCACTTTTGCCTTACTCAGACTCGCCTGCTGAAAAGAATACCAGGATGATGCCTGTAGGTGCAGGCATCATCCCAGTATAACCACTGCAACCCACAGACGTCCATTTATGTACCTTGGATGGCAAGTGTTTAAAGCATAACTAAATCTAAAACTTTATTTTTTTAGTTTTAAAAAGGATGGAGATGGACTAGAACGCCTGTCAGTTTTGTTTTTTCTGTCTGTGCCCCCATTAGGGAGATTCAACCTCGCTCCCAATCCCAAATTTTGGGTTGTTCCCAGAAATGTAATATAGGGGAAATTTTCCAATGGGGACACCCGAGTGCTGAGTGTTCAGGTAGGAGGAGATTTCCACTACAGCCTGTGTCCTCATGCTGTTATGGGAGCTGGATCATCCATCAATCAAGATGTGACATCCCACCCACTGTGCTCTTTTTTAGTTACTGGGCATGGAGGAGGAGGGAGGGACTGGGCTGTCATTTAGGATCTGTATACACACCCAAATGTGTGATGTCATTACCATGTGATCTGAATAACTCAGCTCAAACAGGAGGAAATGTTCTCTCCAGCAATAGAGACCAAACTGAGCATGTGCAGCTTTACTACTCTGACTGTGTCTTTTCTGGCTTTGCCAAGAGAGACCCTGCAGGAGGGGGAGGATCTGTCCATACAGGATCAAAGAGCCTTTTTACACAGTACAGAGGATTAACCCCTTAAGTTCCACAGTGAGTATAACAAGCATGCTATTCTGCATATACAGACTGGTTTTACTGTTGTGGGTTTAGTAATACTTTAAGGTAAATCTCCCCATTGGGACACAGATGCCAAAAAGAACTGGCAGAGGTTATAACCCTCCCTTACTCTATCCAAAATAACAATAAAAAAATACTTGCTCACTGAAAATACACCATTCTTTCCCTTTAAGTGAGTAAAGCCTCGTACACACGACCGAGTTTCTCGTCCAAAACCGGCAAGAAAAGTGCCGCGTGAGCTTTTTTGTCGTTTTACGACGAGAAAATTGCCGTGAATCTCGACGAGAAAATAGAGAACCTGCTCTCTATTTTCTCGTCAGGATTCCAGATTTCCTCGTCGTGTTTCTCGTCGGCCTGTTTTGTGACGAGAAAATGGTTCGTGTGTATGTTTTTACGACTCTTCCAAAAGCGCGCATGCTCACAAGCAACTATGAGACGGGAGCGCATCTTCAGGTAAAACAAGCCTTCGTAATGGAGATAGCACATTCGTCACGCTCAAAATGTTTGCATCGTTTAAATGTTGTGCATTGAAATCTTCGTTAGAATGTTACATTAATCCAAACGAATGAACTTCTTTTGCTGCTGATATTCACACAGAGTTATGACTATGTTTTTTTAACCTTTTTCTTGTTGCTCTTAAGAAGATTTATGTGTATTATATCGTGCAAGTTTTTAGGAATATTAAAAAATTAGATATTTTTATAACTGATGTTAATTGTAATTTCGCAATGTTTTGGTAGTGATCTCCCATTGAATCTTTTAATATATATTATGTAAATTTTACACCCTTTTTTGGGAAATATGATTTAGTTATTTTTTTGGGGGGTTGTTATCTGTCCCTTTTTTTGTCTCTGTTTGTATCTGCTTACTCCAAAGCTAGATTTTACATTTTTACAAATACACATAGTCAAGTATGAACTTAAAGAAAAATAACATTTATTCATGTTTGAACTAAAATAAAGAGAAGGCAGCGCTGGAGAAGCTGCTGCCATTTGTGCATCCCGGGGACCCCAGAGCACACAGCAACCCTGTGTGGACACTAAAATTGGGAGCTTGAGAAGGCCAACATTTCTGAGCACAATCTGATGCTGGCCTCCCAGAGGTCAGGAACAGCAGCAGGTGATATATATGTCCCAAGTGTGTGGTACTACAACAGGCTGCCTTCTGTCCGACCACAATGAAGCAAGGCCATCACTTCCTCGTCTTCCTGGCAACCTTCCCTGCAACCTTTCCTGAAGCCTTCCCTGCAGCCTTCCTTCTTCGTTTGGCTGGAGGCTGGGCCACTGGAGGGGTACTCCTGTCAGGAGGAGGAGGAGGTGGAGGAGAAGGGGGTGGCGCAGAAGAACAAGGTGGAGGTGGAGGAGAAGGGGGTGGGGCGGAAGAACAAGGTGGAGGTGGAGGAGAAGGAGGTGGGGCGGAAGAACAAGGTGGAGGTGGAGGAGAAGGGGGTGGGGCAGAAGAAGAATGTGGAGGAGGAGGTTGAGGTTGGGACAGTTGTGCCACCTCACAAATGGCGGTATTGGGGGTAATTTTTTCCATCACCCCTTTGTTGAGCAAGGTGATGAGCAGGGGCTCGCATAGGAGGCGTTGCTCCATGCTCATCACCTTGAACTTTGCCTCCACTAGGCCGGCAATGGCCTCTTCAGGGGATGTGGGCTCTTTGAGGGTGGCATGGGCCTCTTTAATAAGGGCCATTGCTGCCTCACTGGTGGTCCTGTCCCTCCTGCCTCTTTTGGGAAGCCGGATGTGAGGCACCTGGGATCTGGTGCTTCTCCTTTGCCCTGCCACCTCCTGGCTGCCACTGGGCCCTGCCACCTCCTGGCTGCCACTGGGCCCTGCCACCTCCTGGCTGCCACTGGGCCCTTCCTCCTCCTTCCTGACAGTTTCCAGACCCTCCTCCTGGCTGATTTCATCCTGTGTATGAAAAAGGGACATAGTTTAATATGTTGGTTTAATCTTTGCATCAAACTTTATAAACATGATTGAAGCAATTAGAATGTAAATCCAGAAATCTTTTTTTCTAATTTACACCTACATCAGATTGACTATTTAGCACCCAATTAAGTGCAGACTAATGTCTAGAGATCTTGATTTCACTTGTGTAACCCAAAATATTGTATGTTTCTCATCTTGACATATTTGTCAAACATTAATTTTATCCCAATACATTTTCAGTTAATACTATACCTGGCTCCAGATGGCCAAATCAGGATCATCCAGGATGGCTGCCTCCTCTTGCTCCAGAGAAGGCTCAGGTTGGCTGCAGGGAAGTCTGGGGGGAAGAGTGGAGAGTGATGGCCTTGCCTCAATGTGGTCATCCAGGAAGGACATCCTGCTGTAGTACCACAAAATCGGGACATACACATCACCTGCTGCTGCTCCTGACCTCTGAGAAGCCAGGACCTTAGAGCGTTCAGTCCTGTAGGTGCCTCGCAAACTCCCAATTTTAGTGTCCACCTGTTTTGCTGTGGCTGTGGGCACCTTGGTCTGCACAAAAGGGAGCAGCTTCTCCAGCGCTGCTTTTCTCACCCCTCTTTTTTTATGGATGGGGTTTTTCGTCTCCCACAGAGCGGGCAGCTCCCTTACCCGGTCAATAAATTCCGCCAGGAACTCTTTGTCGCTAATAAAGACATTCATATTGTATCTGCAAGTTTAAAAAATAATATATAACTAATGTGAGGCAAACAGTCTAACCTCCTTAACATCGTAGTCACCATATATATCCTACAACATTCTCAAAACAGTATAGGCCAACAATTTGTCCAAGTCACAAAATCACATACCTTCGTTCGCACGTCCGTCACTTGAACTCCTCTCTCCGCACACCGAACGTACTATAGTCACATGTGTGTTTTGCTATATACACACCACGCATGCGTCAAAATACGAACACGTCGCTCCGCACACGTCGCCCGCGCATGACGTTCTAACTAACATCTTTTCCCCGCCCCTTCTCTTTCGGCGCGCAGACAGATATGGCGGAGTTACAGCAGGTGTCTGATTCCGCAACTAACGAGGAGGAGACAAGCCCGGAGACCGAGGAAACGTCACGATCAAGGAGGAGATTCAAGGCATCGAATATGTCTTTTGCCGAGATGGCGGACATCTTGCTCAAGTCTGATTATGACGCAAAGCATAGGCCGTATAGCAAACCAAATAGAAGGAAGGCCAAAATCCTCACTAAAGTCGTGAAGAGTCTGAAGACGAATTTCGGGGTGAAACGCTCAAATGAGCTGCTCAGAAAGAGGTGGTCAGACCTCAAACTGAGGGAGCCAGAGCAGTTAAGGAGCATTAAGAGAATGCTCGCAAAAAGTAAGTAAAATGTACACTTTGATGCTATTAATCCTTTTCTAAACTGACATGTTGCTGGTTTATTATTTTTTTCTTATTGGACTCCCTTCCAAAATGTTATATTTTGAACTTGGTTGGGCACAGTAATCGTTCGTTACGTTACAGACACTTCGTTTGGCCACTGTCCGCTGTTTTGGCTTATTTTACAGCCCCAAAAGTAATTAGTCATCTGCCATTTTTTGTGAAATTTGGGGCACAAAGTTTTAGGCTAGATGATGTGTTTGTAAAGAGAATGAAATGCAAACTTTTGTCAGTGTAAAGGAGAGGACACTCAGCAGCTGCTTCCACATCTGTACTTTGGAGCACTATAGTGTGGGCCACCAGACCCGCCTTTTTTGGGTGTCCCACACAGGTGCATCAGAGAATTTTTGTGTTGCCTACATGTCTAAAAAATGACAGACAAAGGTGAATACTAAGCATATTCTTGGTCAGAAATAATGCATTCATCTTTAACTTCCGCCCAAACACACACTTGTACCACACTTCCAAGCAATTTAGCCTGTTTTTTTTTTTTTACATAGAGAATTTCTGTGTGATAACTCTACCTTTTGTTTGATTCTCATAGGGGAGAGAAGACTGGGAGGAGAACACTCCAGGGAGCACAGGAACCCCACAGCTTCACAACAACCCCAAACTCCCAAAGACCCACAAACGAAGGATGTAGAGGAAGTTGAGGTGGAGGAAGGAGAAGTGCAGGAAGGAGAGGTGGATGACGTTGTGGAACTGGTCACCACAACAGGTCAGTATCTGACACCACAGCTTCAGGTAAGAGATGTAGGCCTGCAGAGTTATAATACCTTTTTAATTTGTTTTTAGGGGATGTGAATGTTGTGGTGAAGGATAGTACAGGTTTCTCTGCAGACAGTGCCCTCCGCCTCATCCAGCAAGTGATGGAATGTAGCACGGAACTGGACAAAATTAAAGAAAGAATTCATGTGATGGATCAAACATTTAAAGACATTCTCGATGTTTTGGGGAGAATTCAATAAGGCATCCCAACCCCCTTTTTTCATGTTTCTTCTTCAACTTTTAAAAAACTTTTTGACAATCAAACCAGCCAAAAATTGAATCTGCACACAGTGTGTCAACATGTGCTATCTGCCATCAGGGGATATCCATGTACGTCTTTTGGGGGTGCAACCCCTTCCTCGTATCTAAAGTAGGTGAACTGAGGAAGGGGTTGCACCCCCAAAACACGTCCATTGATCACCCCTGATGGCAGATAGCACATGTTGACAATAGGGATCAGGAGTCTAAAATCCCTATAGGAAAATAATCCCAATTGTGTGCATATTCAATTTTTGGCTGGGAAAGGGGTGGCAGGACCCCATATTAGGACGGGCACATAGGGACATACAGTTTGTGTAAGTGAATGTCTCAGATTGGTCCGAGGTATCCAATTTTGTAATTTTTGGAATGCAACTGTTGTTTTTGTATTTTCCTAAGAAAACAATTGCCGGATTGTGGCCAGGCAAACAAAAAATGTCAAATAATAAAAAAAAAGGTGTGTGAATTAGCACATAGTAAAAGATTTGAACACAAACAACGTGTAGCTTCTTTTTCTAATATGCTCTAACCTTATTTGGTAATTTTTTTAAGGTTACATAGTGAAATGGTTGGTATTTACTAAAGGAAAATACACTTGGCACTACAAATGCACTAAGACAAACTAGGAGACAGGAAACCAACAAAAGTTAGAAGTTTAAACAAGATTTTTATTTGGATCGTTAGCCAGGAATCTTTAGACATAGCCTGGCATAGGAATTGCCCCCCTACCCGTGAAATAGTCCATGTATTTGTCCCGAACCTCACGGGCATTTTGGGGGGGCAAGCCAGCACGGGCAGATTCCAGGCCCGGCAGGGGATTATCAGGGGAAAGTCCAGCCTCAGGCAAAACTGAGGCCATATATGAATTAGATTTGCGGCAAAGAAAATTGTGTAGCACACAGCAGCATAACACTACATAGTTTATTTTGTAGTCCGCCAAGTGGATGGGAGTCCTAAAAAGGCGGAACCGGCTGGCCATTATGCCAAAGGCATTTTCAACGACTCTTCGGCCCCTGGCCAGCCGGTAATTGAACACCCTCTTCTCTGGGGTCAGGGTCCTCTGAGGAAATGGCCTCATAAGATGTGGTCCGAGCCCGAAGGCTTCATCAGCCAAAAAAACAAAGGGGAGTCCTTCAATATTCCCTGCATCCGGTGGCAATGCAAGGTTGTCACTCTGGTGACGGAGGGCAAACTCCGTCTGGATGAAGGATCCCCCATCGGACATCCGGCCATTCTTCCCTACATCAACATAGAGGAATTCATACCGTGCTGACACCACCGCCATCAGCACAATGCTATGAAACCCCTTGTAATTGAAGTAGTAGGACCCAGAACGGGGTGGCGGCACGATGCGGACGTGCTTCCCGTCTATAGCACCACCGCAGTTGGGGAAGTCCCACCGCGTGGCAAACTCCGATGCCACAGTCTGCCATTCCTGTGGCGTGGAAGGAAGCTGTGGAGTCAAACAAGATGAAAAAAAAATTAGAATACACAAATCAAACATTACAAGTATATTCTAAGAAAATACATTAGAGGCCAACATCAAGCAAAGTCTACGTTTTATTAAGGTGTTTTAAATAAGTATAATGGAAGGCTCATGTATCATATTCATCACCCCCTATGATGGTCCATTAATAAATTATAATGGGGAGGGGGGGGGAGATGTGTTTGGACACAGGATAGCATTGCAGTGGCGGTGCGTCCAGAGTGGGCGCTGGAGCACTGCCCCCTCTCTCCTGTGCCCGTCACTCAGAACAATACATAGGTTCATGCCTTGCATTAACCTATGTAATGTCTATGCCGCCCACTATTCAGGTGGATGGCCCCCTGTTAAGCGACCGACATATGAAGAACTGCGGCATTTATGGGCTTAAAATTGCACATCAGAAACAGGAAGGAAAATTGTCTTGCACATTACAGCCTGAGGGATGTAATTGGCTTCAGAAAAGTTAAATAGGGGACGCAGGGGGGGGGGGGGGGGCATTCCTTGGGTAAACACTGACAGGCTGCTCTGCCAATCATGTTCACCAAGTCTGTTTAATGGTAACATGATTGGCTGATGCAACATCAAGGGAAGGAGAAGACATCAAGGACAGAAGAAGGATGACGCTGACCACAAGAAGGTAAGTGCAGGCCTGGGGGGGAACTGGCTGCATTGGAGGGGACAAAATGGCTGCATTAGAGGGAACAAAATGGCTGCATTGGAGGGAACAAATGGGGGCGTTTAATAGGCACCAGAGCAAAAAAGGAGGACGTTTATTTCCTAAATTGGGGTTTGAACCCCCAAACATTTGGAGCAACAGGCGCCCCTGCTGGAAAGGTTAGTGAAGGAAAATATGCATGGAGGAGAAAAAAGGGGCAATCTAAAGCTTCAAGCATGCATGAGGACAAAGGGGACATTCTCAGCATATTACAATCATGGTAATTAGGGAAGGAAGAAAGAAATACAATACATTAGCATACATGTAATACATAAAATGTGATGTTAATGGAGAAAACTTACCCTAATATAGTCCTCCTGCAGGACTTGTATTATGGCAGAACAGGTGTCTGGGATTATGAGGCCCAGAGCCTGGGGGGAGATGCCTGTCGTGAACTTCAAGTCCTGAAGACTTCTCCCTGTCGCCAGGTAACGCAACGTGGCGATGAGCCTCTGCTCAGCACTGATGGCTTCCCGCATAACGGTGTCCTTCCTGGTAATATAGAGGGACACCAAAGCCAACAGTTCCTGAAAAACGGGGTCAGACATCCGCAGAAAATTCCTGTAGTCCTCAGGATTATTCTCGACCTATCTCCCGCAGCAGAGGCATATGGCAGAATTGGTCCCGCTGGAGCAACCAATTCTTGGTCCATGAACTCCTCCTCACACCATTCATGGACTGGTCTTGGTCCAAAACAAGCAGACCAACACCAAGCGCACGCACAGCACGAACTCGACGACGAGAACGTCCAGGCGACATGGCTAGGAAACGGTCGTCTTATCAGAACGTACAGAACAGAACGCACTTTAGAACAGCAAGGCCTATGAATAACGAACTGAAAATCAGAAACGAACAGGCAAGAATGCACTGTAAAACAGATACGACCTGCCTAGACGCCCTGAAAGTCAAGATACGAACCCACAAGCACAAACTGAACCGCAGAAAACGATCTGAAAAGTACGAAGACTGAAAAGCGCGAATCGTCTCTTCCCAAACTTTTACTTCACGCGCGGTAACACGAGATCAGCAAAAGCAGCCCAAGGGGTGGCGCCAAGAAAATAGATCTTCCCCTTTTATAGTGCCGTCGTACGTGCTGGACGTGACCGGGGAGAACAACGAGGAAATTGGGAAATGTCAGTGTGTACGCATGGAAAGCTTGACGAGAAAATCGACAAGGTTAACAAGAATCTCGTCGAAAAAAACTACGTGTTTTTTACGACGAGAAACTCGGTCGTGTGTACGAGGCTTAACATTCACAGATATGTCTTCAGATGCCAAAATAGACCATAGATTATTTTACCAAACTCAGAGAGTTACTTTTTTTAATACTAATTTATATTTAAATGTGCACAAAGATTAACATCTGTTTGCAGATTTTCTTTTCTTGAAAATTTTCAGAGAAATCAATTGAACTAAACTTAGTTTATTTTTAATTTTTGAAGGGAATTGTTGAGTGTGTATTGTCTGCTTCACATAAGCATGCTGTCTGCACTGCAGTCTATAGTGCTGCAGTGCAGATGTTGATACAGCAGATGTTAGTATCAGTATGTTATTGTTCTTAAAGTAGAACTCTTTTGAATAATCTTTCAGAAAGGAAAAATGGAACTAGAACTACCACACTACAACTGCAAAAGCAAGGAATGGGAATAGGGGTGGAGGGGAGGGGTATGTACATGGTGCCTAGCTTGCTGAGGGATCTTCAGACACCAATGGGGTGATGGGGATGGGCACACATATTTAGTTTCAGATTTGCTCTGACAGTTCAATAAAAACTACCAACTACTATTCAGTGTGAGGGGTTCCCTGGAGCAGCGGTTATATCCGATCAGCTAAACTCTTATGCCCCATACACACGATCGTTTTTCATGCCGTTAAAAATGCCATTTTAAAAAATGGCCATTAAAAATGATTGTGTGTATGCTCCAGAGCATTTTTAACGACGTGAAAAACGGCCATTAAAAATTCCGGACATGCTCTCTTTTTTCACGTCGTTTTTCATGTCGTTTTTTTTAACGACGTGAAAAACGATAGTGTGTATGCTTTCACGACGTGAAAAAAAACGCGCATGCTCAGAATCAAGTATGAGACGGGAGCGCTCGTTCTGGTAAAACTAGCGTTCGTAATGGAGATAGCACATTCATTACACAGTAACGGACTGAAAAGCGCGAATCGTCGCTCAACAAACTTTACTAACATGAAGGGTGGCGCCATTCGAACGGAACTTCCCCTTTATAGTGCCGTCGTACGTGTTGAACGTCACTGCGCTTTGCTTGATCATTTTTTTTAATGATAGTGTGTACGCAAGGCAGGCTTGAGAGGAAACATGAAAAAAAACGAGGAGAAAAACGTCGGTTTAAAAAATGACATTAAAAACGATCGTGTGTACGGGGCATTACACTACAACCTGAAGGACATTTTTTTTTCTGCTCTCTCCTGTAATGCTGTTTCCCTTTGCAAGTAAAGCTGACTTCTACATAGTTACATAGTTACATAGTAGTAGTTACATAGTAGGTGAGGTTGAAAAAAGATACAAGTCCATCAAGTCCAACCAATGTGTGTGGTTATATGTCAGTATTACATTGTAAATCCCTGTATGATGTCGTCGTTCAGGTGCTTATCGAATAGTTTTTTTAAACTATCGATGCTCCCTGCTGAGACCACCGCCTGTGGAAGGGAATTCCACATCCTTGTCGCTCTTACAGTAAAGAACCCTCTACGTAATTTAAGGTTAAACCTCTTTTCTTCTAATTTTAATGAGTGGCCACGTGTGTTGTTAAACTCCCTTCCACTAAAAAGTTTTATCTCTATTGTGGGGTCACCAGTATGGTATTTGTAAATTGAAATCATGTCCCCTCTCAAGCGTCTCTTCTCCAGAGAGAATAAGTTCAGTGCTCGCAACCTTTCCTCATAACTAATATCCTCCAGACCCGTTATTAGCTTTGTTGCCCTTCTTTGTACTCGCTCCATTTCCAGTACATCCTTCCTGAGGACTGGTGTCCAGAACTGGACAGCATACTGCAGGTGCGGCCAGACCAGAGTCTTGTAGAGCGAGAGAATTATTGTTTTATCTCTCGAGTTAATCCCCTTTTTAATGCATGCCAATATTCTGTTTGCTTTGTTAGCAGCATCTTGGCATTGCATGGCATTGCTGAGCCTATCATCTACTAGGACCCCCAGGTTCTTTTCCATCCTAGAATCCCCCAGAGGTTCTCCCCATAGTGCAGTGGTCTCCAAACTGCAGCCCAGGAGCCAGATGCGGCCCTTTGCTTGCTTTTATCCGGCCCTTGGGGCACTATTTCATCCACTGATACCAACAATGTGGCATAATTTCTCCTATTGACATCAACAATGGGGCACAATTCCTCACAATAAAAAACCAACAATGGGGCACAGTTTCTCTCGATTACACCAACCGTGGGACATAATTTCTCCTACTGACATCAACAATGGGGCCCAATAACACCAACGATGGGACACAAATCCTCACAATGACACTAAAAATGGGGCAAAATGCCTTACAATGACACCAATGATAGGAGACAATTCCTCTCAATGACACCAACAATGGGGCACAGTTTCTCTCAATGACACCAACAATGGGGCAAAATTTCATCAGTGATGACACCAACAATGGGGCAAAATTTCATCAGTGATGACACCAACAATGGGACCCAATAACGGAGCACAATTACTCCCACTGAAACAAACAATGGGGCGTTAATTTTTCCCACAGGTGTCGGGACCTTTTCGACTTCCACTGACCACTGTCTGGCCCTCGTAAACCCTGAAGGACAGTGAACTGGCCCTTTGCTTAGAAAGTTTGGAGACCCCTGCCCTAGTGTATAGATTGCATTCTACATTCCTCGAGATCTCAGTGCCTCATCAACACATAACCAACACAACTCCCTCCTCCTTCCCATTTCTTTGAACCTCCTTCCTGTTTCTATGAAGTTGTATGCTTGGTAGAATCAAGTTTACAGAATGATGGAGATATTTGCAACACTGAAGTTTTTAGCCATTATTTCTGCCTTTTCATTCCCTGTGAAGTGCTAGCTGTCATCACATAGCAAAGCCTGACTGAGTAGTGTTTACTGTCTACAGTCAGCACTGTACAGTGTAGAGCAGCCTTTTTCAACCAGAGTGCCCAGGCACCCTGGATGGAGTGCCTTGAGGTTTCTTCAGGGGTGCCTTGACAAAACGCCTAAAAATGTATCAAAAATGCCTTTTAGTTACATAAAACCACAGGTTTTCATTATGCACCATTACGACTTTCTATCTAGACACTGGCATCCTAACAACCAATGACGTCATTAGTTAATAAGGAGGAGGTCTGTCGCCTCCACAGCATCCTTTCTCTCCCTCAGCACTGGGGTGATATTAGCCGACTCATGGAGAGAAATTAAGGGAAACGAGAAACATTGGAATACTAGTCAGTACCGGTGTGCAAAAGTGTTTTTGCTTTGGAAGAATAAATCAACTTACGTGTGTGAATGTTCGTACATTATGTAAAGCTATTAGAATAGTTTTTTACATTTTAGAATGGGGTGTCTCAAGACTGTCCATAATTTTTTTGAAAACTGACAGTTTTTTTGATTTTCGAACAGAATAAACAAGATATCATATGAAAGTTTTGATAGACATAGATCAGACAAGATACCCACTTAGAGTGCCACCAGCGGGAAAACTTGGTTAAGGCATGTAATGTATATCAACCTCAAATCGTCTGGTTATGATTCAGAACTTCGGTGTATCAGCTACATCTAAACTGTACAAGTACATGTAGCCTAATAAAGAAGAAAGGCAGAGGATTGAGCAGACTAGGAGTCTGTCCATAATTTTAAAGGGTGCCTTGACTGAAAATTGTTGCGAAACACTGGTGTAGAGAATAGCATGTCTCAGACCAGAACTGAGAACAAAGAAGTCATCTTTAGATTTCTGCTTTTCACTGTTGGTTTTCTGGGAACTACAGGGCATAAGAGTATAGACCAGGTTTAGATAAGGCCCCTTTCACACTGAGGCGTTGAAAAAACGCTTAAAAATTATGATTTATTTACCGCAATTTTACTGCGTTTTTACCGCGTTCGCGGTAAAAATGGCGCTAACGCATACGCGTTTTTATCGCGTTTTTGCGGTAAAAAGGATTATTTGGTATCCCACAATCCTCCACTCTACTGCGGTCATGTGACCTTCCCACAGCTTCTAGGTGTTTTTTACCGCGTTTTTGACGCGTTTTTACAGCGGTACTCATTCATTTCAATGGGGATAGGCGTTTTTACAGCACTATTTTATGCGCCCCAAAGATGCTCCAAAGAAGCTGTTTGCAGGATTTTTTCCAACGCACAGCCAGCAAAACGCCTCAGTGTGAAAGCCCTCAGGGCTTTCACATTGAGAATGATGGGGCAGGATTATTTCAGGCATTTTTACAGCGCTGTATTTACCGCGAAAATGCAGTAAAAACGCCTCAGTGTGAAAGGGGCCTAAGGAGGAAGTAAACTTCCTCTGCTGACATTTACCTATAGGTAAGCCTATGACAAGGCTTACCTATAGGTAGTGAAAATATCTCCTAAACGTGTACCGACTAAACATGTGACATCACTGGCGCATGCGCTCTGAAGGAACGGCCATGGGTGCCGTTACTTCCGAGACCCGTGCTGTGAACGGCGGCTTCCGTGCACATGCGTGGGAGTTACAGCATTGCGGTTTCGGCCAATCACAGCGACGGAGTCCACGAACCCGGAAGAAACGCCGGGGAAAATGTCAGCCGTCTCAGCACTGTGTGGGCACCGCTAAAACAGCTTAGTTCTAAGGTAAGTATTTCATAATGAAACACCGTGGTGCATGACAGAGTGACGGAGTGAACGTGAGAGCGGGTTCCGCACACGCGATGCTTTCAGCGTGAGACGCCGCTACTGCTGCTGCCGCGATGCCGTGATGCCTTCAGAGCGAGACGCCAGTGAGTGAGTGAGACACCAGCCCTGCTACGGATCTGTAATTAGAACCATTGGAGGAGTAGAGATTCTCTGCCACCAGCCCAGACCAGCAGTTACCGGCCACCACCAGCCATCGATAACGGAGGGGGAAATAGCAGGAGATAACGGAGCCTGCACAAGTGGAGCGACGAACCAGAGATTTCTCCGATACAAGACGCCAGCTTCACAGCCCCGCTGACATCCGGATCACAGATTTATAGACCCGTAGACCCGCAGCGGTATACAGTGAAGGTAAAATAGCAGGTGGCAGGTAGCAAACTCAGCTAGAAACTTTGCTCTCCCCTGCTCTGAGCTGAACCTCCATTTATCATTGAAATATTACCTATATACGATATATAAAAGGTGTATATGTAAAAGCCAAGGGAGGAAGGAGAAAGAAGATAACAAAGTGGGTTGTGGCTTTTCTATTTTTTTTATATATACATTGCTATTTATGGTTTCTCTACTGCTCTAGTAGGGCAGAAATAGAGACAAACATAAAGGAATACTGGGAGTGTTAATCCCATCTTTACCAAATTAATACTACTATTGGAAAAGAAGGTGGAGGGCAAAGCGGAAAAAAAAAAAATCCCCACACATATAAAATCTATTTTTCCGCTGCTGAAAACAGAAAACTGAATAGTGCTTGAATGGCCCCTGGCAAAACTAGGGGTAGAACACAATTGGTTACCCCATGCTCCTCCCCATTAATAAAAGCATTAAAAGGAACTTTGAAACCAGCAGAAAAATCCCCGCTAAAATCCTCCAAAACCATCGAAGCGCAGGTGGAGATCCAAAGTCTAATGGCGGTAGAGCAGCCTACTTTTGTTAAGGACATTATGGAGGCAATTAAAAAAAGCAGTGAGACCCTGACATCCAAAATAGATGCCCTGGCTGTAGACGTTAGCATTATGAGACACGAGTTTGAGAAAATACAACAAAGAACGTTGGCAGTGGAAACTCGTGTCACAAAGATAGAAGAAAAACAAAAAATAGAGAACAGAGAATGGCACACAATGAAAAAACAAATCGTAGCACTTCAAGAAAGAGCAATAGACACAGAAAGCCGACTAAGGAGGAATAATGTTCGGATTTTAGGGAAACCAGAGTGAGCAGAGGGAGATAACCCAGTAGAGTTCTCGGAAAAACTATTGACAGATACTCTAGGCTTGGTAGAAAGAACTCCAACGTTTGAAGTAGAGAGAGCTCATAGAATCTCCCTTCGTATTCCCAAACCAGGGGAATTTCCCAGGCCCTTCCTACTGCGTCTTCTAAACTTTAGAGACCGAGATAAAATCTTATCAGCAGCCAGGATGAAAGAGGATATACAATATGAAAACGTGAAATTGATGTTTTTCCCAGATTACCCTCCGGAGATTTTTTTTTTTTTTTTTTTTTTAAAAAACCTTCAGCATATCGACTTCACACTCACTTGATCAACGTAACTCAATCATGTGTAAGACAAGTCGGGCGTTTGCATCATGTAGGTTTTCTTTATATTTTCTTTTAGTTGTTCTTATAGTTTAATAAGGCATTATAAAGCATAACAAGGGCAAGTAGTAAACTCAATATACAGATCAACAACTGACTATCCTGACATCTAGACATTGAAATTTCTATCTATTAATCAGCCATGAAGTCCAGCTTTGGGTGTTCCACAAGGAGTCCGCTGTGTCTTTCCCTAGCTGTTTGTAATCCAAGAGATAGACTATATGTAGTCTGGCTAGAAGTATTTTAATAGCCCTGTTAACCGACAGTTCAGTATGTTTGTAGGCATACAGGTTTCTCACATCCCACAAAGTTTCCTTGTAAATTATGGAAAAGATCCATATTTTCCTTTTTTGGGTTTTGGGACCGTCCCACCAACCCGTGAGTAGCAGTGAGAAGGTCAGATCCCTGACTTCCAACATTGACCTGGCAAAAGTATTAATCCTCTTAAGGAATTGTTGTGTGAAAGGGCACGACCAAAAAAGGTGGTGCAGGTCTTCACTGGTGTTGCAGTTCTCCCTAGGGCATTTTTCCTCCCCTCTGCCACCCTTCAACCTTATAAAGGATCTGGTGGGAAGACAGTTCATTAAAGACATCCATTGTATGTCTTTTTGTTTATTGGTCGGACCTTTAATTTTCATTTTGGCCCATGTAGCCTTAGTTTGTTGACTACTAAGGCAAGGGATGTCGTTAAGTGTATGCCTGTTCAGCAAGGCTCTGATTTTTGATTTATTTAGGCTATCCGTTCCTAACTGTTCAATGTTTTGTTCCTCGTAGAAGCACTTGAGTCTTAGGTAGAATTGAGGTACTACAAAAGCAAAGGGTTTTTTAATGTCATATTTCCACCATCCCCATTTGGACAGGATCCATCCGGCTAAATATCGCATCATCGCAGCAGTTTTGGTATCTCTTCCCTTAGCTGTCTTTCCAACATAGATCCAAGTGTGCAGGTTAAAGAAAGTTTGTAGGTCAGGTATCCCATAGCCACCTAGGCTAGGGTCCTTTTTAAGCTTTTCCCTATTGCATTTCTCAATCTTTGTACCCCAGAAGAAAGTGAAAATCATTCTGTTAAGCCTATTGAGTTGTGTTTTCTTTGGTGGAAAAACTATGCTGGTATAGAGCAGTAATGGTAAAATGACTGCTTTAATAATTAGAACCTTCCCCGACATTGACAGATCTCTTAATTTCCAGAAATTTAATTTCTTCTCCACTTTAGCAGCCAGTTGAAGGTGATTTTTTGACCCGTCCAAATCCGCATTAAAGGAAACTCCTAGGATCTGGATATCTTCCGTGGGTTTCAAACCCCCAAAATCTGCAGGAAATTTTTTCCCCAGATTACAGACACTGGTTTTTCCCCAGTTAACCGACATTCCGGACATTGCACAGAAAATTTTTAAGTGAAGATTACATCTCTGTAGGTCACTTTGACTGTTAAGGAGGAAGACCACATCATCCATATAGGCCAGAGACTTAATTCTCCTCCCGTCACTGCCTGGTATGAGGATTCCCTGTAAGGCCTTGTCATATTGTATACTCCTCAAGAGTGGTTCCATGGCACTTATGAAGATGAGTGGAGACAAAGGACAGCCCTGTCTCACTCCCGACTTGATGAAAAAATCGTCGCTGAGCCAACCATTGACAAGAACCTGGCTAGAAATGCCCTTGTACATTCCCACTATGATTTTAAGTAGGTCTTGTGGGAGACCTATTTTCTGGAGAACTTGCCATATGAAGTCATGTGAGAGCTTGTCAAAGGCTTTTTCCAGGTCTATTGCTTCAGCAATCAGTGCAAGATTGTTTGACCGGGCAAAGTAAATAGTATCTCTCAAAAGGATTAAATTATCCGTTATACGTCTTCCTGGGATGGAACAAGTTTGGTGGTCACCTATGTAGTATTCTAGTACTTGTCTCAATCGGTTAGCTACCAATTTGGCAGTGACTTTATAGTCACAGTTGAGAAGCGATATGGGACGCCAATTTTTGATGTCATGTTTATCTCCTTTTTTATGGATGAGTGTAATTACCCCTCTCTTCATGGAGTCAGACAGCTTTCCAGTGAGGAAGATGTACTTGATCACTTGCGTGAAATCATCCTTTATGACTGGCCATGTTTTAATGTAAAATTCTTTAGGGAGCCCATCATTCCCAGGGGTCTTGTTTGAGGCCATGTTTTGTAAAGCATCCCAAATTTCCTTCTCATTGGGTTCATAGCTTAAAGTGTCTCTATGATCCTCAGGGATAGTGTCTTGTAAGATGTTACAGTAGGATTGCAACTCTTCTGATGCTGTATAGTGTTTTCCGTTGTAAAGGTCTTGGTAGAAGTTGGTTATCTGCTTTGTCATTGCTTTCCCCTTGTACTCCTTTCCTTGAGTCAGGATAGATTCCATGACTTCTTTATTGTTAAAGGTTTTTTTGAAAAAAAAACGGGTGCATTTCTCGTTTTCTTCCAAATCTTTTATTTTGGAATTGAATATAATTTTCTTCCCCTTTTCTGCAAGCATTTTGTTCCTCTCTACTCTTAGAGCTTTAATTTCCGTGTCTACATCAATACCGGCCTCTCTCAATTTGTACATAGTATGTAGTTGATGCATATTTTTGTGTTCTTCATCTTTTTTCCTTCTTGCGAGGGCGATGCTTTTATACTTAAAAAATTCTGCTATCTTACGTTTGCACCAATCCCACCAGTCCAAAATGTTTTTATGGAGGGTTTTTGTTTTGGCCCATAGTTTGTATTGTACTTGAAAACTAGCCCATATTCTGGCATCATCCAGAAGGGAGGTGTTTAGCTTCCAAACTCCTCTCCCAAATTTTATTTTTGCGTCAATCAGAATTTCTGTAAGGATAATGTTGTGGTCGGAATAGGTAACTGGTTGGTGTTCATACGAACTGGATGTTAGATATTCTGAAAATAAGACAAAATCAATCCTGGATTTCACTGATCCTTTATCGGATAAGAAGCTGTAGAAGGGTTTATTCCCATGCACTGCTCTGCAGCTGTCCCTAAGACGGAAATCCGAGATCATGCTGTTGAAAGCATGGCTGGAGCTGTCAAGTTTACTGGTACTTTCTCCTTGTCTATCCTCCATTCTACGGATAAGGTTGAAGTCTCCGGCTACTATCGTACTACATCGACCTGGTAGGTAGAAATTGAGGGTATTTAGAAATTCGTTTCGTTGGCATCGGTCAGTAGGGGCATACGCGTTGAACAGTCTAATTTTATGGCCCATAAACTCGATGTTGCAAAGGAGGAGCCTTCCTGGAACGAGAACTGTATGGGAGGTGAGCGTAATTAGGTTGTTCTTAACTAGGATTCCCAACCCTTCATTTTTGGATTCTCCTCTAACTGACCACACCGACGGTCCAAAAGACCACTCATTGGACTTGGGTGGCCATTCCAAAGCACATTCCTGTAGAAATATGATGTCACATTTCACCCCTTTGAGGTGTTGCAGTATTGCATTCCTCCGGTAAACAGATCCCACTCCTCTCACATTAAGGGAGGCCACTGTAATACTCATTATGTTAATGAGAAAGGAGAAAATCCTAAACGGGGTTAAAGCCATGTTGGTTCAAAGAAGAGGGTGTCTTCTTCTGAAAATGCATGACAGCTTGTAGCTGTTCCACCTGGCTCGTCTGTACGAAGCTGCTCGCAGGTGAGCTGCTGTTATTTCCATGATAGGGATCTGGACTAGGAGCAAAAATGTCGGGAGTATCCGACATTGAACTGTCAAGGGATACTGATTTAAATTTCTTTGCTACTGAGCCTTCTTGCTCTGAAGGGGTAAATCTGTTTTTCTCCGTTACTTTTTGAGCAGGGGTAATTGAATCTTCGTCCTGAGATTCAGCCTCCATTTGCTGTGCCCAATTTGTATTCTCCTCCTCCTGCATTTTGTTAATTTCTTCTAACATCCCTGAAAAGTCAGGGGTTTGCGCTCTTGACGATTCGTCCGCACTATCATCCTCAGAAGACAGGTGTAAGTCCTGTATAATAACAGATTTGTGCACAACTGAGGTACGTGAAGAGTCCTTCTTGTCTTTATTGGTTTTTTTATTTTGTCTTTTTTGTGCTCTTGTTAAAACAGTTGTGAAAGTGGGATCATTTTCTGTATGATCATCTAGTGTTTCCTGTATATTCTTCTGTGATTTTAGTTTGGGGGGTTGCTGTAGCTGAGATTTGTTTGACTGCATAGACACAGAACCCTCTGACATATTTCTATTGCGATCCTTTTTTTTAGACTGTGTGTCTCTTCTTTCCAGTGGAGTCTGGGTAATGGCTTCATTTGCATGGCTCGCCTGTCTCTCTAGAGCAGTACTCTCAGGGGCTCCACAGGCATTCTGGGTACTGGCTTCATTTGCATGGCCCGCCCCTCTCTCTGGAGTAGAACTCATGCTGGCATGGCTAATGGGCGTGGTTTCGCCCTCTCCTCTGATCGCGGCTGGCTCCGCCCCCCCGGAGGAAGGGGGGTGAAATTCAGTGAGCCTGTCAGCGGGGGATTTCAGAGACACAGGCACAGAAAGCACAGCGGCCATTTTAGACTCTGAAAGCATGTCACTGCGGGGAGCTAGAGTCACGGCAATCCCCTGATCCTCCTCATCTTCGTCCTCATCATCCATAGCCTCAATAACCACATCTCCTGAGATGAGTCTACCACTTAACCCCTTCATAATCTCAGAATAGGGACGTTGTGGGGCAGGATAGTGTGGACATATGATCCCTATATGCCCTTCTTCCCCACATTTTTCACACATCACAGCTGTACATTCGTTTTCAATGTGCCCTGTCTTCTTACATTTGCTACAAGTAGGGTTGACATTTTGCCTACGGTAAGCAGAGAAGGGATTAAACCCCACATTTTGGCAATTCCTGGCAAAATGACCAGATTTCCCACATAAGTCACACACTCGAGGCACGGGGCACGCTGAAGCCTCATGCCCCGTTTGCTTGCAATTTCTGCAACAAACTCCTGCTTCACAGCTTTCCTTGGTGTGGCCATAGCGGTGGCATTGCCTGCAGTATTGTGCTTGGCCAGTGAAAAAAAGGAAACCTCTCTCTCCTCCAATTGAAAATACAGCTGGTGGTTGCCGTACTCCTCCTATTGCATCTGGGTCAGCGATGAAGCGAACAAAATAACGCCTTTTGCCGTTATAGACGCCAAAGGCATTCTTCTGTTTATCCCCGCCCCTAATGGATTCACAGTACCTTCTAAGGAATGTCCTGATCACTTCTTCATCCACAAAGGGGTTGTACATATGGATCGTCAGCATCCTTTCCGCGTGCTGGAAAAGGGGCTCCACCTTCAGCTTTGTCATGATGGCGTCCTCACTCCTCTTGAGTTTCTCAAAGGCATCCAGGCAACGTCCCTCGGTAGTAAAAGAAACATCATAAATGCCTTGAGCAGGAAAATCCTGGAGGCAAAATATGCTGCTCACCTGTACACTTCCAATCTTGCGTAGAACATCATTAACTATCTTCTCCAAAGTATACTCCTTCCGAGCAGTAGCATCCACCAAGATGCGGAAAGTATGTCTGACACCGGGTCCCGACATGTTGTAGAAAAGGGATCGCCTCTCTGATTCACCCGGGGGACCCACAAGGGGGCCCCGATGCTTAGCCTCTAGGCACCGACCAGATCCTACACTTGATCTTAGCCAAAAGGCCCTCCGGAGATACAGGAAAGAAGAAGGGCATATAATGAAGTTCGAAAGAAACTTAGCGAGAAAGGACTGAAATATAGTCTTTTATATCCTAGCAAACTAAGGGTGAATGATGAAATGCGAACACATTTCTTTGAAACACCGGATGCGGTGGCAGAGTGGTTGGATGTTGGATAGTAGCTTTGGCAGTGTGGTTTAATATATATATATATTTTTTTAAAAGGTTCATTAAAGGTTATACAGACATATTATTATATGGAGGGAGGGCTATGAGATCCTTAAGATAAGGCTGAGGGGTTACGTACTTTACATACACTGGAAATAGAGGAGTAGCCGGGAATTACTGCTCCCGCTTGATGATTTTTTATTTTTTTGCCGCCTCTCCCTTTTTTGTCTTTTTTTTTTCTCGTCCTGCCCTCCCCTCCCCCCACCCCTTTTTTTTTTATTTTTTTTTTTTATTAAGTTTGGATTTTTCCTCTTTTTTTTTTTTTGGGGAATATAGGGAAAATTGGGAAGATGGGAAGAAGGGATATATAACTTAAATATATTAGAGGAATAACACGATAAGAATATGTAAATAAGAATAAGTTGAGGAATACACACAAATCTAGGGTGGGAAGAAGGGATAGAATAGCGTCATTGAGCGCCAGAATCACTAATTCTCCATTTTTTTTTTCTCTTTTATTTTTTATTTTTTTAAGAACGATTTACTATTAACCACTTCCCTACCCAGCCATAGTAATATGACGTCCACAGATGGGATCTCCCATCCTGGGTGGACGTCATATGACGTCCTCTGCTTTGTAGGGGAATATCTGAATGATGCCTGCAGCTAGAGGCATCATTCAGATATCCTTTTGTTATGCCAGCGATTCTCTGCACCATAAGAACGATCATAGCGGCGGTTCCGCCGCTTGATCGTTCTTATAGGCGGCGGGAGGGGGCACCCCCCCCTCCCGCCGCCATCCAGTGCTTCGCCGGCTCTCCCAGGTACCGTTGTGTTCCTTAGGACACAGCAGTTCCCTGATGGGGGTAAATGAGTGGCGGCGGAGCAGCAGCGGCGGGCAGCGGAGCGGCTTACCGGCTCCCATATGCAGAGCTGCAGCAGCGACGTGCACGGCGCCCGCGCGCGCCCCCGGGGGCGCGCAGCGCGGCGATCTGGGATCCGGTGTGTCCCTCTGGACACACCGATTCAAGTAATGTGGCGGCGGGCGGCGGAGATTCCGGTATAAACTTACCGGAATTGATGATGCAGAGCTGCGCAGCGGCGTGCACGGCGCCCGCGCGCCCCCCGGGGGCGCGCAGCGCGGCGATCGGGGCTGAGGTTTTTCCCTTGGATACAGCCTAGCCTCGATCAGGGTAAAGAGCCAATGAAATTGGCTCTTTACCACGTGACCGGCTGTGTCCAATCACAGCAGGTCACTAAATGTAAACAAAACACACAATTGTGTGTAACTCACTGTTGCCTGGTTCTCCTCTTCACACACCTGTGAGGAGGAGATCAGCTAACAGTGAGTTACACATATGTTATACACATATACATATGTACTACTGTGCCCAGATTGCCCCCCCTAAATAAAGAGTACCTGTCATCTAGTACCTGCCACCAGATCACCAGCCACCCACCTGTCCATCAGGAGTACCTGTCCATCAGGAGTACCCGCCACCTCACCTGAGTACCCGCCACCTCAGAGTACCCGCCACCAGTCCATCAGGAGTACCTGTCCATCAGGAGTAACTGTCCATCAGGAGTACCCGCCACCTCACCTGAGTACCCGCCACCTCAGAGTACCCGCTACCAGTCCATCAGGAGTACCTGTCCATCAGGAGTACCTGTCCATCAGCAGTACCCGCCACCTCACCTGAGTACCCGCCACCTCAGAGTACCCGCCACCAGTCCATCAGGAGTACCTGTCCATCAGGAGTACCCGCCACCTCACCTGAGTACCCGCCACCTCAGAGTACCCGCCACCAGTCCATCAGGAGTACCTGTCCATCAGGAGTACCTGTCCATCAGGAGTACCCGCCACCTCACCTGAGTACCCGCCACCAGTCCATCAGGAGTAACTGTCTATCAGCAGTACCCGCCACCTCACCTGAGTACCCGCCACCTCAGAGTACCCACCACCAGTCCATCAGGAGTACCTGTCCATCAGGCGTACCTGTCCATCAGCAGTACCCGCCACCTCACCTGAGTACCCGCCACCTCAGAGTACCCGCCACCAGTCCATCAGGAGTACCTGTCCATCAGGAGTACCCGCCACCTCACCTGAGTACCCGCCACCTCAGAGTACCCGCCACCAGTCCATCAGGAGTACCTGTCCATCAGGAGTACCTGTCCATCAGCAGTACCCGCCACCTCACCTGAGTACCCGCCACCTCAGAGTACCCGCCACCAGTCCATCAGGAGTACCTGTCCATCAGGAGTACCCGCCACCTCACCTGAGTACCCGCCACCTCAGAGTACCCGCCACCAGTCCATCAGGAGTACCTGTCCATCAGGAGTACCTGTCCATCAGCAGTACCCGCCACCTCAGAGTACCCGCCACCAGTCCATCAGGAGTACCTGTCCATCAGGAGTACCCGCAACCTCACCTGAGTACCCGCCACCAGTCCATCAGGAGTACCTGTCCATCAGCAGTACCCGCCACCTCACCTGAGTACCCGCCACCTCAGAGTACCCGCCACCAGTCCATCAGAAGTACCTGTCCATCAGGAGTACCTGTCCATCAGGTGTACCCACCACCTCACCAGGAGTACCCGCCACCTCACCAGGAGTACCCGCCACCAGTCCATCAGGAGTACCTGTCCATCAGGAGTACCCACCACCTCACCAGAGTACCCGCCACCTCACCAGAGTACCCACCACCAATCCATCAGGAGTACCTGTCCATTAGAGTACCCGCCACCTCACCAGAGAACCTGCCACCAGAGTACCTGCCACCTCACCAGCGTACCCACTATGTCCAGAAAGGTGTACACCCCAGAAGAAGCATATCAAATACTCAGTCTGACCGATGAGAGCAACGGGGAGCTCTCACCGCTCAGTTCTGATTCCGATTCTGGTTCGGAATATGAACCCCCCGAAGGCAGCACATCCGGATCCGAATTAGAGGAGGACACAGTCCGTCCAAAAAGAAGACGGTCTGAACACCAGGCAGCGACCAGCAGTGCCAACGGCGGTAGACCCCAGGAGGCGAGGTCCAGTGCAAGCGCTGCTAGACCCCAGGAGGAAAGGCCCAGTGCAAGCGCTGCTAGACCCCAGGAGGAAAGGCCCAGTGCAAGTACACGCCAAAGAAGTAGGACCCGAACCCAGCTTCCAGATGGCTTGGCAAACCCATTGTGGCTGCCTTCTACCTCAGGGTCAGCCACGATCCCCCCTTTTACAGCACAGCCAGGTGTGCAGGTCAACACTGAGGGTTTTTCCAAACTTGATTTTTTTAATTTATTTTTCCCTGATGAATTGGTTCAAGGCATTGTGGAGCAAACTAATCTTTTTGCTCAACAATTCATTGAAAACAACCCCAGCTCCAGCTATGCCCGCCCTTTTGAATGGAGACCCCTAACAGTGGTGGAGCTTAGATTGTTTTTAGGCCTAGCGTTTAACACGGGGCTTACAAAAAAAAATGAAATGAATAGGTATTGGTCGAAGAAACCCATCCACCATATGCCAATTTTTACATCGGCCATGTCCAGGTCCCGATACAAACTTATAATGCGGTTCCTGCATTTCAGTGACAACTCACAGTGCCCCCCCCCCCGAGATCACCCAAACTTTGACAAATTATATAAAATTCGCCCCCTAATTAATTTTTTTTCCAAGAAGTTTGCCGAACTTTATGTCCCTGACCAAAACATTTCTGTGGACGAATCCCTGGTGCATTTCACAGGCCGGCTGGGAATCAAGCAATATATCCCCAGTAAGCGGGCGAGGTACGGCTTGAAGCTCAACAAGCTCTGTGAAAGCGCCACTGGTTATGTGCACTCATTCCGCATGTACGAAGGCAAAGATTCCCAGCTCGAGCCCCCTGAGTGTCCATCGTACATGGGAATAAGTGGAAAAATTGTTTGGGAGTTGGTATTTCCACTCCTCCAAAAGGGGTATCATATTTATATGGACAACTATTATACCAGCCTGCCCCTTCTCCGCCACCTCTACCTAAAAAAAACTCTGGCGTGTGGTACAACAAGAATAAACAGAAAGGGCTTCCCACAGCGTCTTGTCACCACAACCATTCAAAAGGGGGAATCGGCAAGCTTGAGGAACGAGGGAGTGTTGGCTGTGAAGTGGAGGGATAGGAAAGATGTGTACATCATGTCCACCATCCACGATGACACCTCGGTGGAACTTCACAGAAGACGCAGTACCGTTCGCAAGCCTTCCTGCATCAATGAGTACAATAAATTCATGGGGGGTGTGGATTTAAATGATCAAATGTTGCAGCCCTATCTTTCAACCCGAAAATCCCTCTTCTGGTATAAAAAAATCGCAATTTACTTTTTTCATTTGGCCCTGTTAAATTCTTTCATAGTCTACCAAAAATCCACACATAGACCCACCACCTTCATGAGATTTATTGAAGACATTGTCACTGCCCTGATCTACCAACAAACATCCCCCCCAGAAAGCATTCACTCAGATTGTGTCAGCAGACTACATGAGCGCCATTTTTCAGACCATATTCCACCATCACGATCCGGAAGACGACGGCAAAAAAAATGTCGGGTGTGCACCAGAAGAGGAATTAGGAAAGACACCAGCTTCCATTGTCCCGACTGTCCCTCCCAACCTGGCCTTTGCATCGGAAAATGCTTCAAGCGATATCACACTCTCGAAAACTATTAGCCCATATTTCTAATACTGCCATTTCCCCGTTTTCAATATGTCCTGAATATTTCCCTGCCTCAACCAACCATATCATTGTCTTCCATGTGAACTGACCCTGGCCTGTTTCTCGACTATGTCTCTGCCTACTGTCTGCATTGTTTATCCGCCATGTTTCTGCCTTTCACGTGAACTGACCCTGGACTGTATGGATTATGCCTCTGCCTACCGTTTATTTCTGCCTTTTACCTGCACTGACCTCGGCCTGTTGACCATGTTTTTGCCTGCCCCCTTGGACTGATCTTTCACCCTGCTACACAGGGGTCTCACATATGTGAGGGGCTCCAGAATAGTGTTCTGAGTTCAGAAAACCAGTTTTTGGTTTTCTGTGTTCCCAGAACAGGGTCTGGTTGTCCGGAGGCTTCAAAGCGATTTGGGTGGGAGAAGCCTCTACCCCTGTCCCCATTCTTTCCTGACCGTTGCCCTAAGCTTGATGGTCCTGCCTGCTCCCTGGACAAATACTCTGGCTGTGCTGACCATACCTCTGCCTGCTGCATGTACTAACTATGGACAGTATTCCTGCCTGCTGCATGGACGATCCTTTGTTCCTTTTGCTACTGCTGACCACATCTCTGCCTGCTATCTGGACCAATGCTTTGGCTGTGCTGACATCATCTCTACCTGTACTGACTATTCCTGCCTGCTGCCTGTTTTGCTGTCGCTGTCCACGTTCCTGCCTGCTGCCTGGACCGATGCTCTCCTCTTTGGACCACTGCACTACTAAAACCGCAGGTAATCTTTTCTTTACCCTTTTTCTCAGAAGAATGTATTTTGGTTTATAATTGGTATGTACAGTACATGCTATGTTTTAGAAATATGAAGGGCCTTCAACAATGTGATAGGTTGTCAGGAATTTATGTGTGTAATTTATGCTCCTAGAACACATGACGGTGCTACTTAGATGTTAGGCCTCTGTATTTGGCCAGGCTGTGTAAAAGTCTCACACATTTGGTATCGCCATACTCAGGAGGAGTAGCAGAATGTATTTTGGGGTGTCACTTTTGCTATGTACATGCTATGTGTTGGTAATATCTTATAAATGGACAACTTTGTATAAAAAAAATGCGTTTTCATTTTTTTCCCACATATTCCAAAAACTTCTGGAAAAAAATGAACCGTTCAAAAGACTCATTATGCCTCATAGATTATACGTTGGGGTGTTAGCTTTCCAAAATGGGGTCATTTTATGGGAGTTTCCATTGTCCTGGTGCTCCAGGGTCTTCAAAACTGTAATAGGTGGTTGAGAAATGAGATGTGTAATTTATGCTCCTAGAATGCCTGAAGGTGCTATTTCAATGTTGGGCCTCTGTATTTGGCCAGGCTGTGTAAAAGTCTCACACATTTGGTATCGCCATACTCAGGAGGAGTAGCAGAATGTATTTTGGGGTGTCATTCTTGCTATGTACATGCTATGTGTTGGTAATATCTTATAAATGGACAACTTTGTATAAAAAAAATGCGGTTTCATTTTTTTCCCACATATTCCAAAAACTTCTGGAAAAAAATGAACCGTTCAAAAGACTCATTATGCCTCATAGATTATACGTTGGGGTGTTAGCTTTCCAAAATGGGGTCATTTTATGGGCGTTTCCATTGTCCTGGTGCTCCAGGGCCTTCAAAACTGTAATAGGTGGTTGAGAAATGAGATGTGTAATTTATGCTCCTAGAATGCCTAAAGGGGCTATTTCAATGTTGGGCCTCTGTATTTGGCCAGGCTGTGTAAAAGTCTCACACATTTGGTATCGCCATACTCAGGAGGAGTAGCAGAATGTATTTTGGGGTGTAATTTTTGCTATGTACATGCTATGTGTTGGTAATATCTTATAAATCGACAACTTTGTATAAAAAAAATGCGTTTTCATTTTTTTCCCACATATTCCAAAAACTTCTGGAAAAAAATGAACCGTTCAAAAGACTCATTATGCCTCATAGATTATACGTTGGGGTGTTAGCTTTCCAAAATGGGGTCATTTTATGGGAGTTTCCATTGTCCTGGTGCTCCAGGGTCTTCAAAACTGTAATAGGTGGTTGAGAAATGAGATGTGTAATTTATGCTCCTAGAATGCCTGAAGGTGCTATTTCAATGTTGGGCCTCTGTATTTGGCCAGGCTGTGTAAAAGTCTAACACATTTGGTATCGCCATACTCAGGAGGAGTAGCAGAATGTATTTTGGGGTGTCATTCTTGCTATGTACATGCTATGTGTTGGTAATATCTTATAAATGGACAACTTTGTATAAAAAAAATGTGGTTTCATTTTTTTCCCACATATTCCAAAAACTTCTGGAAAAAAATGAACCGTTCAAAAGACTCATTATGCCTCATAGATTATACGTTGGGGTGTTAGCTTTCCAAAATGGGGTCATTTTATGGGCGTTTCTATTGTCCTGGTGCTCCAGGGCCTTCAAAACTGTAATAGGTGGTTGAGAAATGAGATGTGTAATTTATGCTCCTAGAATGCCTGAAGGTGCTACGTCAATGTTGGGCCTCTGTATTTGGCCAGGCTGTGTAAAAGTCTCACACATTTGGTATCGCCATACTCAGGAGGAGTAGCAGAATGTATTTTGGGGTGTAATTTTTGCTATGTACATGCTATGTGTTGGTAATATCTTATAAATGGACAACTTTGTATAAAAAAAATGCGTTTTCATTTTTTTCCCACATATTCCAAAAACTTCTGGAAAAAAATGAACCGTTCAAAAGACTCATTATGCCTCATAGATTATACGTTGGGGTGTTAGCTTTCCAAAATGGGGTCATTTTATGGGCGTTTCTATTGTCCTGGTGCTCCAGGGCCTTCAAAACTGTAATAGGTGGTTGAGAAATGAGATGTGTAATTTATGCTCCTAGAATGCCTAAAGGGGCTATTTCAATGTTGGGCCTCTGTATTTGGCCAGGCTGTGTAAAAGTCTCACACATTTGGTATCGCCATACTCAGGAGGAGTAGCAGAATGTATTTTGGGGTGTAATTTTTGCTATGTACATGCTATGTGTTGGTAATATCTTATAAATGGACAACTTTGTATAAAAAAAATGCGTTTTCATTTTTTTCCCACATATTCCAAAAACTTCTGGAAAAAAATGAACCGTTCAAAAGACTCATTATGCCTCATAGATTATACGTTGGGGTGTTAGCTTTCCAAAATGGGGTCATTTTATGGGCATTTCCATTGTCCTGGTGCTCCAGGGTCTTCAAAACTGTAATAGGTGGTTGAGAAATGAGATGTGCAATTTATGCTCCTAGAATGCCTGAAGGTGCTATTTCAATGTTGGGCCTCTGTATTTGGACAGGCTGTGTAAAAGTCTCACACATTTGGTATCGCCATACTCAGGAGGAGTAGCAGAATGTATTTTGGGGTGTCATTGCAAGTATGCATGTGCTGTGTGAGAGAAATAACTTGTTATTATGACAATTTTGTGCAAAAAAATAAAAATTTAAAAAAATTTAAAAAATTTCCCAAGAATTGTGGGAAAAAAGTACAACTTCAAAAAACTCACAATGACTCTTACTAAATACATTGGAATGTCTGCTTTCCAAAAAGGGGTAATTTGGGGGGTATTTGTACTTTCCTGGCTTGTTAGGGTCTCAAGAAATGAAATAGGCCTTCAGTACATCAGGTGTGATCAGATGTGATAATTTTTCAATGATTTGCACCATAGCTTGTAGACTCTATACCTTTCACAGAGACCAAATAATATACACTTTTTTGGTTATTTTTACTAAAGATATGTAGCAGTATACATTTTGGCCCAATTTTATGAAGAAAAATTACTTATTTGCAAAATTTTACAATAAAAACAAAAAAAAAGTGTTTTTTTTTAAAAAAATCTAACTTTTTTCGCTTATATTGCAAAAAATAAAAAACCTAGCGGTGATTAAATACCACCAAAAGAAAGCTCTGTTTGTGAGAAAAAAAATGATAAAAATTTGGTTTGGGTACAGTGTAGCATGACTGAGTAATTGTCATTCAAAGTGTGAGAGCGCTGAAAGCTACAAATTGGTCTGGTAAGGAAGGGTGTATAAAAGCCCTGTATTGAAGTGGTTAAACACTGGGTAAACACTGGGTTAATAAAATAAGTGGAGGGGGAGGGGGTGGGGGGAGGAGGAAAGGACCCTTTTTTTTGTAGTTTGTGTGTGTACCCTCTTTATATAAGAAATATCAGAAGGGAGATGGGAAGAAATTTTTAGGGTAAATGACCATAAATTTATGTTGAAATGAAATGAAAATATCTTACTATATAAATAATGTGCCCTTCCCGGGTTATGTTTCTTGGAAATAGGTGCTCATTTTTATTTATTTTTTCTTTTGGGGGGGAGGGAGGTTTGAAGAGACTAAAGAAGGTCATATGGTAAATGTAATCTAAACAGTGACATTTTGTATGTATTTGTATGTATTTATCCCTCTGAAGAAAATGTGTGTAGGGAAAAGAGATCTATAGGAGTAATAATTTTTTTTTTTTTTGGTTTTCTGTTTTTTTTTTCTCTCTCTATATTCCTGTATACATCCCTCTATGGGGAAATGTTTATTTAGGTAATTTAATAAGGATAATATATTATATTATACTGAGTGTTGAACCCGCCATGCGTTTGTATGAAGAGCAATTGTTCTTGTTTATTTTTAAGTTTTTGGGGGTGGGGTTGAGTTTGGGAAATGTTGGGTATTGACCAAGGAATAGATACCATGGTCGGTAAAAAAGGGATTAGTCAAAATGCCTCTCCACTCTTCTCCAGGTATGGATGGAATTGTGGATCAAAGGAGGAGGTGGAGAGGGATAGGGTGGGAAGGGAGGGAAGGGAGGAGGGAGAGAAAGACAGAGTAAGAATGAAATGTATAAAAGCCCAGAAGTGTAGTCCAAAATCTCAAAAAGGTTCAATCCCCAAAACAGAAGGTGTAGGAGCAAGCCCCCTAGGTTATAAATAAAATGCCAGGCAAAGAAAGTAACAATAATAGCTACTCCGTAATATCGTGGAATGTCAGAGGATTAAACTCTGGGTTCAAGCGAGCTCTGATGTTCCAATATATAAGAAAGTATAATCCGCAATTAATCATACTACAGGAGACACATTTAATGGGAAAAAAGACAACAACGTTAAAAAAAACATGGATACAAAAGGAATATCACGCCACCTATTCATCCTATGCCAGAGGGGTATCAGTGCTAGTCAATAAATCCTTCCCTGGAAAGGTGGAAAAAGCCTATACAGATCCACAGGGAAAATATGTGATCTTAGTATATAGGATCGGGCAACAAAGATGTATTATGGTGGCAATATATATTCCGCCCCCTTTTACGGTTGAAATCTTAAATGAGATAATGGAAAAAATTATTCAATATCTCCCAGCAAAATTGATGCTCATTGGAGATTTCAACTCAGTAATATTCGCTGAATTGGACAGACCGAAACCCTCAAAAAACTACTCAGCGGATTTATACAATTGGGCACAAGCGACAGGGGTAACAGAAATATGGAGATGGAAAAATCCAGAAAAAATAAGGTACTCGTGCTATTCTACATCCTATAAAACAGCATCTAGGATAGATTTGGCATTTGCAGATTCTGCAATGCTAACAGATATTATAGATGCTGAATACTTACCTAGTGGCCTGTCAGACCACGCCCCTTTACGGGTGTCAATACGCATTCCCACATTTAGGGACACAGCACTGTGGAGGTTGCCCCCACAATGGGTGACATACCCAGAGATAGCAGAACAGATGATAATCATAATAAAGGAATACTGGGAAGACAATGAGGGATCGTCCTCAGTGGATATGGTATGGGATGCGTTCAAGGCCTGTCTACGAGGACAATATATCTCAAATATTGCAGCAGTAAACAAAAAACAGAAGGCTAAGGTACAGGAGCTACAAATACAGGTAGAGAGTAGCAAGGAAAAATATAGTCAAGACCCAAGCAACTTTAATTTTGATTTAATGATGGCCACGCAAAGAGAGTTACAACTACACATGGAAGAGATAACAAGGCTAGAACTATACAAAAAGAGACAAAATATGTTTGAATTAGGTGATAAGAATGGGAGGTTCCTAGCAAGATTGGCACAACAGGAATACCAACCTACAATCATAGCAGAAATAGAAACATCAGAGGGAATAAAGGTAAAAGAACCAGATGAGATTCTTAGGGCCTTTGGTGAGTACTATAAAAGATTATATGCCTCTTCTCTCCCCTCCGATCTCCGCCCGGGGGCCATGTCGGACTTACTGGACCGGGTGGCCCTCGGGTGGTTATCGGATAGGGAGAGGGAGGCATTGGTGGGTCCAATTACAAGTGAAGAAATAATAAAGGCCATAAACACATTTCCAGGAGGAAAAACACCAGGCCCAGATGGAATTCCTGTTGAATTCTACAAAAAATATAAAGATTTACTAGCTCCAAAATTAGAAAGGGTATATTCAGAGGGACTCCTGAAGGGGATACTGCCAGACTCAATGAGAAAGGCACATATAACCCTAATATACAAAGAGGGTAAGGATCCAAAACTGTGCCCCTCATATAGGCCAATAGCATTACTAAATATGGACTTTAAAATATTAACAAAAATATTAACATCTAGACTTCAGCCTTTATTAAAATCCATTATAGATTCAGATCAGATGGGATTTATGCCACAGAGAACGACAGATGTAAATCTTCGTAGATTATTCACGAATATACATGCACATCATAACTGTGAAGGATCTAGGACGGTAGTATCCCTTGATATAGAGAAGGCATTTGACACTATAGAATGGCCCTTTCTATGGGAAGTACTTAGAAGAATGGGGTTTCCTCTAAAATTTATAAAATGGGTTCAAACAATATATAGAGAGCCTATGTCAGCGGTTAAACTTGGGGGAAAGCTGTCTTCCTTCTTTCAGCTATATAGAGGTACAAGACAGGGCTGCCCTCTTTCTCCAGCACTCTTTGCGGTGGCAATAGAGCCGGTGGCAGAGGCTCTGAGGATATCACAAGAGATTCAGGGACTTCGAATAGGAGGGCTGGAGGAGAGGGTCGCTCTGTATGCAGATGATATGCTGTTGTTTCTGAGGGATGCGGGCCCATCATTGAATGGGGCATTGGAGTTATTAAATACTTATTTATTGTATACAGGACTTAAAGTACATTGGAGTAAATCATTGTTATTTGCTATAGTTTAAGGAGCACAGGATACAGCGACCCCAGATTCGCCATTGAAATGGGTAACAGAATTTAAATATTTGGGCATAGTGATCACACGACAAGCTGAAAGATTTAAAACGGTGAATCTGGATCCAGTATTACAGGAAAATAAAAATAAATTAAAAATATGGGAAAGGCTTCCCCTGTCTACTAGGACGTATAAATTTGATAAAGATGAAGATTCTCCCTCAGCTGTTATATTTGTTTAGAAACTCACCACAATGGCTACCAAAACGTTTTTTTTCACAGCTACATAGTATGTTTTCTTCATTTATATGGCAAAATAAACTAGCTAGAATAAAATTGGATACACTTATGCGCCCGGTATCTCAGGGGGGATGGGCCTTTCCAGACTTATACAGGTATTACCTAGCAGCTCAGCTGGTAACAGTGGGAAGGTGGTTGAATCCTGATAGATACGATCGCGCTACAATGGTGGAGGCTGCAGTAGTCCAGTCTCTGGAGGCGCTGCAGGCACTACCATTCCGCGGGTTGAAAATTAGTTGAAATTTGACTCCATCAATAATGACAGTAAAAGCATGGAAAGCTGGTATGATAAGAGAGAGTAATCCAAAAACAGAGATTTCTCCAAATACCCCATTATGGAAAAATCCAGAGTTTGGACATTTGGCTTCTATTCCGGACCCTAAAGCCTGGACAAAATTTAAAGTTAAAAAGATATCGCAAATAATATACGAGGGGAAAATAGCTTCATTTACAGACATGAGAAGGAATTGGAAAATCCCTGAGAGCTACCTCTTTAGATATATACAACTAGCCCATGCTTTGTCAGCCCAGTTTCCACAGGGTATCCCACAGTTAATAGAAACAGGTTTAGAGAAAATGATGAGAAAAAGAAGAGAAAAGGGGATGATCTCAATTCTATATAATCACTTATTTAAGATAGAACTATCAGACATGAATAAATTGTGGGAATGTTGGTTAAGAGACATTCCAAGATTATCAGTAGAAAACTGGGGAAAGATATACAAATTTCCATTCCAAATCTTAATCTCACTTAGAGATAAACTAATTCAATTTAAGATAACACATAGAAGCTACTTTACACCATATAAACTATTTAAAATATCAACATCCAATTCTCAAAACTGTTGGAGATGTGAAGGTACACCTGGAAATTTCATCCATATCTTCTGGACTTGTCCGAAGATAAGGATATTCTGGAGAAAGATTTTAAGAATAATCAACAAAGTCACATCAGTTCAGCTTAACCCAGAGGCAGAGATCTGCCTACTGGGATTAGTTGAGGAAAATACGCTCTCTATAGAAAGAAGAACACAACTTGGCCTCCTTCTCTTTTATGCACGGAAGGTAATAGTGCTAAACTGGAAGAAGGCAGAAGCTCCCCCAGTGGCACAATGGAAAAATCTAGTAAACAGGAATTTGATACTGTATAAGGAGACATACTGTAATAGAGGAAAGGAGGAGAAATATGGGAAAGTCTGGGCAAATTGGATAGAGAGCACCATGACAGATGCAGGAGAGGGGGATGGGGAATTGGGATAGAACTACACAAATGGAGGAAAGGGTAATGGAATATACAACTTATCCCTGTGAATGTTAGGATGGATGGGATAAATTTTTTGTTTCTCTGGTTTTTTTCGCTGTGTGTGAAAGAGAAGATGCAGAATGTATAAATGTGCAAGAGGTAAAATGTATGATGTAATGTGAGGAAGGAAAAAGAAAATTTAATAAAGAGAATAAAAAAAAAAAGTATTTCATAATGAGCTAGTATGCGATGCATACTAGCTCATTATGCCTTTGTCTTACAGGGTTTTCTTTTTTCAGAGTTTACAACCTCTTTAAACATATGCAGTTTTTGATCTGTTTCTCCAGTAATTACATGCATGCAATTCTTGAGCTTTTCAGGCATTATTTTTTTTTTTTTTACGCAAAAGCGTTTGAAAAACTCCTCAGTGTGAAAGCAGCCTAGCAGCCCAGGTATTAAGTGGTGGTCAGGGTTATCAGAGAGTCCGAGGTGGAGTAGTGCACCAAGCGTACCATAGGGGTTTAAATTTATCCCACCTATCTTGCTCCTGTGCTTGCATCTCCTCCATCAACATAATATAACTATGTCTACCCATTGGGTTGAAGGGGGGGGGGGGTGGGGGTGGGTAGTTGACTTTTAGTATCTATGTAGCAGGGTGCTATATTTAAGGGAAGTATCTGAGTGGTAATTAGGCTCAGATACACAAATTGTTAGGGTTCATGGACCATTTCTGTCCCTGGGAGATAGTACTGATGTGCAGTTCCCTGGGGCCTATAGGTGGCGCTGTTGCCATGGGCCCGGGTTGAACCACAGTACATGGTTGTGCCTTTACTTGTCCCCTCTTGTCAGCAGTGCGGCAGGGCGGGGAACTTGCTGTGCCTGTCGGGAGAGGGTATAAAAGGGGGCGGCCATCTTCCAGAGGGGTCGTCGTCGTTCCGCACCTAGGCACCTTAGGCCTATCAGAACAGTAAGAGAACCAAGATTAAGTTTGTGCCTGGACCTCTCTCCCACCTTATCTGACCTGTGTCTCGTCTTAACCTGTCTGCTCTTAAAGGGACTATTTATTATCCATGTGAAATAAATACAGAAGTTGGACTTTCAGTTGGTGTGGACAGTGGCTTTACTGGGGAGGAATAAGGACTTGTCTCTGGCCAAGCCAGAGGTGAGATCAGCTCGGGAGGATTCAAAAACCAGCCGCAGGCAGGCCCGAGAAAACTAACACCACTCAACCTCCCCATCCAGGAGGATACGGGCATGTAGTGCGGTGTGCCTCAGTCTTTCCTGCGGAGGAGCCAAATAAAGAATAGCAGGTAAAGCCTGGGGTGAGTGCGCTATATCTAGATAGAATCTGATAGAAAAGTAGACAAGCACTTTGTGTTCTGACAGACCCCAGTAGGATAGATAAAAGGGCAAATTTAGGGGAGGGGGTGAGAGGCTAAATCGTAAATCTAATTATATACCTTAAAAATTTTGCTCCAAAATGAATATATAAAATCACACAGCCACCAAATGTGCAAATATGACCCCCCTAGCTTCCAGGTTTCATTGCCAAAGCTTAATTGAACAAGCTGAAGTTAGCAGCTGATTGGCTACCATAAGCAGCTGCACCAGATTCTGAGTGCACCAGCTTTAGTAAATCTCCCCCTATGTATCATGCCATCATAGTTAAAGCGGAGTTCCACCCAGATTAACAACTTTATTTTATCCCCTTCAGCACACTGCCGACATGTTCACTCGACAATTTTTTATTTTTTTTTCCCTCTGTAAATACCTTATTCTTGCCGTTTGCAGATTGACTTCCTGGACTTGACTCCCGCGGGAGTAGGCGTGGCTACTGTATTACCCGGCGCCACGATGACTCTTGGGAGCTTGGTGTCACGCTTCCCAGGAGTCATTGCGGTACGCCGTACTAGGATTTCCATCACAACGGGGCGTGAACATTCAAAGACGCCGCCCGTTGTGATGGCAACAATCAGCATACAGGAAATCATTGCTTGTGGGCTTCAACATGCCCACAAGCAAAATCGGAACTGCTGTGCTCGCATTTTTAAAGTTCTTATTTTGCCGGAAAAGGGACATGGGATAATTCATAACCTCAAACGAGTGAGTGATTATTTATAATGCGAAAATCTATTCAATACCAGGAAAAAAAAAAAATTATTTGCCGCAGAACCTCCGCTTTAAACCTTGGAAGGGATTTTATGAATTCATAAAAAAAAAAAAAAAGATACAGTAGAAGCTCTTTATTCTAAGAGTTATGATAATGTAGTAATTGACAGAAACCACAGCAGCCAATCAGATGTCAAAATGAAAAATCATTTCTGACCGGATGCCATAGAAAGATGCAGTTTCCATTTTACTGATAGAATAAGCCAGTGAGTGATGTAAGTGTTAACTTTTGATTCCTGTGACCTGCCTTTCCTCGAAATGACATTTTAACAAGCAGGTGAAAGTGGAGGGATCCCCGCTGGGGGAAGACTTGCCTGAAAGTCATGTCTCACACATTCATGCTGTTAGAACCGGCTTCCCACTGTGCTTCACTGATCTCTCAGCCACAGACAAATGCTGTCATTTTTTTACCATAGTATTCAGCTGTAGTATCATCCCTGAAGGAACAAGTAAAAATCATCCTGAAGCCAATATGATTGCTGATGTACAAACTGCATAGCGTCAAGACTTCATAATGATTTCCTATCCAAGTCACTACCCAGCAATGTGCCGGAAATAACAAAGGTCACTACGGCATCCCCCCACCGCAAAGTCAAACTCTCCTCCTCCAGTTGTCATGCTCCAAAGCAGGTTTCCGTTTAGTAAATGGAACTTAAAGGGGTTGTAAAGGTTTGTTTTTTATTTTCTAAATAGGTTCCTTTAAGCTAGTGCATTGTTGGTTCACTTACCTTTTCCTTCGATTTCCCTTCTAAATGTTTTTTTTTTCTTTGTTTGAATTTCTCACTTCCTGTTCCTCCTCAGTAAGCTTTCCCCCATGATCCGAGCCGTTCTGGCTGGGGGTCAGTCAGCGTGCTCGCCCCCTCCCTTGGGACTACATTCCTGTGGGGAGACGCTGTTAATGTTCACAGCGTCTCCCCGCAGGGATGTAGTCCCAAGGAAGGGGGCGAGCACGCTGACTAACCCCCAGCCAAAACGGCTCGGATCATGGGGGAAGCTTACTGAGGAACAGGAAGTGAGAAATTCAGAAAAAGAAAAAAAAAACATTTAGAAGGGAAATCGAAGGAAAAGGTAAGTGAACCAACAATGCACTAGCTTAAAGGAATCTATTTAGAAATTAAAAAACAAACCTTTACAACCCATTTAAGGCGAAACTTGAAAATTCTCCCTTCCAGTGGGGCTGTGCCTGCACTGCAAGCGTTAACTGCTCGTTTAGATCTAGATGGCATAAAAAGAAGATTTACTTACCCAAACCTCTGTGCTGCTAGACCCATCCCTGCAGCGTCTTCTCCATGCTCCAGCAGTCTGAGGTCCTGACATAATCCAGATCAATGCAGGTTCTTTAGCACTGCATTGGACACGATGACGCTGAGGGACAGTCCACCACCGGAGCACAGGGGCGCACCATCTTACAAAGTAGGTGAGGTTGAAAAAAGACCCAAGTCCATCAAGTCCAACCTATGTGTGTGATTATATGTCAGTATTACATTGTATATCCCTGTAGGTTGTGGTCGTTTAGGTGCTTATCTAATAGTTTCTTGAAACCATCGATCGATGCTCCCCGCTGAGACCACCGCCTGTGGAAGGGAATTCCACATCCTTGCCACTCTTACAGTAAAGAACCCTCTACGTAGTTTAACTTTAAACCCCTTTTCTTCTAATTTTAATGAGTGGCCACGTGTCTTGTTAAACTCCATTCCGCAAAAAAGTTTTATCCCTCTTGTGGGGTTTGCCAAAGAAAGTGGATGATTGGGTACAGCCTGTGCAAAAGTATTAGGTAGGTGTGAAAAAATGCTGTAAATTAGCATCGCTTTCAGAAATCAAAATGTTAATAGTTTATTCTTATCAATTAACAAAATGGAAAATAAATGAACAGAAGAGAAATCAAAATCCAAAATTAAATCACAATTTGGTGTGACCACCCTTTGCCAGTGCTGATGGCACTGCTGAACATCTTCTGATATCGAAGGGAAGTAAGCATGATATGTCTTTCATCTGCTGCATTAAGTTTTCTTAGCTGACCACTGCATCTACAGTTCTCAACATTGCCCAATCAATGGTGTCCTCAATGCTAAGAGATACAGGCAGATACTTATCCATCGTGCCATACCATCAGGGAGGCGTGTGATTGGCCCCAAAGTTATTCTGCAGCAGGACAATGACCCCAAACATACAGCCAATGTAATTAAGAACTATCTTCAGCGTAAAGAAGAATAAGGAGTCCTGGAAGTGATGGTTTAGCCCCCACAGAGCCCTAATCTCATCATCATCAAGTCTGTCTGGGATTACAGGAAGGATGTGAGGCAGTTTACATCTACAGAAGAGGGGTGGTTAGTTCTCCAAGATGTTTGGGACAACCTCAGTGGCATCTCCAGCTTTCATATTTAGGGGGGGCACATGGGGGGACAGGGACAAAAGTAGGGGGGCAACTATAAAATGCAATTTTATATATATATATATATATATATATATATATATCTCCTGGGGCCCTTTACTACGATCCCACAACGGGCCCTTTCACATGTTCTGCAGTGAGCTCCCTTCCTACTATACTGGGGCCCCACCAGGGTGGCAGAAAACAAGAGATATATGTCACCAGCACACCAAGAAAATATAAGGGTCCAAAGCAGTGGGAGAACTATCAGGGTTGCAAATGTTGTCTTGCCACCGGGCCCTGGTGTTCTGCCACTGTGGGGTTCCCCAGCTGTCCTGTCCCTGTTATTGACAGCGCTGGTCTGGCATCTGTCTCCTTGGCACCGGCGGCAGTCTATTAGGACTTTGTGCTGGTGACATTATGCGTGCATGCAGGGGAAGGCTCGCACTATTGGTTATAGAGAGCCGAGCCCCCAGCTGGTCACCTAGCAGCAGTAATGCTGTATAACCTTCTCTGTTGACATGCTGATCGGGATGTGATCCTAGTGATGCTCCCAGTCAGATCTAATAAACACAGTATTTATTAGCATCAAGAGTACAACCACATATATACTGTATAATCAACCGTATGTTCAACAGCCATGTGGGCTCTATACCTGTAAAGTGTGGGCTTTGATCAATAAAATCACTGATATTTAACACTAGGATTTGACTAGGAGCATCATCTGGATTGCATCCCGATCAGCATGTCAGAGAAGGCTCCCCTGCTACTAAGCAACCTAAAGGGAGCTCAACTGTCTACAACCAATAGAGATGGGCTCGGATGTGTTTGAAATTCCTCATGCCCGATCCCGTCAGGAAGCTGACACTCCACAGTGCTAATCACAGCCAGTGAGACATTTCCTGATCTGCGGAGCTGCGGACCGGGAAATGTCTCATTGCCTGTGATTAGCGCTGTGCAGTGTGGGCTTCCTGGCAGGCTCTGGCATGTGGAATTTTGAACATGCCCAGCCCATCTTTAACAACAAATTGTGCTGGCCCTCCTGTACATCAGCCCCATAAAGTAACCAGCACTGGGTTCCAATGTGCTGCCGCAGCTACCATGGAGACAGAGACCAGCGCTGTGAATAGCCGAACAGGACAGCAACTCTGGTTGTTCCAGCACTGGTCCACACTGGGAACATTCCCCCATCCACCTATAATGTGTAGATGGGGGAATTGGATCATTTCCTTTTTTTTTCATTCAACCTAATAGTTGAATGAAAAAAAGTGATCAATGTATGGGCTGCCTAAGGCCCCTTTCACACTGGGGCGGGAGGTGCGCTGTGGGTATAGCGGCGCTATTTTTAGCGCCGCTATACCTTCGTTTTTACTGCGGTATGCGGCCGCTAGCGGGGTGAATTTAACCCCGCTAGTGGCCGAAAAAGGGGTTAATACCGCCCGCAATGCGCCTCTGCAGAGGCGCATTGCGGGCAGTATTACCGCGGTCTCCCGTTGCTTTCAATGGGCAGCAGCGGTAAAGGAGCGGTGAACACACCGCTCTTTCACCGCTGTAAAGATGCGGCTAGCAGGCTTTCACACTGAAGACTGCAGGGCACGATTTTTTCAGGCGGTATAGCAGCGCTATTATTAGCGCTAAACCGCCTGAAAAACGTGTCAGTGTGAAAGGGGTCTAAGAGCTAAGACCAGCCATAGACAGTTTAAATCTCAGCTGGTTCAGCAGGAACTGGCTAAGATTCGAACCATTAATGAGCAGATTCTCTTATGATTATCACTAGTGGTTGCTATAGCCACTAGTGATAATCACTGTTTGTCGGGAGAATACAATTGCTGGGCAAGAGGGATATTCCTCTGTCAGCACTGTCTGTGTTGATGGGGGAATTATGCAAGTTTCTTTCCTGCAATCTGTGGATGCAGGAAAGAAATGTGCACCGTCTATTACCTGCTTAACTGAAAGTGAAAGTAAATTGTGAATGTCTTGAAAGAACAGGAGAGGGGGAGGGAGACAGATGGGGGAGAGAAGGGATGGAGATAATGCAGTTCAGTGATTACAGTGTACTGCAGTCTGCAGTGCACACACTTACCCACGGTCCAGGCTAGAATCTCAGGCATCATTCACACACAGCCAGGAATGCTGCAGATTTTCATATTTCCCGCCCACACATCCCCTCTCTTCAGATACAGCACGCCGGGATAGTGTGGGCGGGACTGGAAGGAGGAGGAGGAGCTGTATTCCTCCCTGCTCGTATGTGAGGAGAGTGAGGGGAGGTGGCTGGACTCGCTGGGCTGTGAAAGAGTGTCATAGACTGACACTCGGCTCAGCTTGCAGTCACCATTCTCGGAATTTACAGGCTGGTTCTCCTGTCCTAAGGACGGGAGAAATCAGTCTGTTTTTTCAGTAACTGAGATGAAGGCTTGGGCCCCCCTCTCCCCCCTCCCACAGTGCTCGTGGAGTCCTTCCTGCAACTCGCTCTTCTCCGTGCCAATGAGGATGCAGGGAAAGGAGCAGATCGGGCGGCTGTGGTTGTGTGAGCACTCGCATTATGCAGTGTCAGCGAGCAGAGGGAGGGGGGAGAAATCCCCCGCAGGAGCTGACTGGGGACACTCTTCCTCTCAGGAGAGACTATGTTACCCCAGAAGCAGCCCGAGCGGAAAAAAAATGCAAAATATTTTTTTTTCTTTTTTTTTGGGGGGGCACATGGTGGGGCACAGCATAATGTTGGGGGGGCCAGGGCCCCCTCCGGTCCCCCCTAGGGACGCCATTGGACAACCTACCTGCCAAGTTCCTTCAAAAACTGTGTGCAAGAGTTCCTAGAACAATTGATAAAAAAACAACAGAAAAGATCAGGCGCCTGCTAAAAACCCATGTGGGAGAATTGGTGTCAGTCCTATGGGTCTTAGCCGCTGAGGATCACTCCTGGGGGGGGGGGGGGAGGCTGTAACAAAGGTTCCATATAGCGCTTAAAGGAGTTGTAAAGGTTTGTTTTTTATTTTCTAAATAGGTTCCTTTAAGCTAGTGCATTGTTGGTTCACTTTCCTTTTCCTTTGATTTACCTTTTAAATGTTTGTTTTCTTTGTCTGAATTTCTCACTTCCTGATTCTCCTCACTGAACTCCACACCATCATCCGAGTGGTGTGGAGTCATCCAGAACAGCTTACTGAACAGCTTACTGAGGAGGAACAGGAAGTGAGAAATTCAGACAAAGAAAATAAAGAAAAAAAATATTTAGAAGGTAAATCGAAGGAAAAGGTAAGTGAACCAACAATGCACTAGCTTAAAGGAACCTATTTAGAAAATAAAAAAACGAACCTTTACTACCCCTTTAAACTCTGGTATAATGTTGTATGTTGGTGTGGGGGGAAGACACAGTCTTTCAATGTATGAAAATAGCCTCTATAAGTTAAGTGTTAACAGATAGTTTATTGGAAAACATTAAACGTACATGGGGTCTGCCAATCAAAAGCCAATAGTTTTAACCACAGATGTTAGTTTCTATCGGATTGTGCCTGTCCTTGGATGAAGGGGTCCCAGGTGTCTCACTGTCTGCCAATGGTATCGTAGGTGTAAAAGATCGATTGAACCAGCGGAAGGAGGGGTGGACAATGGAGGAGCCTCTGTCCCATTCCTGAGTGTTGTGCCAGCCGAATAATCTGTGGATCTCTGTGCAGGGAGACCATGCAGGGGCGGCGTTCTGCTATTGGACCTCAGTAGCAGGGTAGATGGTCAGTTGGGGAGCCTCTGTATTAAGCTTCCTGTTTGTAACTCCACCCACAGCCACACTTGATCCGAGGACAGTGTCCTCAGTCCGGGGACTGTCCCCAAGAATTCAGGGTCATCTGGTCACCCTACTTTACATACGCTTTAAAGCCCAACTCGGGAAAACCTGAACATCCTGACAGCCGTTTCTCCTCCTCTCCCTCCTGCGGCTGTCAGCTGCTTCATTGAAAGCCACACAGGGAGATCGATGCTTGTAACTCCCCCCACGGCCGCACCGATCATCCCCCACTGTCCATCAAATGTCCCTTAATCTCTGGGCCCCCGTGCCCTCCTCCGGCTCCCGGTGTCCTCCTCTGCCTCCTCCTGTGGCTCCGGGTGTCCTCCTGTGGCTCCCTAGGTCCTCCTCCGGGACCCTGCCTCCTCCTGCAACTCCCGGTGTTCTCCTCGGGCTCCCTGGGTCCTCCTCCGGCTCCCCTGGTACTCCTCCAGTCCCCCCCCTCATTCTGGATCTGTCAGGATGGAGAGTCGAGGGAGGTATATCTGTACTTTATCAGCTCCTTCCTTTTCTGATTGCACAGAGTCAGTGATCACCGTGTTTACGATGCTTCAGTTTATGAATGAATAGCTGCTGTCTCCTGTCCATTCATTCTTTTTTTCAATAACCGTTTTATTTAGAATTATTTTTTTAACAGATATACATGTGTAGCGATACCTCCAACTAAGAAGGCCGCAGATTTAGTTTGGGCCCTGAAGACAGCTCCGCCAACCCCCGGCAATATGCTCTACCCCCTACTGGCACAGCTAGTACTGACAGTAAATTGTATCTCTTATACTGTATGAATAACTGAGCATTGAGACAATATTAAAGTGAAATAAATGTAAGATTTTACTTAAGCTATTGGTAAAGAAAAGGGTAACATCAATGACAGTTTACAGAATAATCATTTGTAATGCAGAGCCCAGCCACACTGACACACTATAAGGTTAACACATAACAAGTGCGCCACGCGGGCGACCGTTAGCTAAGTGCCCTGTGGCGCAGTAACCAAAACACCTTAGAAATCCCACCAGGCCTGGTTCTGATATCTACAACTTAGTCCTTTTTCTTCACCGGCAGATCTTTAACGGTGGTGCACATTAACAGAGTACAAAACTTTGTAATCCAATAGGGTAGGTAAAGATGGAGTAGAAACTTGACTATGCGAACGGTAGGTTCAGTTCTAACAAGGGTCTTCAATAAGAGCACTAAGAACAACTCATAGGCCACGGCAGTCTATAGGCCTATATTCAGTAACAGTATATCGGTTGGGCATATGCCTTCTCACCCGCCCGGACCACAGTCCCAGTCCGGGAACTTCCACCTGTTGTGTCCTCACACACACACACTCCGTCTCTTCAGCGATCGGGTCCCTGATCCAACAAGGCTGTAGTCAAGCGAAGTCAGATGCCACCCAGGCTCGCAGAGGGGTTGAAGGCTCTTTGGTGCTGCGCAAGGCCTCAGGCTTCAGGCCCTGCACTCCGACACATCCGCACAGGAGGATCAGTCTCTGAAGTCTCGTGTCCCAAAGAGGCCGAGCCCAGCCTCGCCTCCCCCTTTTATAACCCCTCCCATGAGTCTCTGCGGCGGAACATTGCCGAATGGGGTTTTGGGTAATGTAGTCTCTCTGCATTAAAGGGGAACACCCCGCTACACACTCCCCCCACTTGAACTCTTTGGTCCCCAAAGATTAAACCTTAACAAAGACTATGTACAACTCTAAACAATTCTACAAACGATGTTGGCATAGGGAATTTCCACCAAAACTGAGGAGTAGAATTCCCTTGCCCACAGGTCACCTTATCATAGGTGGCCTGCCTAGCTGTGCCAGAGAGTGAGCTGGGGTTGCCCTCCACTAAATGGACAGTGGAGGGATCCGGATTTTCAGCATTCCTCCTAGCAGTAACTACAGAATCCTCTGAGCTATTCCCCATTTGTGGGTAGGTCAGCTTCTTAGGAGGCCGGATGACTCTTCGAGCCCTTTGCTCTCTTGGGATTTCTGACTCTGGTGCCACAGGCTCCTCTTCCTCTGAGCAACCATCATGGGCATCTTCCCAGTAATCTGCTGTAGGACTAGAGGGGATGAACTCTGTGGCTTCTGGGTTCAGTGTTTCATCTGTGGTGTGTTCAGTGGTTGGAAGGTCTATGGTAGAAGTTCCTGGAGTTGGGGAAGGCCACAGCCAATTAAGTTCTCCATCCTCATCTCCACTAAGTTGAGAGGCCTCTCCATCTTCAGCTCGGGAGGCCTGTGACCGAGTGTTCGGCCTAGGAGTATCCAGGATAGAGGCCGGTTCAGGGGAGTCTCCCACGGGAGGTATTCTAACTGCCTCGGCAAGAGGGAGCAGGTGGTTTCGATGCCACGTCTTCAGAGGGCCCAACTTTCCTTCCGGCTTCAACTTGTAGACAGGCAGGCCCGGCAACTTCCCACAGATGACATAAGGTTCAGATCTCCATCTATCTGCAAGTTTATGCTTCCCAGGGACCCCCAGATTGCGTAACAGTACTCGATCCCCGGGCTGTAGGTCTTGTACACGAACCCTCAAGTCGAAGTTTCTTTTGTTTCGAGCTCCCCTTTGATCTGAGGCCGCTTGAGCTTGTTCATAGGCTACTTTCAGGCTGTGTCTGAGCCTGTCCACATATCCTTTGTGGGATGTGGCTGAGGAATGGTCTAGAGAGGTGCCAAAGGCCAAGTCCACAGGTAGTCTCGCTTCTCTCCCAAACATGAGTTGATATGGGGAGTAGCCTGTAGCATCACTGATGGTGCAGTTGTAAGCATGTACTAGGGCTGCTATATGTTTGCTCCAATGTTGCTTTTTCTCACTTTCCAGAGTCCCCAACATGTTGAGCAAGGTTCGGTTAAACCTTTCCGGCTGAGCATCTCCTTGTGGGTGGTAAGGTGTAGTTCGAGTCTTCTTGATTCCCAACGAATCCAGGAGTTTCCGGATCAGTTTACTCTCAAAGTCCCTTCCTTGATCTGAATGAAGTCACTGTGGCAGCCCATAATGGACAAAGTACTTCTCCATAAGTACCTTGGCTACGGTGGAGGCCTTCTGATCTTTGGTTGGGAAAGCTTGGGCATACCGGGTGAAATGGTCGGTTATCACCAGAACATTTCCTAGTCCACTCAGGTCGGGTTCAAGGCAGAGAAAGTCAATGCATACCAGATCCATTAAGCCTTGACTTTGTAGATGGCCCATTGGGGCAGCTTGATGGGGTAAAGTCTTCCTCTGGATGCATCGTGCACATGAGTGGCAGTACTCTTCTACCTCTGCCCTCATGCAGGGCCAATAGAACCGACTTCTGACAAGTTGAAAGGTCCTTTCAGCCCCTAGATGGCCATGATTGTCATGCAGGGCAATCAGAACAGTCTCTCGATGTTTCTCTGGGAAGAACAGTTGCCACTTATCTTCTGAGTCATCAGAGGGGCCCCTTCGGTAGACCACTCCCTGATGTACCTGCAACCTGTCCCATTCTTTCCTCAACAGGCGAGCTTCCTTTGAGGGATGACGCAGGAGTTTGTTTGGTCCTGGAGGCCCTGGAGAATCAGGATCCAATCTCCCCATGGGGTCTTTCCAACTGGTCACTCCTCAACTCCTTCTTGGACAATCTCGGCAGGTTGTCTTCATCCAATTGAGTCACCCCACAGTAGTGTTTTGGGACTCCCACCATGGTAACTCCTATTTCTTCTGCTCTGGAGCCTCCTCTGGCCTGGAATTCAGCTCCTTGACAAAGGGCCCGCACCCCGTCTGGTGCCACTTGGGTCCAATCTTCTACATCACTGGTGGGGGCATGAGATCTCCTGGACAGAGCGTCTGCGTCTCTATTCCCAGCCCCTGGCCTATACTTTAGGCTGAAGTTGAATCCAGACAGTGCGGCCAGCCACCTGTGTCCAGTTGCGTCCAGCTTGGCCGTGGTGAAAAGGTAGGTAAGGGGGTTGTTGTCGGTCTTCACAGTGAACTCCGCCCCATACAGGTAGTCTTTGAGCTTTTCTACTACCACCCACTTAAGGGCCAGGAACTCCAGCTTGTGAATGGGGTAGTTCTTCTCAGAGGGGGTCAAGCTCCTGCTCACATAGGCACCAGGCCGTTGTTGCCCTTCATGTTCTTGATAAAGTACTCCTCCCAGACCGTCATGACTAGCATCTACGTGTAGTTCATAGGGCTTGGTTGGGTCTGCGTAGGCCAAGACTTGGGCAGTGGTTAGGCTCTCCTTTAATGCCTGGAAGGCCTCTTCACACTTCTGGTTCCACTGATTTCTGACTGACTCTCCCGGCTTCCTGGGCCCTAAGTCGTCCTCTTCCCCCTCAGTCTTGAGCAGTTCATTCAATGGTCTAGCAATTCGGGCGAATCCCTCCACAAACCTCCTATAGTAGGAGCAGAAACCCAAGAAGGATCTGAGTTCTGTTACTGTGGTGGGTCGTGGCCAAGAGGTAACTGCCTCCAATTTCTCGGGGTCTGTGGCCACCCCTTCTTCGGACCCTATATGCCCCAGATAGTTCACAGACGACTGGTAGAACCGACACTTTTCAGGCGAAAGTTTGAGTCCCTCCTCACTGAGTCTCCTCAAGACTTTTTCCAGCCTCTCCTCATGTTCCTCCAGGGTTCTTCCAAAGACTATGACCTCGTCCAGGTACACAAGGACTTCAATAAGGTTCATGTCTCCTACAGTCTTCTCCATAAGACGCTGGAAAGTAGCTGGGGCTCCAGACAGACCTTGAGGCATCCGGTCGAATTCAAAGAACCCTACTGGGGTTATGAAAGCTGTCTTCTCCTTGTCTTCTGGGTGCATGGGGATCTGATAGTACCCGCTCTTGAGATCCAGAACACTGAACCACTTGGCTCCAGACAAACTCTGTAGGGCATCCTCTATCCTTGGAGTAGTATACTGGTCGGGTATGGTTCTCCTGTTGAGAGTCCTGTAGTCGATACAGAGCCTCAATGACCCATTCTTCTTCCTGACCACCACTATCGGGGATGCATAGGGGCTTCTAGATTCCCGTATCACTCCAGTCCTCTTGAGCTCTGAGAGTTGTTCCCTTAGATCCTCCAGATCTGCTACTGGGACCCGCCTGACCCTCTCTCTGAAGGGCTTTTCTTCCTGGAGGCGGATCCGATGGGTGGCACTACTTGCACACCCCACATCGAACTCATCTTTAGAGAAGATCCTCTCCCATCTGTTCAGCTGGGCCTTGGCTCTCTCTTTCCAAGCCCTGGGCAGATTCGGGTTTTCCATGGATATCTTCTCCCAAGCATCTCCTCTTTCGCTCACCTCTGACAGGTTGACAGGGGCAGCAGGGCTCACCTGGCCTAGCAGCATCCTGGCTGGGACTTCCATGGGGCCATCCGTATTGTTCCTAACACTCACTGGGACTCTACAATGGGCCTTCTTTAGGGCCTTCAGCGGAATCACTTCTGGTATCACTTCCAGACCGTGGGACCCTTCTCTTGGATCAGATTCCAACATGACAAAGGGTCCAGGCTGCTCCCAAGTAAGCTTCACAGTGCCTCTGAGACAGGTTACTTCGCCGGGCTGCAGCACTATCCCTCCTCTTCCAAGTCTCCACACCTTCCCTATCCCCTCTCCTGGGGTCTTCTGCTCTAAGACCAGCCTTTGGTAAGCCCTTTCTCTTTCACTAGAGGGGTCAGAAGTCTTCGGACCAGGTCCGTGTTTGTCCCTATTATCAGGGAACTCTTGTTGGCTTCTGGTGGCCGAGGGCACACAACTGCCAGGGTGTCAAACACTTCGGTTTTCCCAGCCACAGATGGGTCAAAGGTCATCCTGACAGGCAGATAGCCATTGTAGGGGAAGTTCTGGGTTCCAATCCCACATATCTCTAGTCCCTCTATTTTCCGGATGGGTAGGTGACTCAAGTACTTATCGTAAAAGTCTCTGTATAGCAGGGTTACTTGCGCCCCAGTATCCAAGATTGCTCTGGTGTAGACTCCCTCCACTTGAATGGACACTATAGGAGATGGGCCTACCAGCTTCTCTGGGTAAGGCCCGGCAGGGGTCGCTTTCTTCAGACTTTTTTTCTTTGAACCTCCTCTCGTCCAATCCCCTTTGGACTTCAGTCTTTCTTTAGTCTGGTATGCATTGACTGCCCCCCCTTTACTGGGTGTAGGGACCCGCTGAGGGACACTATTGTTTTTCCTAGGTGTGCACCCCCTCTGGGGAGTGCTGTGCCTCTTCTGAGGGGTCTTACCCCCTTTCTCTGGGGTGTATCTCTGTTTAGGAATGTTGTGTTTCCCCCGAGGCATTTTATCTCCTGTTGTTGTTTTCTGCTTTGCTTTCAGCTTGGAGCTCACTGAAGGTGATGGGCACCCGGTTGACTCCTTCACCGGGGCCCTCTGAAGTTTCCCGCCGGCTTGCGGTTGTCTATTTTCTTCTTTTTGGGACTGGAGCATGTAGCTGCAATATGTCCAATTCCTCCACAGTTAAAGCAGACGATATCTCCCCATTCTTGTAAAGATGCGGGTGCTGAGGCAACTGGGAATAATTCCTTCCTTGGTACTTCTCTCTTGGGACCCTCTGTGTCTTTTTCCATCAGAGAGGTCAACATCTCTAACACCTTGGACATTTGAGCTTTCAGGGTGTCTATCTCCGAATCTCTTTCAGGGGTCATTACTGGATTGACTAGCACCTGTGCGGGTACAACATTTGTCCTAATCAACTGCTGGTCCTGTTGCAGTGCCTCCTCATCTCTGATGATTTTTATCAAGTCAGTATAAGTCAGCAACGTTCCTACTCCTGAGGTTTTCAGGTGCAACCAGACTGGATCCGAGCGCAGCGCTCCCTTTAAAGTGGTTGTAAACCCACTTTTATTTTTTTTATTTTTTGGCCCACCTGCAAGAGAAAGGCATAATGAGCTATTATGACTAGCATAATAGCTCATTATGTTCCACTTACCTTAGATCGGGGCCCCCGAAGCCGTCCTCGTCCCTCTGTCCAGCCGCAGACATCACTGCGGCGATAGCCGGAATGTTACTTCCGGGTATCGCCGCACCAGCCAATCACAGCGCCGCTCCGGCGCTGTGATTGGCCGGAGCGGCGGAGACGTCACTCTGCGCATGCGCGTGGGAGGCGTCCCACTCGGCTATGCCCAGCGATTGCTGGGAAGTAGCCGAGTATGTGAATGGGATTAACCCCATAAATGCGCTGTTGTCTACGGTGCGCATGCGCCGTAGACAGCGGCGCTTGTCATTTTAGTAAATATCTCCTAAACCGTGTAGGTTTAGGAGATATTTCTTGCACCTACAGGTAAGCCTTAATCTAGGCTTACCTGTAGGTGCAAGTTGAAAAAGTGGGTTTACAACCACTTTAAGACTTGCTTCATTCTTGCCGCATCTGTATCTTGGGGCCTCATCCCCTTCTTCAACACAATCTTGCACAACAACCTGTTCAGTCTTCTAACATACTCGGAAAGTTTCTCCTCCGGTTGTTGGAAAGTATGTTCAAACTGGTAGACCATCTCAGTCACCTTTTCCAATTGACCAAACTCTTCTTGCAGCATGGCTAGACAGTCTTGAGCCATGCAATCTGCATTCCCAAACCGAAAACTTTTCACTGCTTCTGCGCCTTTAAGGCTTTCCATCACTCGTTGCCTCTTCTGTGCTTCAGGCACCACCCATGCCTCTACTGCCTGCAATGCCTGCTCCACCCAGGTGTCAAAGTCTTCTTCCCCTGCGGGGACAGGGAGCTTCCCTGAGAATGTCTTTAGTCTCCGGTAGCTAGTCTCTACATGCACCGTGTTTACCTTCTGACACTTGGTTAGCAGATCCCCTATCGCACCTATCAGTTCTGGTGATATAACAGTGGCAGGTGCAGGCGCCACCGGGGGCATCGCCCTGTCCCCTTTTTCCGGTGGGGTACGGGCCGCAGCCTGCGGTGATCCCGTTGGTGATGGTTCCTTTCTTTCAGTTACTGCGTGCGCCAACCTATAGGTTCTTTTGTCTGGCGTCCGCACACACTTGCGCTTACAGGCCTCTGGCATCCCGTTCCAGTACTCCACTAATGCATACTGATATGAGATGTCTGGGTCTGACTTTATCTCCATCACCCACGGTGTGTGATTTGGGGACACTGACTTCATCAACTCCTCTACCGTTTCAGTCGACCAGTCCTCCCCAGGGAGGCTGATGACTATCGACTGGTTTGGCTCTGCGTTAGAGGCTTTGCACCACTCTTCTACCGCTCGTGGATCCATGGGGTCCATGCCGGCACCTCTGGCGTTCACTTGCTGCATCAGGATCCCGGACGAGAACCCCCACGTGTAGCGATACCTCCAACTAAGAAGGCCACAGATTTAGTTTGGGCCCTGAAGACAGCTCCGCCAACCCCCGGCAATATGCTCTACCCCCTACTGGCACAGCTAGTACTGACAGTAAATTGTATCTCTTATACTGTATGAATAACTGAGCATTGAGACAATATTAAAGTGAAATAAATGTAAGATTTTACTTAAGCTCTTGGTAAAGAAAAGGGTAACATCAATGACAGTTTACAGAATAATCATTTGTAATGCAGAACCCAGCCACACTGACACACTATAAGGTTAACACATAACAAGTGCGCCACGCGGGCGACCGTTAGCTAAGTGCCCTGTGGCGCAGTAACCAAAACACCTTAGAAATCCCACCAGGCCTGGTTCTGATATCTACAACTTAGTCCTTTTTCTTCACTGGCAGATCTTTAACGGTGGTGCACATTAACAGAGTACAAAACTTTGTAATCCAATAGGGTAGGTGAAGATGGAGTAGAAACTTGACTATGCGAACGGTAGGTTCAGTTCTAACAAGGGTCTTCAATAAGAGCACTAAGAACAACTCATAGGCCACGGCAGTCTATAGGCCTATATGCAGTAACAGTATATCGGTTGGGCATATGCCCTCTCACCCGCCCGGACCACGGTCCCAGTCCGGGAACTTCCACCTGTTGTGTCCTCACACACACACTCCGTCTCTTCAGCGATCGGGTCCCCGATCCAACAAGGCTGTAGTCAAACGAAGTCAGATGCCACCCAGGCAGGGCCGGCCCAAGACATTGTGCTGCCTGGGACCAAGAATGAAATGCTGCCCCCCCCCCAAAAAAAAATCACGCCCACCAAAAGGCCCCCACATTCATTATTTTATATCATGATAACTAAAGGGGACCCGTCATGCTCTATACATGTCAACAGGAGTATAAAGAGGACCTGTCATGGCTCTATACATGTATAGGAGTAAAAAGAGAACCTGTCATGGCTCTATACGTGTATATAGGAGTATGAAGGGACCTGTGCATGGCGGGCGGCCGCAATGTCTTTTGCGCAAACTAATCAATGTACGCTAATTGTGTTTTTTTGGTACCAAAAATATGTAGAAGAATACATATTGGCCTAAACTGATGAAGACTTTTTTTTTTTTTTTGGGATATTTATTATAGCAAAGAGTAAAACATATTGTCAAATATCACCAAAAGAAAGCTCTATTTGTGGGAAAAAAAGAACATCAATTTTATTTGGGTACAGTGTCGCATGACCGCGCAATTGTCAGTTAAAGCGACACAGTGCCGTATCGCAAAAAATGGCCTGGTCATTAAAGGGGTTGTAAAGATTCGTGTTTTTTCACCTTTATGCATTAAGGTGAAAAAACACCTGGCAATTACTGCCCCCCAGGCCCCCTGTTTTACTTACCTGAGCCCGTTCACCTGCTGTGCGCGTCCCCCGGCGTCCTCTTCTCCACGGAGACTGGCCGTTTATTGGCTAGATTGGATAGATTAATAGCAGCGCAGCCATTGGCTCGCGCTGCTGTCAATCACATCCAATGACGCGGCTCGTGGGGGGGCGGGAATGAGTCGTACACGCTGTTTCTATGGACGCAGTGTGCATGACAGGGAGCGCGCCCGCAAGCTAACCTCCTTGGGAGAGCGCTTCCCAGAAGGGGGTTATCTGATGCAGGGAGGAGCCGAGGCAGCCGCCGAGGGACCCGAGAACAAGAGGATCGGGGCCACTCTTTTCCAAACTAACTGCACAGTGGAGGTAAGTATAACATGTTTTTTATTTAAAAAAAATAAAAAACAAAGCCATACAATCGCTTTAAGTGGGCGAATCCTTCCAGTCCTTAAGTGGTTAATCAGGGCTGGGCAAGGCAAGTCCCTCTCAGGCTCTCATGTCTCATACAACTTGTGATGTGTGTTTGTACTTACAGTTTTGCTTTGGACTCCACCACCAGATGCGGGTTGTCACCTGCCACACGTTGCCGATTGTCACCTGCCACACGTTGCCGATTGTCACCTGCCACACGTTGCCGATTGTCACCTGCCACACGTTGCGGATTGTCACTTGCCACATGTTGCGCATGGTCACTTACGTCACCTGCCACACGTTGCGGGTTGTCACTTGCCACGTCACCTGCCACACGTTGCGGGTTGTCACTTGCCACGTCACATGCCACACGTTGCGGATTGTCACTTGCCACGACATCACCTGCCACATGTTGCAGATAGTCACGTGACACACATTGCGTATTGTCACTTGCCACGTGACATCACTTGCCACACGTTGCGGATTCTCACAACGTCACCTGCCACACGTTGCGCGTTGTCACTTGCTGTGTCCCAGAGTGCACACGGCTGCACAGTGAGGGTGGAATTGTGGTGATTCAGGGCGGGCGGTGAGAGATGACATCATCTCTCTGCTCCGCTGCGCGCTCACTCACTGACTGCTCCAGGCCCCCGCCCCCCGCTGCGAGTGTTCTGCCTGAGGCCGCCCCTGTCACCACTAACAGCAGCGGCGCTGGGCTCCTCACAGGCAGCGGCGCCTGCCTGCTCACTCACTGACAGCCCCCCCCCCCGCTGCGAGTGTCCTCACACATGCAGCCGCGCCTGCCCGCTCACTCACTGACAGCCCCCCCCCCGCTGCGAGTGTCCTCACACAGGCAGCGGCGCCTGCCTGCTCACTCACTGACTCGGGCTGTGACTGTCCTCACAGGCAGCGGCGTCGGGTTCCTCACAGGCAGCGGAGCGGGCGGAACAGGCTGGCTGGCGGGCGTCAGTTTGCCGCCCCCCTAAAAGTGCCGCCTGGTACCATGGTACCACCCGGTCCCATCATAGGGCCGGCCCTGCACCCAGGCTCGCAGAGGGGTGGAAGGCTCTTTGGTGCTGCGCAAGGCCTCAGGCTTCAGGCCCTGCACTCCGACACATCCGCACAGGAGGATCAGTCTCTGAAGTCTCGTGTCCCAAAGAGGCCGAGCCCAGCCTCGCCTCCCCCTTTTATAACCCCTCCCATGAGTCTCTGCGGCGGAACATTGCCGAATGGGGTTCTGGGTAATGTAGTCTCTCTGCATTAAAGGGGAACACCCCGCTACACATGCAAGACATTACAGGTGTACATCAAGCGATAAAGTTGTATCCATCGTATTCAACAAAATCAGGATCACTGTCTTTCCTACCATGTGTTATCATACAAAGAAGCGACAGTGTATTCCGAGCTTATGTCCATTCATTCTTAGTGCAGCTGAGGCTGCTGAGAAATGGACTGTGGAATCTGTGCCCTCAGTCCTTTCCCCTGTCTCAAAGGGGAGATGTCGGGGGCAGAGGCGTTGCTATGGGGGTGCGGGGGGGGGGGGCGGGCCGGGCCGCACCGGGTGACACCCGCCAGAGGGGTGACATCGGGGCCGCCACCCACAGCTACACATTGTACTTCTCCTTGCAGAGCTGCAGCGGAGCGGTGTGAGCAGGGCACCAAAAGGGGGGGGGCGCTTCCTGTAATACTCCCCCGTCCCTCTGGAATCTCTAATGTCTCCAGAGGCAACCGGAGTTGGTGGGCGGAGCTGGGGGTGTGGCTGCCCCTCCACTCCTCCCACAGACTCGTTTACTCTGGCTGATCCCATAGCTGAAGGAGAAAGAAACGAGGACACAGCAGCCAGAGTGTCTTCATCTCCAGGCATGCTGTAAGTTACTGCACTGCTGCACATCTCACTACATAGAGTCCTAACCTGGCACCATACCACCCCAGCCTGCTCTATGCCACCGCACCCTGCCCTATGCCACCCCAACCTGCCTTATGCCACCGCACCCTGCCCTATGCCACCGCAAACTGCTCTATACCACCCCAACCTGCCCTATGCCACCACAACCTGTCCTATACCACCCCAACCTGCCCTATGCCACCCCAACCTGCCTTATGCCACCGCACCCTGCCCTATGCCACCGCAAACTGCTATATACCACCCCAACCTGCCCTATGCCACCGCAACCTGCCCTATGCCACCGCAACCTGCCCTATGCCATCGCAAACTGCTCTATACCACCCCAACCTGCCCTATGCCACTGCAACCTTCTCTATGCCACCACACCCTGCCCTATATCACCCCAACCTGCCCTATGCCACCCAACCTGCCATATACCACCCAAACCTGCTCTATACCACCCCAGCCTGCCCTATACAACCCCAACCTGCCCTATGCCACACCAGCCTGCCCTATATCACCCCAACCTGCACTATACCACCGCAACCTGCCCTATATTACCCCAATCTGCCCTATAACGCCCCAGCCGGTCCAATACCACCCTATACTTTAATTTACAGGGGTCATTTGGGGGCGCACCTCATGTCTGTGCGCTGCCTGCAGGGCGCTGGGCAGGATAGACAGGAGGGGGGTGACACCATGTTTTGCCACACCATCTGACACCAACCCTAGTGACGCCACTGGTCAGAGGTCCCCTGTTTGGACCCCGGATATCTCACCAAAGTCCCCCCCCCAACAGGGCTGATAAAAAATAAATAAAAAATTAAAACAATTGTGATAGATAAATATTTAAAAGTTAAATTGTAAAAATAATAATAAAAAAAATTGTACCGCCCACTGCTCTACTGTCACCGTCCATCCATAATTGTCCACAGCCCCCCCACCTCCCACCGAAACACTGTGAAAAAAACATATAAATAAATAAATTAAATTGTAAAAAAATTACTGCCACCATCCACTGCTCTACTGACACCGTCCACTGCCCTCACAAAATGTTCGTAAAAAAAAAAAAAATTGTAACAAAAAAAAAAATTGTAACAAAAAAATAATAATAATATAATAAACAAAAAAAAAAATTGACACTGTCTTTTGCTCTACTGACACTATCCTGCACATACTACCCACCACCATATACTCCACACTCTTCTCTTGCACATAATACCCACTGCCATGTACTCTGCACTTCTCTCCCTTAGCTGATCATTATATTAGTGTCACTATTGATGTCAGTGTCAGTTAGTCAGTTAAGCCAGCCATAGATAATTAGAATCTTGCCTGGTTTAACAGGGACTGGCTAATATTTGAACCATCTATGGGTGCACCCCTGAACTCTGCACATAGCGCACCCCTAAACTCTGCACTCAGTACATAGCGCACCTCTGCCCTTCTTTGGTAAGAATAAAATACAAAATATGTATTGAAAAGTGTTTTCTTTATCTTATCTTCTTAACATTTGGTAGTCATATCCCCAAAAGTTCTAAGAAGTATTTTTTTTTTTAATCTCATGGACAAAATGTGAGAAATACCATATATATATATATTGTGACAGCAGGAAGGTAAAGTCACCTGGTTGCATCCAGGGGGGTAGATATATTTCGCCCAGATTCAGGCTTTACGCCGACTTATACAACTAGGTGGAGAGTTGTATAAGGCTAGTGGGCTCATGGATGACTCATACCTCTAGGGAGAGTGTGGGGCGTCGTACAGACAGGGAGTTGATGAGACCAGCTGAAGCTTGTCAGCTCATTTAGGCCTCTATAAGAACTCCCAGCTTCATTAGATGTTAGCTCATGCCTGGAACCAGACCTGTGTGGACTGTCTAGGGAGAGTGAACCCCTGTGCGGTGAGACAAAGCCTGTGTGGCTATTTGCTTGGACATTTAAAACCAGGGACTTAGGGACTAGGACAGCACTAGGCTGATCCCAGTTGTTAGTTAGGAAACCTGTATGTTTAGTCAGAGGTCAACTTGACCAGGATTTATTTTGGTTATGTTTCTTTTGCTTTGCTGTGTTTTGTCACTGTAAATAGAAAATAAACCGCACCTTTTTGATTCTGAAAACCACAACCTCCGTTTGCTGGGCCTGTTTTGTGTGGGGAGCCCATCCCGGGGGTCACACACACCCGCTGCCGAGCTAACCCCCTCACAGTTGGTGGAGAACCAGTGGCAGTTTTTTTTTAAGCCAGCATGGAGGAGATACTGAAGCAGCTGGCTCTAGCAAATGCCAATCAACAGCAGACAAATGCAGGTTTGCAAAAGAGCCTTGCAGCTCATCAACAGAGCCTTGCAGCTCAACAACAGAACTTCGCAGCCCAGCAGCAAGCTCATCAACAGAGCCTTGCAGCCCAGCAGCAGACAAACGCAACTTTGCAACAGAGTCTGGAGGCTCAGCAACGAGCCCAGCAGCAATCTGAGGCCCGCTTCATAGACCTGTTGCAGAAGCAAGAGCAGAGACTACAACAACAGATGGAAGCAGTAATGCAGCAACGTCCGCAGACCAGTGAGGAAAGCCGTCCCACTAATACCGCGTCCTTTGGGGTGAGTCGTTTATTGACAAAAATGACTGGAGAGGATGATCCAGAGGTATTTTTGACCACATTTGAAAGGACCGCTGAAAGAGAAAAGTGGCCTGAGGAGCAGTGGGCTGGACTGGTGGCTCCTCTGTTAACTGGTGAGTCGCAGAAAGCTTACTATGACCTAGAGCCTAACCAAGCAAAAGACTATGTGATGCTAAAAGCTGAAATATTGGCAAGGCTGGGTGTCACCCAGGCTGTCCGGGCTCAGCGTGTGCATAACTGGACTTTCCAGCTTGGAAAACCCCCCAGGTCTCAAATGTATGATCTCATTCACCTGAGCAGAAAGTGGCTACAGCCAGAGACTTTGTCCGCACCAAAGATTGTGGAACGTGTTGTATTGGATCGGTTTTTGAGAGCTCTTCCTACTGCCATCCAAAAGTGGGTAAGCCATGGAGACCCAGAGACGGCCGATGGTCTTGTGGATCGTGTGGAGAAATACTTGGCTACAGAGAACCTGACGGCCTCTTCCAGAGACACTCGGACTTTCCACCCTAAGACCAGACCATCCCCAGGGGCGGATAAGAGGATTCCAAGGGGTGAGGGTGGAGAGAGTGAGAGGGTGGGAGCTCTACCCCAAGTTTGGCGAGAACAGCCTGGGAAATCAGCGGCTCAAGAGGCGGCAAGAAGGATCGTTTGCTACCGCTGCCGGCAAGCGGGACATATTGCAGCCAATTGCCCGGTTGTGGAGGAACCCATGCAGTGTGACTTTCTGACGGGCAGACGTCAGTCGCTGTGTGCGACAGTCGCATGCACTGCCATTCGAGGAACTGAGAAACATTTATGCAAAATGTGTGTTAATGGTAGAAATGTTGTGGTATTGCTGGATTCAGGTAGCCTTGTGACCCTGATAAAGGCTGAGTTAGTTAAAACAGAGGTCTCTGGGAATAGCAAGGTAGCTGTTATTTGTGTGCATGGGGACACCCGAGAGTATCCAGTGACTACAGTGTGTTTCGAGACCCCCAAAGGTACCCTCTCTCATCCAGTGGGCTTAGTATCTCAGTTACCGCATGACGCCATTGTGGGAAGGGATTTTCCGAAGTTCTGGGAACTGTGGGATGATCCTGAGCACCTCACTGGTGCCCCTATGTACCAGGAATGTGATAGCCAGAACTCCCCTGAGAGTGGTGAGGACTCTCCGGAATTTCCCTTATCAGTATTGGCAGGGGAGACTCAAGAAACTGGAGAGGAGCCCACCTCCTCAGACGAAAACCTACCGTCTGTGGAGTTTTCTGATCTTGAGGTTCACAGGGAAAACTTTGCCACAGAACAGTTGAAAGACCCCGCCCTAATAAAGGCACGGGAAAACGTAGTGAAAATAGATGGCGAGTTAGTGAACCCAGATAATACCTGCACTTACCCATACTTCAGCGTAGAGAAGGACCTACTGTATCGGGTGGCAAAAAGGGCAGAAGAAACCGTTGAGCAGCTTGTGGTGCCCAAACCTTACAGGAAGTTGGTGTTGGAGTTGGCCCATGGGCACATTCTTGGAGGTCATCTGGGGACAGAGAAAACCCGAGAGAGGGTATTACAGAGATTCTATTGGCCGGGGGTGATGAAGGACGTAGAAAATTATTGTTCCTCCTGCCCTGTGTGTCAGAGGTTGGCCCCGATGCCACATTTCCGTAGCCCGCTGGTCCCTCTACCCATCATTGAGGTCCCGTTTGAGAGGATCGCCATGGATTTGGTAGGTCCTATAATCAAGTCCGCTAGGGGGCACCAGTACATATTAGTTATAATGGACTATGCCACCCGTTATCCAGAAGCGATCCCTCTCCGAAATACCTCGGCCAAAACCATAGCCAAAGAGCTATCTCTTGTTTTTAGCCGGGTGGGTATTTGTAAAGAACTGCTTACGGACCAAGGTACACCCTTTATGTCCCGGGTTATGAAAGAGCTGTGTAAATTGTTCAAAGTGACGCAATTGCGTACGTCTGTGTATCACCCCCAAACCGATGGGCTGGTTGAAAGATTCAACAAAACCCTAAAACAAATGTTGAAGAAAGTGGTGGATAGAGATGGAAAGGATTGGGACTGTTTACTTCCTTATTTGATGTTTGCTATTAGGGAGGTGCCCCAATCCTCTACGGGATTCTCCCCCTTTGAGTTACTGTATGGGAGACACCCAAGAGGGCTGTTGGATATTGCCAAGGAAACTTGGGAAAGTGAGAGTTCTCCCCACAGGAGTGTGATTGAGCATGTCGCCCTGATGCAAGATCGAATTGCACAGGTAATGCCCATCGTGAAGGAACATTTGGCCCAAGCGCAGTTGGCACAGCAGAGAGTGTACAACCGTGGAGCCAAGACCCGTACCTTTTCCCCGGGGGATAGGATATTGGTACTTGTCCCTACGGTTGAAAGTAAATTCCTTGCCAAATGGCAAGGCCCCTACGAGATAATGGAAAAAGTGAGCGAAGTGAATTACAAGGTCAGACAACCAGGAAGGCGAAAGCCCGAACAGATCTAACAGGTTAATCTGTTGAAAGCCTGGAGGGATAGAGAGTCCCTAGTCGCAGACACTTGGTCACCAGCTCAAACTGGTTGCGTGATTCCTGAGGTTGGAATAGCAGCCACCTTGTCACAACCCCAACAACAGGAGGTTAAGGAGTTTGTGCTTCGCAACAAGGAGGTATTCTCTGAGCTGCCGGGACAAACATCTGGGGTAGAGCATGACATCATTACCCCGCCCGGTGAAAGGGTGAAGTTAAAACCCTATCGGATCCCAGAGGCTCGACGGGAGGCAATACGGGAGGAAGTACAGAAAATGCTGAACTTAGGGGTGATAGAGGAGTCCCAAAGTGATTGGTCTAGTCCCATCGTGTTGGTGCCTAAACCGGATGGGAGCTGGCGATTTTGTAACGATTTTCGTCAGTTGAACAAAGTTACAAAATTTGACACCTACCCCATGCCACGTATAGATGAGTTGATCGACCGGCTGGGAACAGCCCGATACATGACGACTCTTGACCTCACAAAAGGGTATTGGCAAATCCCCCTGGCCAAGTTGGCCAAAGAGAAAACCGCATTTGTAACCCCAGACGGGGCGTTCCAATATAAAAGAATGCCGTTCGGGTTACAGAATGCGCCGGCCACATTCCAGCGGAAAATGGACCAGATGCTGAGGCCCCATCGGAAGTATGCTGCGGCTTACCTGGATGACGTAATTGTCCATAGCACAGATTGGGCCTCACATCTGCCAAAAGTGCAAGCAGTCCTGGACTCTGTTCGGGAAGCGGGGTTTACGGCTAACCCCAAGAAGTGTACCATTGGGCAGGAGGAGGCCAAATATCTTGGGTACACCATTGGGAGGGGAGTAATAAAACCCCAACTCAACAAAGTCGAGGCCATCCAGAGTTGGCCACGTCCCAACAGCAAGAAGCAGGTACGAGCCTTTCTGGGAATCGCTGGGTATTATCGGCGATTCATTCCCCACTTTGCTTCTAAGGCTGTGCCCCTAACCAACCTGACGAAGGGGAAAGGGTCGGTCATGATTAAATGGACCCCCGAGGCTGAGGCAGCATTCCAATTCTTGAAACAAGCCTTATGTAGCCAGCCAGTGTTGTACTCACCCGACTTCTCTAAAGACTTTGTCGTACAAAGTGATGCGTCAGATGTGGGGTTAGGAGCAGTATTGTCCCAGGTCTGGAACGGGGAAGAGCACCCAGTCATTTACCTCAGCAGGAAGTTGAAGTCCCATGAGGTAAATTACGCCACGGTTGAAAAGGAGTGTTTAGCGGTGAAGTGGGCTCTAGATTCCCTTCGGTACTATCTGCTAGGTAGGCACTTTGACATGGTTACGGATCACGCTCCGTTAAAGTGGATGGCTCAAAACAAAGAAACAAATAGAAGAGTGAATAGGTGGTTCCTGGCCCTCCAGGAATTCAACTTCACAGTAAAGCATCGCCCTGGCGTTCAAATGGGGAATGTGGATGCTTTGTCTCGAGTACATGAATGCCTGATTGCTGGTGTTCCAACCCCGAGGTTAAAACAAGAGGGGGGGGTATGTGACAGCAGGAAGGTAAAGTCACCTGGTTGCATCCAGGGGGGTAGATATATTTCGCCCAGATTCAGGCTTTACGCCGACTTATACAACTAGGTGGAGAGTTGTATAAGGCTAGTGGGCTCATGGATGACTCATACCTCTAGGGAGAGTGTGGGGCGTCGTACAGACAGGGAGTTGATGAGACCAGCTGAAGCTTGTCAGCTCATTTAGGCCTCTATAAGAACTCCCAGCTTCATTAGATGTTAGCTCATGCCTGGAACCAGACCTGTGTGGACTGTCTAGGGAGAGTGAACCCCTGTGCGGTGAGACAAAGCCTGTGTGGCTATTTGCTTGGACATTTAAAACCAGGGACTTAGGGACTAGGACAGCACTAGGCTGATCCCAGTTGTTAGTTAGGAAACCTGTATGTTTAGTCAGAGGTCAACTTGACCAGGATTTATTTTGGTTATGTTTCTTTTGCTTTGCTGTGTTTTGTCACTGTAAATAGAAAATAAACCGCACCTTTTTGATTCTGAAAACCACAACCTCCGTTTGCTGGGCCTGTTTTGTGTGGGGAGCCCATCCCGGGGGTCACACACACCCGCTGCCGAGCTAACCCCCTCACAATATATATATATATATATATATATATATATTGTGACAGCAGGAAGGTAAAGTCACCTGGTTGCATCCAGGGGGGTAGATATATTTCGCCCAGATTCAGGCTTTACGCCGACTTATACAACTAGGTGGAGAGTTGTATAAGGCTAGTGGGCTCATGGATGACTCATACCTCTAGGGAGAGTGTGGGGCGTCGTGCAGACAGAGATGAGGAGACCAGCTGAACCTCGTCAGCTCATTTAGGCCTCTATAAGAACTCCCAGATTCATTAGGTGTTAGCTCATGCCTGGAACCAGACCTGTGTGGACTGTCTAGGGAGAGTGAACCCCTGTGCGGTGAGGCAAAGCCTGTGTGGCTATTTGTTTGGACTTTTAAAACCAGGGACTTAGGGACTAGGACAGCACTAGGCTGATCCCAGTTGTTAGTTAGGAAACCTGTATGTTTAGTCAGAGGTCAAGTTGACCAGGATTTATTTTGTTTATGTTTCTTTTGGCTTTGCTGTGTTTTGTCACTGTAAATAGAAAATAAACCGCACCTTTTTTTGATTTTGAAAACCACAACCTCCGTTTGCTGGGCCTGTTTTTGTGTGGGGAGCCCATCCCGGGGGTCACACACACCCGCTGCCGAGCTAACCCCCTCACAGTTGGTGGAGAATGCAGGCAGTTTTTTTTAAGCCAGCATGGAGGAGATACTGAAGCAGCTGGCTCTAGCAAATGCCAATCAACAGCAGACAAATGCAGGTTTGCAAAAGAGCCTTGCAGCTCATCAACAGAGCCTTGCAGCTCAACAACAGAACTTCGCAGCCCAGCAGCAAGCTCATCAACAGAGCCTTGCAGCCCAGCAGCAAGCTCACCAACAGAGTCTGGAAGCTCAGCAACAAGCCCAGCAGCAATCTGAGGCCCGCTTCATAGACCTGTTACAGAAGCAAGAGCAGAGACTACAACAAATGGAAGCAGTAATGCAGCAACGTCCGCAGACCAGTGAGGAAAGCCGTCCCACTAATACCGCGTCCTTTGGGGTGAGTCGTTTATTGACAAAAATGACTGGAGAGGATGATCCAGAGGTATTTTTGACCACATTTGAAAGGACTGCTGAAAGAGAAAAGTGGCCTGAGGAGCAGTGGGCTGGACTGGTGGCTCCTCTGTTAACTGGTGAATCGCAGAAGGCTTACTATGACCTGGAGCCTGACCAAGCAAAAGACTATGTGATGCTAAAAGCTGAGATATTGGCAAGGCTGGGTGTCACCCAGGCTGTCCGGGCTCAGCGTGTGCATAACTGGACTTTCCAGCTTGGAAAACCCCCCAGGTCTCAAATGTATGATCTCATTCACCTGAGCAGAAAGTGGCTACAGCCAGAGACTTTGTCCGCACCAAAGATTGTGGAACGTGTTGTAATGGATCGGTTTTTGAGAGCTCTTCCTACTGCCATCCAAAAGTGGGTAAGCCATGGAGACCCAGAGACGGCCGATGGTCTTGTGGATCGTGTGGAGAAATACTTGGCTACAGAGAACCTGACGGCCTCTTCCAGAGACACTCGGACTTTCCACCCTAAGACCAGACCATCCCCAGGGGCGGATAAGAGGATTCCAAGGGGTGAGGGTGGAGAGAGTGAGAGGGTGGGAGCTCTACCCCAAGTTTGGCGAGAACAGCCTGGGAAATCAGCGGCTCAAGAGGCGGCAAGAAGGATCGTTTGCTACCGCTGCCGGCAAGCGGGACATATTGCAGCCAATTGCCCGGTTGTGGAGGAACCCATGCAGTGTGACTTTCTGACGGGCAGACGTCAGTCGCTGTGTGCGACAGTCGCATGCACTGCCATTCGAGGAACTGAGAAACATTTATGCAAAATGTGTGTTAATGGTAGAAATGTTGTGGTATTGCTGGATTCAGGTAGCCTTGTGACCCTGATAAAGGCTGAGTTAGTTAAAACAGAGGTCTCTGGGAATAGCAAGGTAGCTGTTATTTGTGTGCATGGGGACACCCGAGAGTATCCAGTGACTACAGTGTGTTTCGAGACCCCCAAAGGTACCCTCTCTCATCCAGTGGGCTTAGTATCTCAGTTACCGTATGACGCCATTGTGGGAAGGGATTTTCCGAAGTTCTGGGAACTGTGGGATGATCCTGAGCCCCCCACTGGTGCCCCTATGTACCAGGAATGTGATAGCCAGAACTCCCCTGAGAGTGGTGAGGACTCTCCGGAATTTCCCTTATCAGTATTGGCAGGGGAGACTCAAGAAACTGGAGAGGAGCCCACCTCCTCAGACGAAAACCTACCGTCTGTGGAGTTTTCTGATCTTGAGGTTCACAGGGAAAACTTTGCCACAGAACAGTTGAAAGACCCCGCCCTAATAAAGGCACGGGAAAACGTAGTGAAAATAGATGGCGAGTTAGTGAACCCAGATAATACCTGCAATTACCCATACTTCAGCGTAGAGAAGGACCTACTGTATCGGGTGGCAAAAAGGGCAGAAGAAACCGTTGAGCAGCTTGTGGTGCCCAAACCTTACAGGAAGTTGGTGTTGGAGTTGGCCCATGGGCACATTCTTGGAGGTCATCTGGGGACAGAGAAAACCCGAGAGAGGGTATTACAGAGATTCTATTGGCCGGGGGTGATGAAGGACATAGAAAATTATTGTTCCTCCTGCCCTGTGTGTCAGAGGTCGGCCCCGATGCCACATTTCCGTAGCCCGCTGGTCCCTCTACCCATCATTGAGGTCCCGTTTGAGAGGATCGCCATGGATTTGGTAGGGCCTATAATCAAGTCCGCTAGGGGGCACCAGTACATATTAGTTATAATGGACTATGCCACCCGTTATCCAGAAGCGATCCCTCTCCGAAATACCTCGGCCAAAACCATAGCCAAAGAGCTATCTCTTGTGTTTAGCCGGGTGGGTATTTGTAAAGAACTGCTTACGGACCAAGGTACACCCTTTATGTCCCGGGTTATGAAGGAGCTGTGTAAATTGTTCAAAGTGACGCAATTACGTACATCTGTGTATCACCCCCAAACCGATGGGCTGGTTGAAAGATTCAACAAAACCCTAAAACAAATGTTGAAGAAAGTGGTGGATAGAGATGGAAAGGATTGGGACTGTCTACTTCCTTATCTGATGTTTGCTATTAGGGAGGTGCCCCAATCCTCTACGGGATTCTCCCCCTTTGAGTTACTGTATGGGAGACACCCAAGAGGGCTGTTGGATATTGCCAAGGAAACTTGGGAAAGTGAGAGTTCTCCCCACAGGAGTGTGATTGAGCATGTCGCCCTGATGCAAGACCGAATTGCACAGGTAATGCCCATCGTGAAGGAACATTTGGCCCAAGCGCAGTTAGCACAGCAGAGAGTGTACAACCGTGGAGCCAAGACCCGTACCTTTTCCCCGGGGGATAGGATACTGGTACTTGTCCCTACGGTTGAAATTAAATTCCTTGCCAAATGGCAAGGCCCCTACGAGATAATGGAAAAAGTGAGCGAAGTGAATTACAAGGTCAGACAACCAGGAAGGCGAAAGCCCGAACAGATCTATCACGTTAATCTGTTGAAAGCCTGGAGGGATAGAGAGTCCCTAGTCGCAGACACTTGGTCACCAGCTCAAACTGGTTGCGTGATTCCTGAGGTTGGAATAGCAGCCACCTTGTCACAACCCCAACAACAGGAGGTTAAGGAGTTTGTGCTTCGCAACAAGGAGGTATTCTCTGAGCTGCCGGGACAAACATCTGGGGTAGAGCATGACATCATTACCCCGCCCGGTGAAAGGGTGAAGTTAAAACCCTATCGGATCCCAGAGGCCCGACGGGAGGCAATACGGGAGGAAGTACAGAAAATGCTGAACTTAGGGGTGATAGAGGAGTCCCAAAGTGATTGGTCTAGTCCCATTGTGTTGGTGCCTAAACCGGATGGGAGCTGGCGATTTTGTAACGATTTTCGTCAGTTGAACAAAGTTACAAAATTTGACACCTACCCCATGCCACGTATAGATGAGTTGATCGACCGGCTGGGAACAGCCCGATACATGACGACTCTTGACCTCACAAAAGGGTATTGGCAAATCCCCCTGGCCAAATTGGCCAAAGAGAAAACCGCATTTGTAACCCCAGACGGGGCGTTCCAATATAAAAGAATGCCGTTCGGGTTACAGAATGCGCCGGCCACATTCCAGCGGAAAATGGACCAGATGCTGAGGCCCCATCGGAAGTATGCTGCGGCTTACCTGGATGACGTAATTGTCCATAGCACAGATTGGGCCTCACATCTGCCAAAAGTGCAAGCAGTCCTGGACTCTGTTCGGGAAGCGGGGTTTACGGCTAACCCCAAGAAGTGTACCATTGGGCAGGAGGAGGCCAAATATCTTGGGTACACCATTGGGAGGGGAGTAATAAAACCCCAACTCAACAAAGTCGAGGCCATCCAGAGTTGGCCACGTCCCAACAGCAAGAAGCAGGTACGAGCCTTTCTGGGAATCGCTGGGTATTATCGGCGATTCATTCCCCACTTTGCTTCTAAGGCTGTGCCCCTAACCAACCTAACGAAGGGGAAAGGGTCGGTCATGATTAAATGGACCCCCGAGGCTGAGGCAGCATTCCAATTCTTGAAACAAGCCTTATGTAGCCAGCCAGTGTTGTACTCACCCGACTTCTCTAAAGACTTTGTCGTACAAAGTGATGCGTCAGATGTGGGGTTAGGAGCAGTATTGTCCCAGGTCTGGAACGGGGAAGAGCACCCAGTCATTTACCTCAGCAGGAAGTTGAAGTCCCATGAGGTAAATTACGCCACCGTTGAAAAGGAGTGTTTAGCGGTGAAGTGGGCTCTAGATTCCCTTCGGTACTACCTGCTAGGTAGGCACTTTGACATGGTTACGGATCACGCTCCGTTAAAGTGGATGGCTCAAAACAAGGAAACAAATAGAAGAGTGAATAGGTGGTTCCTGGCCCTCCAGGAATTCAACTTCACAGTAAAGCATCGCCCTGGCGTTCAAATGGGGAATGTGGATGCTTTGTCTCGAGTACATGAATGCCTGATTGCTGGTGTTCCAACCCCGAGGTTAAAACAAGAGGGGGGGGTATGTGACAGCAGGAAGGTAAAGTCACCTGGTTGCATCCAGGGGGGTAGATATATTTCGCCCAGATTCAGGCTTTACGCCGACTTATACAACTAGGTGGAGAGTTGTATAAGGCTAGTGGGCTCATGGATGACTCATACCTCTAGGGAGAGTGTGGGGCGTCGTGCAGACAGAGATGAGGAGACCAGCTGAACCTTGTCAGCTCATTTAGGCCTCTATAAGAACTCCCAGATTCATTAGGTGTTAGCTCATGCCTGGAACCAGACCTGTGTGGACTGTCTAGGGAGAGTGAACCCCTGTGCGGTGAGGCAAAGCCTGTGTGGCTATTTGTTTGGACTTTTAAAACCAGGGACTTAGGGACTAGGACAGCACTAGGCTGATCCCAGTTGTTAGTTAGGAAACCTGTATGTTTAGTCAGAGGTCAAGTTGACCAGGATTTATTTTGTTTATGTTTCTTTTGGCTTTGCTGTGTTTTGTCACTGTAAATAGAAAATAAACCGCACCTTTTTGATTCTGAAAACCACAACCTCCGTTTGCTGGGCCTGTTTTGTGTGGGGAGCCCATCCCGGGGGTCACACACACCCGCTGCCGAGCTAACCCCCTCACAATATATATATATATATATATATATATATATATACACACCATACAATCATTCTATAAACACATACCACATACACTGCATATATTGTTTGAGGAAAATATGTTTATAAAATAGTTTATCATTTGCCAATAAAAAAATAAAAAAAATATGTCCCTGGATTTACTGTAATTTAAAAAATCTGGTCACCTTAATGTAAACCCACTAAAAGTGTAATTTCTTCAGTGTTGTCACGTGAAAAGATATAATAAAATATTTACAAAAATGTGAGGGGTGTACTCACTTTTGTGAGATACTGTATATATAGTACCTACACACACACACAGTATAGCTACACATACAGTATACAATAGTGATGAGCAGAATATCCCCGGGTTCTGTTCTACACCAGAACTCCTGAACAGGGAAAAAGTTCTCACCAGAACCCTATTAAAGTCTATGGGACCAGAACTCGAAAATTCAAAAGTCGCCATTTTTAAGGCTTATATGCAAATGATTGCCCATAAAAAGGGTATAGGTGCCCAGGTACTGCCCTGGGGGAGATGTATCAATGCAAAAAAAAAACTTTTTTTAAATGAGCAGTGATTAAAGTCTCGATTCACATCTATGCATGTTGCTTTTGAGCGTTTCTGCAGTGCTTTTTGCGATTTGCCGCAATTTGCGTTTTTTTTCTTTTACACTGTATATAGCTGGTTGCTAAGGAGGGGGCTGGGACGATGTCCTGCATTTCTTAAATAACGATGGGGGCGTGGCAATCCAATTGCATCATCCGGATGCCACGCCCCCTTGTGACGTCATCGCTTGAGTCATGATGGGTCAGTGACGTCACAAGGGGCGTGGCCTCTGGATGACGCAAGCTGATTGCCATGCCCCCATCGTTATTTTAAGAAATGCAGGACATCGGCACCAACAGATCAGCGGGACGCAGCATCCGAGGAGGGTCGTCTGCGGGAGAGGCGGGAGAGGAAGAAGAACACCAGACAAAGAAGACAGAAGAAAGAAGAAGAGTGAAAGAAGAAGCAGGGGCAGAAGGAGAAGACTGGAGGATGAAGATGTGGGATAGATGGAGGAAGACCGGAGGAAAAAGAAGAAGATATTTTTAATAAAAGACTTGTCAAAAACTGTCTACTGTATTTTTTAACACTACACTACTTTTTTTAGTGAATGGGTAGGGGTGCAATGTACCCCATACTCATTCACATAGGGGGGCGGGATCTGGGGGCCCCCTTGTTAAAGGAGGCTTCCAGATTCCGATAAGCCCCCCGCCCGCAGACCCCGACAACCACCAGGCAAGGGTTGTCGGGAAGAGGCCCTTGTCCCCATCAACATGGGGCAAGGTTCTTTGGGGTGGAGGAGCAGAGCCCCCCCTGCCCCAAAGCACCCATCCCCCCATGTTGAGGGCATGCGGCCTGTTATGGTTCAGGAGGGGGGGGCGCTCGCTCGCCCCCTCCCTTTCCTGACCTGCCGGTCTGCATGCTCGGATAAGGGTCTGGTATGGATTTTGGGGGGACCCCCACGCCCTTCTTTTTTTTTTTAACTCAATTTTATTGAGGATTTTACATATGTAACAGGTAATAAAACTAACAGTGAATATTGTACAGTTATACAGGCAGCATTCAAGTCATTACATCAATGGAGGGTCCACCTAGTGTTGGGAGTCAGCTAGGTGAAAGGTCATTCATGGGGGGTATGCAGTTGGGGTGTTTAATCCAAAGGTCCCAGTTTTTTTGGAATCTAGGGAGTTGTAAGTATGCTTTGGCGTGCATAAATTCCATTAGGCAATGGTTGTTCAAGAGGGCAGTTATTTCCGTGGTAGAGGGGGGGTTGGGAGATTTCCAAGTCTTGGCAATAGCCAGGCATGTTGCAATGAATACATGGGAGACAACCGTGCGTGAAGAGCGAGGCCAAAGTTCCATGTCTAGGCCTAATAGTACCATTTGCGGTGTAAGGGGCACAGGGTCCGGAAGAATGGAAAGGAGGAGTTTGGAGAGCTTAGTCCACAATGTTGTGATGATTGGGCAGTCCCACCATATGTGAAGTGGGGTCCCTGGGAATCCACAGTTTCTCCAGCAGAGATTGGTTGAGTTTGGGTAGATCCGGGCAAGTTTAGATGGTGTAAGGTACCAGTTGTGGAATAATTTTTGGACAGTTTCCCAGTGGAGGAGACATTTGGATATTTTTAGAGGTGCTTGTAACGAGCGATGCCATTGTTGGGGAGTGTAGGAACAGTGCAGCTTTTGCTCCCATTGTAGCATCGTTAGTGACTTTGAAATGGGGCCGGTGTCAGTAAGAAGTTTATAGCAAAAGGAGATTCCACGTCGTCGAGATGTTTTGAGGTTGAAGAATGTGGTCATATGCCATGTCAGTAAATTATCAGTCCATTGTACTTTAGAGAGGATCAAGCATATTCTCAGGTATAAGAAAAAATCTGTGTGTCCAATGTGGTAATCGGTTTGGAGTTTTTGGAAGGACTTAAGGGCGGATCCTTGGTACAGGATTCCAATGTTGGAGATGCCATTGCTAATCCAGTCAGAGATGTTGATGTTGGGTGTGAGAATTTGGAGGGCTTCCATTGGTATTTGCTTGAGCAGGCATAGTGGTATACCTCGAGAGGATTGTATGGTGGCTTTCCATATCCTGATGGTAGCATTAATAGTGTCCAGGTATGAATGAGTCCCTGAATGTTGCAGGAGAAGGGCGCAGAGAGTCAGTCTAGGGTGGGACAGTAGCGCTGCTTCTTCTATTTGAAGCCAGGTGGTTTGTTGCATAGGGTTCCACCAGACTCTGGCTTGATCAAGTATAGTCGCTTTGTAATAGGCTATTAAGTCCGGTGCTCCCATCCCTCCAGATGTTACTGGTTTGCACATAGTGCTACTCTTGAGACGTGATCGTTTTCCGCCCCATATGAAGGTTGTGATAATAGATTGTAGTTGCAGTAGTTGTTGTTTTAGGAAGGGTATTGGCAGAGTCCGGAATGTATATAAGACATGGGGTAGAAGATACATTTTGGCGAGGGCAATTCTACCTGCCCAAGAGGCAGTAGTATGTCGAAGGTCTTGTATAGTTTTCTGGAGTTTGGTTACAAGATTATTAAAGTTGTTGGAGCGTAAGTGGGTTGAGGGTGCGGTTAATTGTATGCCTAAATACGTGAGTATGAAGTTGGGGGCCCATGAGAAAGACGTGGCATTGGTGATATCAGTTTTGGTGTTTTGGTTCAGTCCTATACTGAGCATGCTGGATTTGGAAAAGTTGATTTTATATAGTGAGGCCTTGCTGAATGCGTCTAAAGTGTGATGGAGAGCAGGGAGTGAGTTGGTAGGGTCAGTCAGGGAGATGATGACATCGTCAGCGTACAGGCCTATCTTGTGAGTTTTATCTGCAGTCGTTATCCCCGAGATGAGTGGGTTGTGTCGAATGGATTGGGCCAGGGGTTCCATAACAAGGGCGAAGATCAAGGGTGAGAGTGGGCACCCCTGACGTGTCCCATTAGAGATGTGGAAGGGGTCTGAGAGTAGTCCAGAAGTCATTACTCTAGCACTGGGCGAGGAGTAGAGGGAGAGTATAGCTTGCAGGATGGTCCCCGTGAAACCAAATTTCTGAAGGACTGCCTGCAGGTAGGACCAGTCTACTCGATCAAACGCCTTCTCTGCATCAAGAGAGATGAGCAGAGAAGGCGTTCGGTGGTGTTCCACCCATTGTATAAGATCAATGAACCTACGGGTACCGTCCGACGCTTGTCTGCCAGCCACAAAACCCACTTGGTCAATATGCACAAGTTGTGGGATGATGTTTGAAAGTCGTGTGGCCAAGATTTTGGCATATAGCTTGGTGTCAGTATTTAGCAGGGAGATGGGTCTGTAGCTGGCAGGGTCATCGGCCGGTTTGCCTGGTTTTGGAATAGTGACAATAGTGGCTTGGAGGGATTCCGGTGGGATGGAGCCAGTACTAGCGGTGAAGTTGAAGGAGTGGCATAGGTGGGGGGTAAGGAGCTTAGAGAATGTTTTGTAGTACTCATTGCAGAACCCGTCAGGGCCTGGGGCTTTGTGGAGTGGTAGGGTGGCAATGGCTGATTCCACTTCCGTGAGGGAAAACGGGGTGGACAGCTGGTGTAGTTGATCTTGTGAGAGTGAGGGGAGATGTATGTCCTTGAGGAAGTTAGTGATGTCGGTAGAGGAGGGTGGTGGCGCAAGGTTGGAGCTGGTAAGGTTGTATAGTTTAGAGTAGTAAAGGCTAAATTGGTCAGCGATGTCTTTAGGGTTTGTGCGTTTTATGCCGCGGTGGTCGGTAAGGTACGGTATTTTAGTTTGTAAGAGTTTGCGTTTAAGCTGTCTAGCTAGGTATGCCCCAGGTTTGTTGTGTTGAGAGTAGGATTGTAGTCGGAGACGTTTAAGGTGAAAATCAAAGTTTGTGTGTAGGTGGTCACTGAGGGTCTGTCTAGCTGTGTGCAATTCGGAACTGAGTAAAGGGGAAGGTTGAGGTTTGTTGGCTCGCTCTAGCAATCGTATACGTTCTAGGAGTTTGTTTGTGGTGGCATTGTGTCGTTTTTTCTCATGGGCTCCCAGTTTAATCAGGAGACCTCGTATGCAGGCCTTGTGGGCGTTCCATAGAATGGTGGGGTTGTCTACCGATCCGGTGTTGGTTGTGAAGTACTGTTGCAGCTCGGATAGGATCTGTTTTTGATATAAGGAACGTGCGATAATGGAGGTGTTGAGCCTCCAGGTGGTGAGGTTTTTATAGGTAGGCGCTGGAAATAGTCTCAGTGATATGGGTGCGTGGTCAGACCACGTAATGAGCCCAATTTTAGACTCCTGTACCATTTGCAGGGTATGTTTGTCAGTCAAAAAGAGATCTATCCGAGAGTAAGCATTTTGCGTGTGGGAGAAGAAGGTGTAATCTCTTTCAGTGCCGTGAAGGCATCTCCAGGGGTCGTATAAATCTTCTGAGTGGAGTAGGGAGGAAAGTGAGGCAGAATGTTTACGAGCAGGATTAGAAGTGTCTAGTGAAGTATCAACAATTTGGTTGAAGTCGCCGCAGATAACTAAGGGGCCCTGTCTGAAAGGTTCTAGCTTCCTTAGAACGGTCTTGTAGAAGCGGTGCTGTTTGGTGTTAGGGGAGTAAATGTTAGCTATGGTGATGTTATGATTATTGATAGTGGCGTTCAAGATTATATATCTACCCTCAGGGTCTATCTCGGTGTGGAACAGCTGGAGGGAGACCGTGGAGCGTATAGCAATCATAACACCTGCTTTCTTTTTTGCAGAATTGGCAAAGTAGTAGTGTGGATACTGTTTATGGGAGCAGGAGGGGGGTTTGGCGGAGGCGAAGTGGGTTTCTTGTACGCATAGTATGTCAGAGGTGAGGGCTAAGGCCTCTTTCCACAGTAAATTTCTTTTGTAAGGGGAGTTTAAGCCTTTGGCGTTGATAGAGGTGATAGTGAATGACATTTTATGAAGTGACTGGTGGGGGGAGATATAGGAATACCGCTGTGAAGTGGTGGGTATAGGTGGAGGTAGACCAGTGATGGTGTTATACAATAATCAAAATGAAGCTAGCGATTTAAGGTAAGCAAGTGAACAGCGCAACAATAGGCACTAATTATGAAAAACAAAAGGTAAAATTTGAAACCTAAAGGAGATAAACAAGAAACAACAAAAGAATACAGTAATAAAGTGCGTAGCACTTTCCTTTCACCGGGGGAAGAGTGAGGATCGTAACAGGTGGTGCGCTCATTAGGGACATCATTGAGGTGTACAATTGCGGGATTGGCATAGTAAATGTTTCCGATGGGCACCCGGAGATTGGGATGAGAGGAGATGGAGGAAGTCTCTATTTGCGAGTGGTGGTAGAAGCATAACGCCTAGGATCCTGGGCGAAGGTTGGGGGCCTCTGGAGTAGGGGTTCCGGTGGAGGTGAGGAGATTAGGCCCCAGTTGAGCATGCGTTTGATTCCATCTTTGGGAGTCAGGATACTGGTATTCTGGTTTTGGTACGTGACCACTAGTGTAGTGGGGAAGCCCCATTTGTATTGGATGTTGTGCTTTCTAAGAGTAGTGGTGGTCTGGGAGAATTCTCTTCTTTTTTGAGCAGTGGCAGCAGAGATGTCTGTGTACAAGGACACTGTAGAGTAGGGGTCCGGCAGCGGAGAGGAAGACCTGGCAGCCGCGATGATCTTCTCTTTCACTTGAAAGAAATGGATGCGTGCTAGAATGTCTCTAGGTACTGAGGCAGGGAGGTGGTTAGGTTTGACAATGCGGTGTGCCCGGTCAATAATCATGTCAGTTTGACGCAATTGAGGGATAAGCGTGAGGAAGAGTTGCTGGATGTAGGGGATGAGTTCGGAAGGTTTAACGGATTCTGGTACACCCCTAAATTTAATGTTGTTCCTCCTCGAACGGTCCTCTAAATCTGCGATTTTGGCGTACAAATAGTTAATCTCGTCAGTGTGCTGATCATGGGCATCCGCCATTTCATTATAGGCTGTAGTGTGCTCAGTGAGTGTTTTTTCAATATCCTCTGTGCGGTCCTCCACTTGATCTATTCTGGAATGCAACATGGAGATGGAGGACCGTAATTCATTCCGCATATCATGCTGTAATGACATCAGCATAAGTTTGAGTGTGTGCTCAGATGCTGGCTGGTCAGAGGCAGGTAGTGTGGCTAGGGAGTCAGAACGGGGCACTTCAGGGCCTGTGGGTGCTTGGGGATCCCAGTGCTGTTTTTTTAGCTGAGGAGCTTTAGTGGGTGAGAGGGCTGGAGATTGTGCGGCTCTCTTACCTCGATCAGCAGGTGAGGGCTGAGAGGATTCCGTGTGTGGGGCCGCGCTGTCCATCTCCTCTATGCAGGCAGGGTTTTCCTGTGAGCTCCCGGCGTCCAGCTGTGAGGGATATGTCGCCGCGCCGGCGCCATCTTCAGCAGTCAGCATGTCGGCTCTCCTGAAGTAGTCTGTAAGGCGGCGTGGCTGATACAGGCTGGCGGCTCTCCCCCTGGACATACCGTTCGGGTGCCCACCGGTTCCTCTCCCCTCTGGAGTGTTAGAGAGGGGGGGTGTGCGGTAAATAGATGCTGGCAGTCGCTGAATGTCCCTTGGCTGAGCGGAGCAGAGATTTCAGGCAGCCATCTCACTCCGTGGCCAGCCACGCCCCCCCCCCCACGCCCTTTTTTAATGGCATGGCATTGGGGGTCTCCTCTGAATCCATACTAGACCCAAGGGCCTGGAATGGTCCTGGGGGGACCCCCCTCCTTAGCAACCAGCTATATTCAGTGTAAAAAACCGCAAATCGTGTCAAAATCACGGTAAAAACGCAATACTTGCGTTTTGGATGCGGGTCCATTGAAGTCTATTACATGCAAGACGCTGCATTTTGCACGAAAAAAATCCCTGACCCTTTCCAAAAACGCATTTATGTGAACATGTTCCATAGAAATCCATGTTAAAAAATTTCCCTGCATTTCTGCAAAATGCATCAAAAAACGCATTAGTGTGAATAGAGCCTTAATGATGCTTAAAGTGATATGATAAAAATTGTAAAATTCCTTTAAATATAGTGCCTAGGGTAAGGTGACCAGATTTTTTTAATGAAATCCGGTTACATATTTTTTTTTTATAAGATAAGATAAGCAGGCAGGCGGCTGGCCGGGACTTGAGCTTAGGCAGAAGAGCATGCGAGCGGGAGCGGAACGGGCATGCACCCAAAACCGAATAAATATTCCCTCCGCTCCGACCAGCACATGATCATCAGAAAGGGGCACAGATAATGGAAAAAATACAAAAAAAATTAATTCTGCACTGACTTTCTTTGAAATTGCCCCAGCCCCTGTTCAAATCCAATCCAGGGACAAAACCAGGGCCAGACTTGGTCTGGGGACAGTGTCCTCAATCCGGGGACTGTCCCCTGAAACCGGGGATGTCTGGTCACCCTAGCCTAGGGGGTCACCTGAGTCTGCTTGTAAAGTGACCCATCTGTACCATGTGTAGAACCTGCTGCAGCAAAACTGACATATATAAAGAAAAAATTACATTTAAATAGATTTTCCCTGCAAGCTTTCTTTATTTTGTAAACAACGGCTTGGGGAGCCAGTCTGTACGATGAGGCCACATACTGCACACAGACGCTGCTGGCCCCCTCATAGTGGCATGGGAACATCTACATACCTCCCAACTTTTCAAATGTCCTCTGCGGGACATTCATTCACAATTTTTCCTCTCCCATTACAGTTGTTGAGCGGGGGTGGGTGGGGGGGGGGGTTTGCTGCCGCGGGACAAGTGTTTTTTTTAATATTTTTTACTAACATTGAATTAAAGTTGTGTGCGGGAATTCTGACTCTATCGCGGGAATGCGGAAGGTAAGTGGCTGTGCAGGATTAACCCGCAGAATCCGTGCAGGTTGGGAGGTATGCATCTACCTCTCCTTGTTGGCCTCCCAGACATGATGGGGGGGCTTATTACACATAGTTATTGGATAATAGAAAATGGGTGATTGGATGCACTTTCTTTCATGAAATGTGGTGTTTGGTGCACTATAAACTGTGTATTGAGCACTGCCGCTGACAAAAATTGAAAGACTAGAAAAAAATATTTACCACTTGCTTACTGGGCACTTAAACCCCCTTCGTACCCAGACCAATTTTCAGCTTTCAGCGCTGACGCACTTTGAATGACAATTGCACGGTCATACAACGCTGTACCCAAATGATATTTTTATAATTTTTTCCCACAAATAGAGCTTTCTTTTGGTGTTATTTGGTCACCTCTGCGGTTTTTATTTTTTGCGCTATAAACAAAAAAAAAAGAAATTTTTGAAAAAAACACAATATTTTTTTACTTTTTGCTATAATAATATCCCAATTTTTTTTTTAAAACTATTTTTTTTCTCCGTTTAGGCCGATACGTATTCTTCTACATATTTTTGGTAAAAAAAATTGCAATAAGCGTATAGTGTTTGGTTTGCGCAAAAGTTATAGCGCCTACAAAATAGGGGATAGATTTATGACATTTTTTTTACCCGTATATACTCGAGTATAAGCCGACCCGAATATAAGCCGAGGCACCTAATTTTACCACAAAAACTGGGAAAACTTATTGACTCGAGTATAATGCCGCGTACACACGGCCGTTTTTCTCGTCGAAAAAAACAACATTTTTCCCATTCGACGAGAAAAACAATAGTCTGTGGGCTTTCTGTCGTTTTTTTCGACGAGAAAAACTGCATTAAAAACGACGAGAAAAATTAGAACATGTTCTAATTTTTCTCGTCGTTTTTTTCGACATGTTTTCCGCGGCAGTGTTTCCCATAGGGAAACACTGCCGCGGAGCCCACAGACGGTCGTTTTTCTCGTCAAGAGAAAAAATGACGTGAAAAACGACCGTGTGTGGGGAACAAGCTGTTCCCCCGTTTTAAATGACATTATTCACGGCGGTTTTTTAACCACCGTGAATAATGATCGTGTGTACGCGGCATAAGCCTAGGGTGTGCCTCACTTTGCCTCATTGTGTCCATGCCTCACTGTGTCCATGACTAGTCTGACGTTTAACATGGGAGTCTATGGAAGGGGTGCCCGGCTTTGAAAAATCGGTGCTCCCCGGCCGTAAGTCCCCCAGACAAGAAACTTTGCAAACTTATAGAGGAAGAGTGGGGCTATATGTGTGCCATGTTTGGAGTCCAGAGAACCTACGACCGTCCGGTACCGGGTCCCCAAAGTCACCAGAGAAATGACCGTTTAACATGGGAGTCTATGGAAGGGGTGCCCGGCTTTGAAAAATCGGTGCTCCCGGCCGTAGGCCCCCCGGACAAGAAACTTTGCACACTTGTAGAGAAATGGTGGGGCTATATGTGTGCCAAGTTTGGGGTCCAGAGAAGCTACGACCGGCCGGTACCGGCTCCCCAAAGTCCGGGAGATCAGGCGCAAAAAGGTGACTCGAGTATAAGCCGAGGGGGGCATTTTCAGCACAAAAAATTGTGCTTAAAAACTCGGCTTATACTCGAGTATATACGGTATATATATATATATATATATATATTTTACTAGTAATGGCGGTTATCTGCAATTTTTGTCAGGCCTGCGATATTACGGCGGACATATCGGACACTTTTGACACTATTTTGGGACCATTCACATTTATACAGCGAACAGTGCTAAAACAGTGCTATAAATATGCATTGATTACTGTATAAATGTGACTGGCAGGGAAGGGGTTAACACTAGGGGGCGATCAAGGGGTTAAATATGTTCCCTGGGAGTGATTCTAACTGTGTGGGGGAGGGGACTGACTGGGGGAGGTGACTGATCTGTGTCCCTATGTACAAGGGACACGGCATCGGTCTCCTCTCTCCCTGACAGGACGTGGATCTCTGTGTTTACACACAGAGATCCACGTCCTGCCTCTGTAACAGCCAATCGCGTGTACCTCGGCGGCGTGCAGGGGAAATGAAAACAGCAGGACGTCCAAGGACGTCCACCCGGCACTTGAGAGCCGCGCTGCAGACGTCTTTCGTCTATAGCGCGGGTCTCAAGTAGTTAATAAAAAAGGGGGAACACCCCAAAAAGGGGAGGGGAACAACAACAATTAAAAAAAAAACAAGAAATGTGGTGCTTGCTGCACTATAAACTTGGAGACTGCCACTAACACAAATTTAAAAGCTAAAAAAAAAAAAAAAAAACATATATAAAAAAGGGGGAACACCATCGTCGCAGTAACGAAAACTGCGGCTGACAATTTAAAAAAAGGGGACAGGGGAAAAAAATAAAAAAGTGTCTATACAGTACTAAATGTAATGCTACACTGACACTACACTATACTCACACTACATTGACACTACACTGACACTACACTCAGTCACAATAACACTAAGTAGCTATCACTGAGCCCGGTATCTATTTCCAACAACACACTGCAAAAAGTTCCTGTGTGAAGGAACCTTTTATAGTGGGGGGGTGGGACTATGAACACTGAGCCATGATTGGGCAAAGTCATCATGACTTTGTCCAATCAGGACTCTTGCAGTGCTCTGTGCTCTGATTGGGCAAAGACTTGCACCTGACCTAGAATACACTGTGCAGATCGCATTGTGTAGCACTCGGCAAATTCGGGCACTCAGTAAACACCCGAATGAGTGCTGTTCAGGACCGATCCAATGCTCGGCCCGAACAGCTCGCCCATCTCTAATATACAGTATAATATATATACATATACAGTCAGTAGCGGTGCGTCCATAAAGGGCGCAGGAGCACCGCCCCCTCTCTCCTGGCACTGCTCTATTACCGTAGATAGATTCATGCATTGCATGAATCTATCTATGGTCGCTGCTGACACCCCCTATTCAGGTGCCCGGCCAATTTTCGGGCGCAGGGCACCTGAATTACAGTGGCAGGGGTGTTTTTTGGAAGCACCTGATTAGAGCCGTGCTGGGCATTGGCTGATCACTCAGCTGTGTGTTTGCAAAGCGAAGGAATTTGCTTTGCTAACACTCAGCCAATCAGGTTGCCGGGTCTGTTACCAGTCATCTGATTGGCTGAAACGTCAGGTAAGTGCCGGGCAGCATCTGATGGGGCACAGTAGCGGCAATTGATGGGCACACTGGCAGCATCTGATGGGGCACAGTAGCGACAATTGATGGGCACACTGGCAGCATCTGATGGGGCACAGTAGCGGCAATTGATGGGCACACTGGCAGCATTTGATGGGGCACAGTAGTGACAATTGATGGGCACACTGGCAGCATCTGATGGGGCACAGTAGCGGCAATTGATCGGCACACTGGCAGCATTTGATGGCGCACATTAGCGCCAATTGATGGGCACACTGGCAGGATTTGATGGGGCACACTGGCGGCAATTAATGGGCACACTGGCAGCAATTGATGGGTACAGTGGCTGTGTTTGATGGCACAGTGGCGGCAATTTATGGGTACAGTGGCTGCCTTTGATGGCACAGTGGTGGCAATTGATGGGCACAGTGGCTGCAATTGATGTTTTTTTTTTCAGTTTGTTTGCGCCCCCCCAAAAATTTTGAGCACTAACCGCCACTGTATACAGTATACAGTGGGGAAAATAATTATTTGATTTTGTAAGTGTAGCGGCCTCACCCCCTGTCCCCTTTTTGTGAATAAAATGGCTTGCTTGTCTAGGGGTATGCGGGAAGAGGGTGAGGTTCACTACGGCCCATGTCCTCTAAGGTGTAGAGGTGAAGGCCAACACTATTTTACCTCTGAGTCCTGTGTTCTGGATGGAGCCTCTGGCTCTCCTGCAGAGGGCAAGTTTGACTGTCAGTAATAGAGCCCCACACCATAAAAAGTCCAACACTCCTTTATTCTTCTTCACAATGAACAGTAACAGTTGAACTTCAAACGAACAAACAGGGTGTGGATACGAGTAGGCCCAGGCACAATGAACTCTCCTATTCCCTCTTTGGCGAATAGGCTTGGCGCACAGTCGCTGCCACCGACCGTGAGTTTGGTCGCTGCCACCGACCAGGTATACTGTTGAGGCCCCTGCCACAGGCCTAATAGCAGGTCTCTGCCACCGACCTGAATTGACTAGATGTACCACTGCCACCGGTCACAGAACATGAATTACCTTCCTTTATGAATAGGCCCTTGTTGGAGAAAGACATCCATCCGAGCGGTCTCCGGAGGTCCACCCGACACTGGCAATATGCTGCACCAGCTTCACGAAGGGTCCCCTCTCCGTTCCCTTACGCTCTGGATTCAGGTGCCCAACACCCGGGGAACCTTAGGACGATCCCTCCCTCGCGGGACCCAGCGGAAGGTACTGGGCCCCAGGCCTCCGGCTGAGTACCTCACCCCAGACGGAAGGTGTCTGGGATGGAACACAAACTCCTCGTGTACAGGCCGAGGGCGCCTGCAAACCGAACACGGACAGCAGCCCTCAGGCTGAAGGTGCCAGGGACTCGGACCTCGTGGCGAAGATGTCCGCCCCCTTTATACCCTCTCCCAGCAAGCACAGCGGCTTCCCCGCCCCACAGTACAGCTGCCGCGAGAGGTCACAAAGGGTACGGCACTGCAGTAGTGGTTCAACCCCGGCTCAGAGCGACGGCGCCACCCACCGAGCCACAGGGAACTGTGCACCACTGATGTCCTCATCCGAACAGTTAGTTAGTGCATGCTACCACCCAGATGCTTCCCCTAAATAGTACATGCCCCCTAGAGAGAATAAGTTCAGTGCTTGTAATCTTTCCTCATAACTAAGGTCCTCCAGTCCCTTTATTAGCTTTGTTGCCTCTTGATTCTCTCCAGTTCTAGCACATCCTTCCTGAGAACTTCCTTCCTGAGAACTAAAGCCCAGAACTGGACGGCATACTCCAGGTGCGGCCAGACCAGAGTCTTGTAGATTGGGAGAATTATTGTTTTATCTCTGGAGTTAATTCCCTTTTTAACCACTTGCCGCCCTATTGCAAAATGACGGCGGCAAAGTGGTTTCAATATCCTGACTGGACGTCATATGACGTCTTCAGGATATTGAGCCGCGATCATTGTTGCGGGATGTCAGTCTGACACCCCGCAACACCGATCTAGGTAAAGAGTCTCCGATGGAGACTCTTTACCACGTGATCAGCCATGTCCAATCACGGCTGATCACGATGTGAACAGGAAAAGCCGGTGTCAGACGCGAGTAGAGGAGAGTCGATTGGCTGCTCCTCTGACAGGGGGGGTTTGTGCTGATCGATTATCAGCGCAGCCCCCCCGAGGATGCCCACACTGGACCACCAGGGATGCCACCAGACCACTAGGGATGCCCACCATAAGGTAAGCCACCCTAGACCACCAGGGATGCCAATCAGTGCCCACTAGAAATGCCTAATGGATGCCAATCAGTGCCCACAATGGATGCCAATCAGTGCCCACAATGGGCACCACTGATTGGCAGGCATTATTGTTTGGCACTGATTGGCATCCATTAGTACAACACATTACAGTACAGTGCCACCTATCAGTGCCCATCCATGCCACCTATCAGTGCCCATCCATGTCCATCCGTGCCACCTATCAGTGCCCATCCATGCCGCCTGTAGCAAAATACTGAAACTGAGAATATGGTGGGGATCACTTCAAAGGGGATAGTAAATATTAATTCCAGGAAATGTAGAGACAGTATGTCTACTGATGTCTGAATAAGTAAATTGGGTTAATTGGGGGATCTGAGGTAGCTTTCCATTCATCTATTGTCAGTGTGTTAATGACCCTATTATCTGCTACGGGATGTAATTACACTCCTAGTAATGTGTCTGGCCCGGTTTCATTGTTATGGGTAAATATGTGGAGACAAACGTCTCACGCATACCAAGTGTGTTAGAAATAGTTCCAGGTAAATCACTGTCATCTGTTAGTTGCTGAAGGGAATGCCCCTGGAAAATGAGTTAATAAACCCCTTGCATGGGGAATGATATAAAAAAGCCAGCTGTGGCAAAATAAAGTGTTGATTTACTCCCAGAACTGTGTGTCGTCCAGTTACTGGGATAAAAGGTTGCCTTGGATAAGTTAGTACTTCCTCAGCTTCAAGGATTTCCCAGCGGACTTTGGAGTTCCGCAACACCGCCTATCAGTGCCCATCCATGCCGCCTATCAGTGCCCATCCGTGCTGCCTATCTGTGCCCATCCTTGCCGCCTATCTGTGCCCATCCATGCCGCCTATCAGTGCCCATCCGTGCCGCCTACCAGTGCCCATCCATGCCGCCTATCGGTGCCCATCCGTGCCGCCTATCGGTGCCTATCAGTGCCACCTCATCGGTGCCCATCAGTGCCGCCTCATCGGTGCCCATCAGTGCCGCCTTATCAGTGCCCATCAGTGCCCATCAGTGAAGGAGAAAACTTACTTATTTACAAAGTTTTGTAACTGAAACAAAAAAAAACTTTTTTTTTCCAAAATTTTCAGTCTTTTTAAAGCAGGAAATAAAAATCACAGAGGTGATCAAATACCACCAAAAGAAAGCTCTATTTGTGGGGAAAAAAATATAAAAATTTAGTTTGGGTACAGTGTAGCATGACCGCGCAATTGTCATTTAAATTGCAACAGCGCAGAAAGCTGAAAATTGGTCTGGGCAGAAAGGTGTATAAGTGCCCTGTATGGAAGTGGTTAATGCATGCCAATATTCTATTGGCTTTGTTTGCAGCAGCTTAGCATTGCATGCCATTGCTGAGCCTATCATCTACTAGGTTCTCCCCCTAGTGAGTAGATTTAATTTGTGTTTTTTGCCACCCAAATGCATTATTTTACATTTTTCTACATTAAGCCTCATTTGCCATGTAGTTGCCCACCCCATTAATTTGTTCAGATCTTCTTGCAAGGTTTCCACGTCCTGCAAAGAAGCTATTGCCCTGTTTAACTTAGTATGATCTGCAAATACGGAGATTGAGCTTTTTATCCCATCCTCCAAATCATTTATGAATAAGTTAAATAGGATTGGTCCCAGGACAGAACCCTGGGGGACCCCACTCTCCACACCGGACCATTCAGAGTACTTACCATTTATCACTACACTCTGAACTTGCCCCTGTAGCCTGTTTTCAATCCATGTACTCACCCTTTAGTCCATGCTGACAGACCTTAGTTTGTACAGTAAACGTTTATGGGGAACTGTATCGAATGCCTTTGCAAAATCCAGATACACCACGTCTACGGGCCTTCCTTTATGGTAGCTCACTTCTTCATAGAAGGTTAATAGATTGGTTTGGCAAGAATGATTTTTCATGAATCTATGCCGATTTCCACTAATGATACTGTTTTCATTACTAATATCTTGTATATAGTTCCTTATTATCCCCTCCAAGAGCTTGCAAACTATTGATGTTAGGCTAACTGGTCTGTAGTTCCCAGGGATATATCTTGGTCCTTTTTTAACCACTTGCCACCCAGGCCAATTCTGACATTTCTCTCCTACATGTAAAAATCATCATGTTTTCACATAGAACCCCCAAACATTATACAGGTCCTTCTCAAAAAATTAGCATATTGTGATAAAGTTCATTATTTTCTGTAATGTACTGATAAACATTAGACTTTCATATTTTTTAGATTCATTACACACAACTGAAGTAGTTCAAGCCTTTTCTTGTTTTATTATTGATGATTTTGGCATACAGCTCATGAAAACCCAAAAATCCTATCTCAAAAAATTAGCATATTTCATCCGACCAATAAAAGGAAAAGTGTTTTTAATACAAAAAAAGTCAACCTTCAAATAATTATGTTCAGTTATGCACTCAATACTTGGTCGGGAATCCTTTTGCAGAAATGACTGCTTCAATGCGGCGTGGCATGGAGGCAACCAGCCTGTGGCACTGCTGAGGTGTTATGGAGGCCCAGGATGCTTCGATAGCGGCCTTAAGCTCATCCAGAGTGTTGGGTCTTGCGTCTCTCAACTTTCTCTTCCCAATATCCCACAGATTCTCTATGGGGTTCAGGTCAGGAGAGTTGGCAGGCCAATTGAGCACAGTAATACCATGGTCAGTAAACCATTTACCAGTGGTTTTGGCATTGTGAGCAGGTGCCAGGTCGTGCTGAAAAATGAAATCTTCATCTCCATAAAGCTTTTCAGCAGATGGAAGCATGAAGTGCTCCAAAATCTCCTGATAGCTAGCTGCATTGACCCTGCCCTTGATAAAACACAGTGGACCAACACCAGCAGCTGACATGGCACCCCAGACCATCACTGACTGTGGGTACTTGACACTGGACTTCAGGCATTTTGGCATTTCCCTCTCCCCAGTCTTCCTCCAGACTCTGGCACCTTGATTTCCGAATGACATGCAAAATTTGCTTTCATCCGAAAAAAGTACTTTGGACCACTGAGCAACAGTCCAGTGCTGCTTCTCTGTAGCCCAGGTCAGGCGCTTCTGCCGCTGTTTCTGGTTCAAAAGTGGCTTGACCTGGGGAATGCGGCACCTGTAGCCCATTTCCTGCACACGCCTGTTCACGGTGGCTCTGGATGTTTCTACTCCAGACTCAGTCCACTGCTTCCGCAGGTCCTCCAAGGTCTGGAATCGGTCCTTCTCCACAATCTTCTTCAGGGTCCGGTCACCTCTTCTCGTTGTGCAGCGTTTTCTGCCACACTTTTTCCTTCCCACAGACTTCCCACTGAGGTGCCTTGATACAGAACTCTGGGAACAGCCTATTCGTTCAGAAATTTCTTTCTGTGTCGTACCCTCTTGCTTGAGGGTGTCAATGATGGCCTTCTGGACAGCAGTCAGGTCGGCAGTCTTACCCATGATTGCGGTTTTGAGTAATGAACCAGGCTGGGAGTTTTTAAAAGCCTCAGGAATCTTTTGCAGGTGTTTAGAGTTAATTAGTTGATTCAGATGATTAGGTTAATAGCTCGTTTAGAGAACCTTTTCATGATATGCTAATTTTTTGAGATAGGAATTTTGGGTTGTCATGAGCTGTATGCCAAAATCATCAATATTAAAACAAGAAAAGGCTTGAACTACTTCAGTTGTGTGTAATGAATCTAAAATATATGAAAGTCTAATGTTTATCAGTACATTACAGAAAATAATGAACTTTATCACAATATGCAAATTTTTTGAGAAGGACCTGTATATGTTTTTTTAGCAAAGACCCTAGAGAATACAATGGCGGTTGTTGCAACTTTTTATCTTGCACAGTATTTGTGCAGCAATTTTTTGATCGCATCGGCGAGTCGGTATTAAGAAGCACCGGAGGGCGGCGAGAGGGGGGGATGTCCCCTCTCGCCTCCTGTAAGAACGATCATTTTTATGGTGTAGAGAATCGCTGGCTGAAAAAGATGATATCTAAATGATGTCTGTAGCTGTAGGCATCATTCAGATATCCCCGCTCAAAGTCAAGGACGTCATATGACGGCTGGCGAGGGGGAAGTGGTTAAATATTGGTGCTACATTGGCTTTTCTCCAATCAGCTGGTACCAAAGAAGTCAGTAGACTGTTTGTAAAAATTAGGAAAAATTATCTGGCAATTACTTGACTGAGTTCCTTAACCACTTAAGCCCCGGACCATTTCGGGCCATTAGGACCAGGCCTGTTTTTGGGATTCGGCACTGCGCTGCTTTAACTGTAAATTGTGCGGACATGCAATGTTGTACCCAAATGAAATTTGCGTCCTTTTCTTCCCACAAATAGAGCTTTCTTTTAATGGTATTTGATTGCCTCTGCGATTTTTTTTTTTTGCGATATAAACAGAAAAAGACCGAAAATTTAGAAAAAAAATGATATTTTCTACTTTTTGTTATAAGAAAAATCGAATAAACTCAATTTTAGTCATACATTTAGGCCAAAATGTATTCAGCCACATGTCTTTAGTAAAAAAAATGTCAATAAGCGTATATTTATTGGTTTGCGCAAAAGTTATAGCGTTTACAAACTAGGGTACATTTTCTGAAATTTACACAGCTTTAAATTTATGACTGCCTATCTCATTTCTTGAGGTGCTAAAATGGCAGGGCAGTACAAAACCCCCCCAAATGACCCCATTTTGGAAAGTAGACACCCCAAGGAAATTGCTGAGAGGCATGTTGAGCCCATTGAATATTTATTTTTTTTGTCCCAAGTGATTGAATAATGACAAAAAAAAAAAAAAAAAATTACAAAAAGTTGTCACTAAATGATATATTGCTCACACATGCCATGGTTATATGTGGAATTGCACCCCAAAATACATTCTGCTGCTTCTCCTGAGTACGGGGATACCACATGTGTGGGACTTTTTAGGAGCCTAGCCACGTACGGGACCCCGGAAACCAAGCACCGCCTTCAGGATTTCTAAGGGCGCAAATGTTTGATTTCACTCCTCACTACCTATCACAGTTTCGAAGGCCATAAAATGCCAAAATAGCACAAAACCCCCCCAAATGACCCCATTTTGGAAAGTAGACACCCCAAGCTATTTACTGAGAGGCATGTTCAGTCCATGGAATATTTTATATTTTGCCACAAGTTGCGGGAATATGACAAACTTTTTTTTTTTTGCACAAAGTTGTCACTAAATGATATATTGCTCACACATGCCATGGGCATATGTGAAATTACACCCCAAACTACATTCTGCTGCTTCTCCTGAGTACGGGGATACCACATGTGTGGGACTTTTTGGGAGCCTAGCCGCGTACGGGACCCCAAAAACCAAGCACCGCCTTCAAGGTTTCTAAGGGCATAAATTTTTGATTTCACTCCTCACTACCTATCACAGTTTTGAAGGCCATAAAATGCCAAGATGGCACAAAACCCCCCCAAATGACCCCATTTTGGAAAGTAGACACCCCAAGATATTTGCTGAGAGGCATGTTGACCCCATTGAATATTTTTTTTTTGTCCCAAATGATTGAATAATGACAAAAAGAAAAAAAAAAAAAGTACAAAAAGTTGTCACTAAATGATATATTGCTCACACATGCCATGGTTATATGTGGAATTGCACCCCAAAATACATTCTGCTGTTTTTCCTGAGTACGGGGATACCACATGTGTGGGACTTTTTGGGAGCCTAGCCGCGTACAGGGCCCCAAAAACCAAGCACCGCCTTCAGGATTTCTAAGGGCGTAAATTTTTGATTTCACTCCTCACTACCTATCACAGTTTCGAAGGCCATAAAATGCCAAAATAGCACAAAACCCCCCCAAATTACCCCATTTTGGAAAGTAGACACCCCAAGCTATTTGCTGAGAGGCATGTTGAGTCCATGGAATATTTTATATTTTGCCACAGGTTGCGGGAATATGACAAACTTTTTTTTTTTTGCACAAAGTTGTCACTAAATGATATATTGCTCACACATGCCATGGGCATATGTGAAATTACACCCCAAAATACATTCTGCTGCTTCTCCTGAGTACGGGGATACCACATGTGTGGGACTTTTTGGGAGCCTAGCCGCGTACGGGACCCCAAAAACCAAGCACCGCCTTCAAGGTTTCTAAGGGCATAAATTTTTGATTTCGCTCCTCACTACCTATCACAGTTTTGAAGGCCATAAAATGCCAAGATGGCACAAAACCCCCCCAAATGACCCCATTTTGGAAAGTAGACACCCCAAGCTATTTGCTGAGAGGCATGTTGAGCCCATTGAATATTTTTTTTTTTTTGTCCCAAATGATTGAATAATGACAAAAAGAAAAAAAAAATGTACAAAAAGTTGTCACTTAATGATATATTGCTCACACATGCCATGGTTATATGTGAAATTACACCCCAAAATACATTCTGCTGCTTCTCCTGAGTACGGGGATACCACATGTGTGGGACTTTTTGGGAGCCTAGCCGCGTACGGGACCCCAAAAACCAAGCACCGCCTTCAAGGTTTCTAAGGGCATAAATTTTTGATTTCACTCCTCACTACCTATCACAGTTTTGAAGGCCATAAAATGTCAAAATAGCCCAAAACCCCCACAAATGACCCCATTTTGGAAAGTAGACACCCCAAGCTATTTGCTGAGAGGCATGGTGAGTATTTTACAGCTCTCATTTGTTTTTGAAAATTAAGAAAGACATTTTTTTTTCTTTTTTTTTTTCTTTTTTTACATTTTCAAAACTTTGTGACAAAAAGCGAGATCTGCAAAATACTCAACATACCTCTCAGCAAATAGCTTGGGGTGTCTACTTTCCAAAATGGGGTCATTTGGGGGGGTTTTGTGCCATCTGGGCATTCCATGGCCTCCGAAACTGTGATAGGCAGTGAGGAGTGAAATCAAAAATTTACACCCATAGAAATCCTGAAGGCGGTGCTTGGTTTTTGGGGTCCCGTACGCGACTAGGCTCCCAAAAAGTCCCACACATGTGGTATCCCCGTACTCAGGAGAAGCAACAGAATGTATTTTGGGGTGTAATTCCACATATGCCCATGGCATGTTTGAGCAATATATAATTTAGTGACAACTTTTTGTACATTTTTTATTTTTTTTTGGTCATTATTCAATCACTTGGGACAAAAAAAAAAAATATTCAATGGGCTCAACATGCCTCTCAGCAAATAGCTTGAGGTGTCTACTTTACAAAATGGGGTCATTTGGGGGGGTTTTGAACTGTCCTGGCATTTTATGCACAACATTAGGAAGCTTATGTCACACATCATCCACTCTTCTAACCACTTGAAGACAAAGCCCTTTCTGACACTTTTTGTTTACATGAAAAAAAATTTTTTTTTGCAAGAAAATTATGTTGAACCCCCAAACATTATATATTTTTTTAAAGCAAAGGCCCTACAGATTAAAATAGTGGGTGTTGCATTTTTTTTTCCACACAGTATTTGCGCAGCGATTTTTCAAACGCATTTTTTGGGGGAAAAACACACTTTTTTTTTTAATGCACTAAAAAACACTATATTGCCCAAATGTTTGATGAAATAAAAAAGATGATCATAGGCCGAGTACATGGATACCAAACACGACATGCTTTAAAATTGCGCACAAACGCGCAGCGGCGACAAACTACATTCATTTTTAAAAGCATTTAAAAGCCTTTACAGGTTACCACGTTAGATTTACAGAGGAGGTCTACTGCTAAAATGACTGCCCTCGATCTGACCTTCGCGGTGATACCTCACATGCATGATGCAATTGCTGTTTACATATGACGCTAGACTGACGCTTGCGTTCGCCTTTGCGCAAGAGCAGGGGGGGACAGCGGTGCTTTTTTTTTTTTTTTTTTTATTATTTATTTGGCTTTTTTATTTTATTTTTAAACTGTGCCTTCCATATTTTATTTTTTTACCATTTTTATCGTTATCTCAGGGAATGTAAATATCCCCTATGATAGCAATAAGTAGTGACAGGTACTCTTTTTTTGAAAAAAATTGGGGGTTTAGACCCTAGATCTTTCCTCTGCCCTCAAAGCATCTGACCACACCAAGATCGGTGTGATAAAATGCTTTCCCAATTTCCCAATGGCGCTTTTTATATCCAGGGGGGGGGGACATTCCCTCCCACTGCTTGTAAAAGCAGTCTAGAGGCTAATTATCTGCTAGAATTGCTTTTACATGAAAGCCGGCTGCTGGCTGAAAAGAATGATACCAAGATGATACCTAAACCCGCAGGCATCATTCTGGTATAAACATTCAAAGTCCAGCAACATACCAGTACGTTGCTGGTCCTTGTTGGACATGTATTGTAATCTTTTTTTTCATACAGCCTATTGGCTGAACGAAAAAAAGAGATTGATTGGTGGGTATGCCCACCATTAGAATACCTCCCTTCATCCACCCACTTCTAATGATGGGCATATATGCCGAAGCATGGGGGCATCCTCCCGCAAAAAAAGTTATGCCGCATACACACGGTCAAGCCTTCGTCGGAATTTCGACCGTATGTACGCGGCATAAAAGGTTATGCCGCGTACACACGGTCGGACTTTTCCACGGGCAAGCCTCCGTTGGAATTTCGACCGTATATACGCGGCATTAGGAGCAAAATCGCTCCTCCGCCCCTGCTGCCCCCATGCTTCGGCATATATGCTCTTTTTTTTAACTGTGGTGGTGAAATCACCTCCTACAGCGTTGGAGTCACGGCTTTATGTATCGTGGGAGCAAACGCTGTTGCTGTCAAGATAAATAGATCCGCGCTGCAACTGAATGGCGTACCTGCTAAGCAAATGGTGGTTAACATTAAAACAAAGTAACATTACAGTACAACAGTAAGACCTTACCATGCCATACCTGCAAAGCAAATACCAAAACAAAACCTAGTAAAAAATAAAAAAATGTTTTAACGCAACCTGTGCCTAAAATATATATATGCCGAAGTATGGGGGCATCCTCCCGCAAAAAAGTTATGCCGCGTACACACGGTCGGAATTTTCCACGGGCAGGCCTCCGTCGGAATTTCGACCGTATGTACGCGGCATTAGGAGCAAAATCGCTCCTCCGCCCCTGCTGCCCCCATGCTTCGGCATATATGCTCTTTTTTTTAACTGTGGTGGTGAAATCACCTCCTACAGCACTGGAGTCACGGCTTTATGTATCGTGGGAGCAAACGCTGTTGCTGTCAAGATAAATAATTCCGCGCTGCAGTTGAATGGCGCACCTGAAAACAAAAAATTACATACCTGAAAAGCAAGCATGATAAAACATTGCAGAATAGAATACAGTAAAAAAGAGCAGAACAATAGAGAGAAAATAGAGAGAGAGAGAACAATAAAACGACAACTATTTTTGGTTTTTTTATTTTATATTTTTTTTGTGTTTTGTTTTTTACGTTTTTTTTTTCTTTTTTACACTTTTTTTTGTAACTTTACAACTGTAATGGTTCGGGTCTCTCAAAATGTAATGGCATCTTGGGAGACCCTGTGTAAGTGTGTCCTTGTCTGTGAAATGCTGTACCCTACGCTAAAACTTCACTTTTGAGTGGTAGCGTTCAAAACATTCACCTTGGCAAAGACCAGGCTTGTCAGGACAGAGTGGACAAAAACTACGGGTGTCACGCCTAAATCCGCGCTTGCTACAGACACGCCATCTTTTTTGGGGGTGGCTTTGGGTAGGGGTACTCGGGAGGACATACGAATAATGCCTCTCATGCAGCCGGCTTACTGCATTTGGTAGGGGATGGTGAGGTGCAGAACCGCCTGGATACAGGAGTTCTGTGACTATCTCATTCTGGAATTTTAGAAGAGATAACGTCCCGCCTGAAGCTCTGTATAGCACATGAGCGTTCAGCAAAGCCAATTGGAATAATGATAGAGACACTTTTTTGTACCAGCGTCTCGCCTTACGGTCAATTAGATACGGCGCCATCAACTGGTCGTTGAGGTCCACCCCTCCCATATTTTGGTTATATTCGTGGACACAGAGGGGTTTCTCCACAACACCAGTCGCCGTACGAATTTGGACTGTCGTGTCTGCATGAAGGGAGGTAAGAAGGAAAACATTCTTATTGTCCCTCCACTTCATAGCGAGCAAGTTATTACACTTCAAGCAGGCTCTCTCCCCCAGCCTAAGACGGGCATCTACAAGCCGCTGGGGAAAGCCCCGGCGATTAGGTCGCACGGTGCCACATGCTCCAATCTGATGATCAAACAAGTGACTAAACAGTGGCACGCTCGTGTAATAATTGTCCACATACAAGTGGTACCCCTTTCCGAATAAGGGTGACACCAAGTTCCACACTATCTTGCCAGCGCTCCCTATGTAATCCGGGCAGTTGACCGACTCAATCTGACTATCTTTTCCCTCATAAACCGTAAAGTTCACTACATAGCCTGTTGCCCTGTCACAGAACTTGTAGAGCTTGACCCCGTATCTGGCACGCTTGCTGGGAAGGTACTGCTTGAAAGACAAGCGGCCAGAAAATTTAATCAGGGACTCATCAACGCAGACAACTTGATCGGGAGTAAACAAGGCTGCAAAACGTTCGTTGAAGTAGTTTATGAGGGGCCGAATTTTATAGAGCCGGTCGTATTCAGGGTCCCCACGTGGACGACAAAGTTCATTGTCGTTGAAGTGCATGAACCGCAAAATCTGCTCGTATCGTGCCCTGGACATGGAGGCAGAGAACACGGGCATGTGGTCAATTGGGTGCGTGGACCAATAAGCACGCAATGACGGAAATTTATGTGTGCCCATGTTGAGGGAAAGGCCCAGAAAGGTCTTAAATTCGGAAACCGTAATTGGTTTCCAATTTCTGGCAATTTTAGGCAACTGGGGGTTAGCGGCGATAAATTGACCAGCATATAAATTACTCTGGTCCACAATAGATCTATAGAGATCTTCCGTGAAAAACAGCGAATAAAAATCAATTGGAATAAAATCAGCTGTTTCCACCTGAATACCGGGTTGGGCAGTGAATGGGGGAAGTACGGGTTCTGCAGAAGTGGTGGGGACCCAATCAGGATAGGCGAATTCTGCAGGAAGGGCAGTATGGGCACGACGGGCCTGCCTTTGTCTTCTTGGTGGCAGCGGGACACTACTTGTGCTTGCCACCTCGCCAGCTTGAACTGCACTTATGGGACTCGCCACGTCACCAAGTGTTACTGCAGTGCTGGATGTACGTCCAGGCTGTACTAGGCCGCTGGTGCTTGCCAGTTCACCAGAAGGAATAGCGGCGCTAGTACTACTCTGCTCCATGATACGAGAGACCTGCGGTTCTTGCTCCTCAACAACCTCAGAAGATCGGGATCGGGTACACCTGACCTTAGCAGGGACCTCAACTTCGTCGTCAGAGCTATCTGACGTGGGGCCGCTGACGTCACTGTCTTCTACGGGAAGATATTCTGAGCCTGAATCTGACAGATACGTGACCTCCTCTTCACTATCTGTCATGCTCAGAATCTCGTAGGCCTCTTTACTAGTGTACCTTCGTCTTGCCATTTTGGGCTCTAAATTTAGGGGTACACTAGTAAGATTCACAGGAAAAAAAGCACCTGACTGTCGTCAGCAAATATATCAAACGCTACAAAAAAACTGTTAGCGATCGCAGGGATCAGGCCTGTCTCTGCGAACGCTGCAGTTATGTGTGTTGTGTTTGGTAAGTGACAGTGATCGATCGATACTGCACTTGGGTGGGCTGGGCTGGGCTGGGCTGGGCGGAGGGGCTAAACGCAGGCGCTAGCAGGTATCTGGGCTGATCCCGCTAACACTGCGTTTTTGGGAACCCTAAACCGCTGGGGATGCTAGTATAGATCTGATCAGATACTATACCACTAAGGGGGGTGTATGCTTTGCGCGTGGGTGTTAGCGTTACTGGCACTAACCTAACACTGCCTGGGGCGACGCAGACCCTCTCTGGCGCTAAAACCTAATTGATCTCACCCGCCGGGCGATCAGGGGGGTTAAACCTTTATTGGGTTATATACGGCGGGTGCCCTGATGCTATAAAAAGCAAACTAATCAACCAGCGTCACCCGTAACCTTTATATGGTGATCACTGGTGAAAGGGTTAACTAGGGGCAATCAGGGGGTTAAAACCTTTATTAGGTTAAATATGGGGGTACCTGACACTATATAAAAACCTGACGGGTAACCTAAATAACTAAATAACTTACTGGCTAACCAGTGACACCAGTGACGCTTATACGGCGATCACTGGTGAAAGGGTTAACTCTAGGGGCAATCAGGGGGTTAAAATAATATATGGGGGTACCTGACACTAATAAAAACCTGCGGCGAACCTAAAAAAAAATAACTGCCTATCTAAAACACCAGCGACACGAATACAGCGATCGGAAAAACAATCGCTTAGTGACGCTGAAGTTAGGGGGTGAAAGGGTTACCTGGGGGGTGATCAAGGGGTTAAACCTTTATTAGGGGGGGTTAGGGGGCTACCCTGGACCTAAAGGGGCCTAATCCTAACTGCCCTGCAACTTTTTACAATCACAGATGACACTAAATGCAGTGATCAGTAAAATAAATGATCACTGCAATCAGTGACACTGTGATTGGGGGCTTTGGGGTGACCTGGGGGGTGATCTGGGGGTGATTTGTGTGCCTATGTGTACCTACGTGTCAGTGGACTGTTGGTGCACTAACCTGCTTCTTCTCTCCTCGGCGCCGGGAACGAAAAGACCGCGGCGAGGGAGATGACATCACTTCCTCCAGCCTGTGTTTACATTTCAGGCAGGAGGAAGCAATTTCATTCGCCGGGAGCGATCGCGAGGGGGGGGCGGAATCGAGCGGCCGCCCCCTCATGCCTGATCGCTCCCGAACACTTAACGGTCGCTCACTGCAGTGAAGGGGGGTCCGGATGGACCCCCCAACTGCACAAAGGCGATCACGTAGATCTACGTGATTCTGCCTGTCGGTGCCATTCTGCCGACGTAAATCGGCGGTGGGCGGTCGTTAAGTGGTTAACCGCTTAAGCCCGGACCGTTTTGTTGCTAAAGGACCAGGCCCCTTTTTCCGATTCGGCACTGCGTTGCTTTAACTAACATATGCGCGGTCGTGCGACGTGGCTCCCAAACAAAATTTACGTCCTTTTTTTCCCACAAATAGAGCTTTCTTTTGGTGGTATTTGATCACCTCTGTGGTTTTTATTTTTTGCGCTATAAATAAAAATAGAGCGACAATTTTGAAAAAAAAGCAATATTTTGTACTTTTTGCTTTAACAAATATCCCCAATTTTTTTTAAAAAAAGCTATTTTTTTCTGAGTTCAGGCCGATATGTATTCTTCTACATATTTTTGGTTTAAAAAAAATCGCAATAAGCGTATATTGATTGGTTTGCGCAAAAGTTATAGCGTCTACAAAATAGGGGTATTTTACTTGTTATGGCGGCGATCTGCGATTTTTATTGTGACTGCGACATTATGGCGGGCACATCGGACACTTTTGGCGCTATTTTGGGACCATTCACATTTATACAGCGATCAGTGCTATAAAAATGCACTGATTACTGTGTAAATGTGACTGGCAGTGAAGGGGGTTAACCAATAGGGGGCGCTGAAAGGGTTAAGTGTGTCCTAGGGAGTGATTCTAACTGTTAAGGGGCATGGCTTACTGTGACACGTCACTGATCGCTGCTCCCAATAAGAGGGAGCAGACGATCAGTGCTGTGTCACTAGGCAGAAAGACATCCCCCCGTTCTGCCGTTCCGTGAACACAACGCTCCAGAACACACCGATCAGTACTCTCTGCCATTAGTTTTCCAGCATGCACATCCGACATACACACGGGCAGAATGCCAGCTACTTATTTTTGAACTGGCAAATGTCCCCCGACATTCTGCCCATGTGTACGGGGCTTTAGTCTGCCTGTAAAGTGGTGCATCTGTATCGTGTATAGAACCTGCTGCAGCAAAGCTAACATATATAAAGAAAAAAAATACATTTAAAGAGATTTTCCCTGCAAGCTTTCTTTATTTTGTATGGGGAACAAGTAAAAAAGGCGCAATGTGCAAGTACCTCAATATATGAATAAGAGTATATAGTACCGGATAGTCCAAGGCCAGGATGTATAGTGAGAGCTTATACTCTCAAATGCATTAGTGGAGGAGGGTCTGTCAGGGCAGCCACCAACAGGACCAGAAGCTGGTTTCCAGTAAGCTAGAACAGAAAAACAAGGAGAGGGGCGCCTCTGAGATAGATATCAATGTAACATTTATTAATAGCAATATTCACTCACATGTAGAATGAAGTAGTAGTATTCAGCTGGGTGGAAGAGTAGAGGGACTACAAGTCACAGTAGGTCCATGGGGCTGGCACCACAAGAAATCCTGTTAGGGAAGCGTGTGATGTGATGCGTGTGATTACACGGCCTTGTCTCTCCACGGCCGTGTGATGTGATGCGTGTGATCACACGGCCGTGTCTCTCCATCTACCCGGAAGCCAAGCAAGTTCTTGTGGGCGCAGCGCAGCACAGCCAGCCATCCCAGCCACTGCTCTGGAGCCTGCATTTGAATTGCCAGACTGAACATTTCACTCTGCATTAAGTTTGAACCTGCTGGGTCTTCGAAAGAAACTCTCAGAAGGAACTCTCCTGCCGTTCCTGTCATTACACGCTTCCCTAACAGGATTTATTGTGGTGCCAGCCCCATGGACCTACTGTGACTTGTAGTCCCTCTACTCTTCCACCCAGCTGAATACTACTACTTCATTCTACATGTGAGTGAATATTGCTATTAATAAATGTTACATGTGATATCTATCTCAGAGGCGCCCCTTTCTTTGTTTTTCAGACATGATGGGGGGAGGGAGCTTATTACCAAAACGTAATAGAGACGGGGAAATGTGTACTTGGATGCACTTTAATCAATGGAATGTGGTGTTTGGTGCACTTTAACTTGAGTACTCACTACATAGACACACTCCAGTGACACACTACAATATACTGCAGTAAAACTGCACTAACGCACTACAATATACTGCAGTAAAACTGCCCTGATATTCTACACTGACACACTTCAAAATACTGCAGTAAACCTGCCCTTATGCACTACAATATATTGCAATAAAACTGCCCTGACGCACTACAATATACAGCAGTAAAACTGCCCTGATATTCTACACCAGTGGTTCTCAACTCCTGTCCTCAGGATCCACTAACAGGCCAGATTTTAAGTATTACCTTGGTGAGATGCAGACTAGAATACTGCAATCCCTGAGCAGCAAATTATATCACCTGTGATGCATTTCAGTTATCTTGCAAACCTGGCCTGTTGGTGGGCCCTGAGGACTGGAGTTGAGAACCACTGTTCTACACTGACACACTTCAATATACTGCAGTAAAACTGCCCTGATATTCTACACTGACACACTTCAATATACTGCAGTAAAACTGCCCTGATATTCTACACTGACACACTTCAATATACTGCAGTAAACCTGCCCTGACACATCAAACTGACACTAAAGTAAAAAAGGAAGGTCGCACTACACTCATGCAGAACATATTAGCGATGTGGGAGGCATACCAATATCAACACTGACTGCATTAATGGAGGAATTGAGCAAGTTTCTTTCCTTCCACATGTGATGGTAGGAAAGAAAATTGAGTCATCTATGGGCTGCTTATAGCCACTCAGATCACTTTTAAATTATAGAGCTAGGATTGGCAGCCATGATCCTGGTAGAATCACTGAAACCGGAGGACGTACCGGTACGTCCATTTGCGGAAAGTAGTTAATAAATTGTTGAGAGATCACATTTTCGATTGATATGTGCAGTCCATTGCAACATTCAGAACAGTACTATGTGTGTAACATCATTTGATAAAGCAAGCAAGCTTTCACTAATAGTCCCCTGCTGGGAAAAAATCTTTATAAGTATATATTCTGTATTAAACAGAGGGGTGCTAAATGGCTATTTGCATGATATGATTACAGAAGCATTACAGCGAACAACTGAGCAGTAAAAGATCTGTTGGTGATTTTTATTTTTTTTTGCACATGTAGCAATACCCCCCGTAGCGGGCCGCTGGTTTAATTTTGGGCCTTGCGCGTTACCTCACTGTTCCGTATGCTCGTCTCAGGGGTTCTCCTTGAAGAGTTGTCTAGAAGAAGTTTGCACCAACACAAAAGGTCTCTTTCAAGGGTTTATTTGTGTAGCCATACCCCCAACTTAAGAGAGCCGCTGATATTGTTTCGGGCCCTGTACACAGCACTGCCAACCCCCGGCAATCTACTCGACCCTCCCCTGGCACAGCTAGTCTAGGGAATGATAGACTGGTAATGTCTCTGCAATCATCTATGACACAGTCCCACAATAAAGCAAACAGTGATAAAGTACAGTAATTGACATTGATACCGGAGTACTTAACTATAGCAACTTTACTTTAGTATAAAAGTTAGGTAGAAGTACAGTACATCATACTAATATTGCAGGGCTCTGCATGTGTTGACACTTAGCAATACTGTATAGAAATAACTAGCACACCACGCTGCAGCTATCCTCCCCGTGAGCAATATGGCGCCCAATATTGTTCTACGCTACCCAGTCAGGCCTGACTTAAAGTAAGGTACAGTCTTAGGGTTAAGAATCTTCGCATGCAAGGAAATCAGTGGTGCATATCAGGAACAACAATTTGTAATCCAACGGGACTGTATCTCAGCAAAGTAACAACTCCCAGGAGACTATCAAACTCAGTTCTGGAAATAGTCTCCTGCTAGGATAGTTGATATAGCACTAAGGGCCAAAGCAGTCAGTAGGCCTAAACAAAGTACTTGGCTATAACTTTGAGCAAGTGCTCTCTCACCACACCAGACTTAGTCCCCGTCCGTAACTTCCACCGCTGTGTATCCGCACACAGGGTCTGCGATAGCTGGGTCTTCGGTCCTCCTGATGTCAGTGAAAAAAACAAATGGAGATCAGGTGCCACACATGCTCCGCAGTGGAGTGGAAGGCTCTTTGGAAGTGCGCAAGGCCCAGGCTTCAGGCCTTGCACCAGCAGCAAGTCCGCACAGGGGATCCACTTGCTAGAAGGGTGGTGTCCCAAAGAGGCCGAGCTTAGCCTCCCCTTCACCTTTATAGCCCACCCCATGAGTCTCTGCAGGTGGCAATGCACCTTGGGTGCTGAGCGGGGTTCTGGGTATCGTAGTCCTGAGGCCATAAAGGAGACCCCCGCTACATTTGAATAAAAGTTTCAACAGAGGGGATGAAGGGATGGGGAGGACTCAGGTACCTTAGTTGCGAATCATAAGAATTTTCCTTGATCCAGGGAAATAACTGTCTCCACATTGGACTCAGCAAACACCGGATAGGCCCAATCTCACTGGCCTAGCAGCCGATGTACAGCTCGATCACGTATAGTCTCTGCCACAGACTTGGTGCAAATAGAACAGTCTCTGCCACAGACTTGGAGTAAATAGAACAGTCTCTGCCACAGACTTGTGTAACCTTTACTTGGATTACCTTCTGAACGAAGAATACAGCTCCCAGTGTTGAAATCTTTCAGCCGTTCCGGCAGCACTGGGAGGTAGATCACGATCCGGATGCATCCTCCAATTGAGTCCTCAATTGCTTGGTCCCTTCCAGCAGGTAAGGCGACACAGGATCATCCCTGGATCAGTAGGCCCCAGCAACTCCTGGGACTACTTGTCAGTAACAGAGCCTCAGGCCAACGTGGCCTCGAGGCGGAAACTGCCAACACTTCCCTGAGGCCACGAGGGCCCTCAGGTGGGGACCAAAGACACGACCCCAGAATCTCTTTTTGTCCTAATAGCGCCTGTCACTTAAATACCCCCTCCCAGCATGAACAGCGGGTTCACCACGCCCCCTGGGCTGCTTGCTAGGAAAGAGGCACCCAATACGTTCAGCCTGTAGCCTTTCCAATCCCGACCAGCAGTGGCAGCGACACCCACTGTCAGGAGGGAAATCACACAACCACCCGAACTGAAACAGAGTGCAATTTGTAACACAATCCCTCTGAGCCAAACTATTGCTCAGACAACTATAATTTAACATATAGCGCACCCTCATTGGGAGCAGGGCGCTACACACAGTAAAAACTGTTGTGACTTTTAGGGCTTGTTCTAACCATAGTGCATGTAGGGTAGACCAGGCTGGCTGATTTATCCCAGATTCCATTCCCTGTGAGGCACATGGTAGCCAGGCACACATCAGTTCACAGTCTCTTACCTTAATAAACAATGCATGTCTTTTTGCAGTTTAATGCTGATTTAAACTTGGGTAGGTGTGGGTGAGCCTTGGGATATTCCAAACTAGCAGAAAGATAATGGAGGACACTTCTAACTTTACTGCTTTCTTAGGGTGCAACCACCCTCTTGGATTCAGTGTCTAGTAAACTATTGCAAAGGTAAAGGTTGAGTCCATAAAATGGAATTAGCTCTTCCAAAATGTAGCAAAAACTGTCTCTGGGATCTTTTAGGCTTGTGCTCACTGTGCCAACTTCTGTACTGTATGCCTACAGGTTAAGTCCTATGTGCTTATTACATCCCCACTCTCTGCCTTATATGCTGGTATACTCTATATTTGTGCATATTTTGTGTGCCTACAGTCTGATATGACGTGATGTTCTTAATAGACAACGCTGTCTTAGTTTTAATCTTATTCAGGTGTTGGTGACGGTGTTCTAACAATATGGGTCCCCTATCAGATAGTGCTCAGGTTGGACTGCGCATGCGCAGTGAATGCGCAATCGGAGATCACGGAAATCTCAGAGACTGAACATCTGTTCCATCAGCTGTAGTTAGAGCATGCTTATCCACGCCGCTCGCGCTATCAGATGGGGGACCCATCTCGATAGAACAGCGCTGGCCGTGCTCACTCAATACAGCATTGAGTGAGCCCTTGAGTTCTGTAAACACGCCCCGCAGATGTGTAGTTTATTGTGAAAACCATCCTCTAAAAAATGACTGCTCAATAATACACCCGCCCCTTTTATAAAACCATCCGCCCCTTGCTGTATTTGAGTGAGCGCGGCCAGCGCTGTTCTATCGAGATGGGTCCCCCATCTGATAGAACGAGCGGCGGGAGCGAGCGCCGTGTTAATTGCGCATGCTCCAACTACAGCTCATGGAACAGATGTTCAGTCTCTGAGATTTCCGTGATCTCCGATTGCGCATGCGCAGTCCAACCCGGGCACTATCTGATAGGGGACCCATATTGATAGGACACCGGGACACAGTTTCTGTAATCTGTTATTTTTGTGCAATAAAGTATTTTCCCTATTTAAGCTGCTTGGGCCGCCCATGACTCTCTTTCTCAGGGGGACTCTAACCCCTGATCTCTTCTCTTTGCTACAGGTTAAGTCCTCCGTGGACTTCCTGCACCGCTCTTTGGGAACTGTAGACGTGGGCTCCCTAGCTCTAGTTGGAGCTGAGACCCAGACAGCATCTTCTTCTTTTTTTTTTAACAAATTTTTATTGGGAAATAAAGACAATTGTACAAAGAAAATGTCAGTCAGTTTCAAAACATAGGTTCACATAGACAAAGATTTAGCGAGTCGCATAGTTCAAGGAGGACAAAAAACAAAAGATAAAATTTGACACTAGAAAACTGAACAGCACGGGGTTGTAGAGAGCATTGAAAAAGACATGAGTCTCACCTAGTGAGGATACAGAAAGTCATCCTAGATAAATATCAATACTAATATACGTCGAGAAGGTAGATACTGGATGAATCTGTCTACGCGCCCCTGTATCTAATTAAGATCGGGAATAAGGGGGGAGGGAACATAACAGGAAATAATAAGTGAAGAGGAGGGGGGGAAGGGGTGAGGGTCCAGAGGTAAAGGTGGGCTTTGCGTTCCAAAACATGGAGGATCCCGAGAACGAAAACAGCCATGGTAGGGCCAATAGGAAAGTAAAGTGCAGGTATTGCCTACAGCCCTTTTGAGACTGGGTCATCATAGGAAAAGGAAAAATGTTCCAGAGCCGCCTGATCAGCAGACGAGAGGGTCGAAGTGATGAAGGAGTGCTATCTGTAGAAAAAGCGAGCTCTTGATCTAGGTTCTTTGAAGTTTGTGAGAAATCGTTCTTTATAAAAAAGGTTGAGGCAATCCTTTTCGAGTTGGATGAGGGAAGGGCTTTGAGGAGAGATCCAGTGTCTAAGAATGAGTCTCCTTGCGATAAGCAGGCAAAGCAAAATCCAGTCTTTGAAGGAAGGATGTTTGGTGGTCCCTGAGGAGGGTGATGCAGCAGGGGACAGAGACCAGGGTAGCAGTAGAGGGTCCCAATATCCGAATATTAGGAGTAAAGGGTCTTTTGGCAGCTTCAATAAAGTAATTTTGAAAATGTAGGATATGACTTGATCCCAGAATGATGAAATGAAGGAGCAGGACCAGAAACGGTGAGAGAGAGGAGGTTTGGGTACCTTGCATAAAGGACATGAGGCACCATCCTTTTTGGATTTGGGGGAGAGGAACGGGATATAGGCCCGATGGGCGATCTTGAGTTGGGTTTCTCTCCAAATTTCGTTGGGTGTTAGTCGAAGAGATTTTGTCTGTTATATTGGGATCCGGGAAATCCGCAGCCCAGTTAGCAAGAGATGAGGAGGACAGAGACGGGGATGATTCTCGAAGGAGAGGTTTGTAGATGTCAGAGATTTTGCAATGTCCAGATTGTAATAAAAGTTCAGAGAAACTGGTCTCAAATCTCCAGTGTTTTTCTTTGCAGATAGTAGACAGGAAGCTGATGCATTGGTTGTAGGAAAATACATGTGAGGGGGGCAGAGAAAATGACAAGGATATAGTGGAAAAAGGAAGTGGTTTTCCAGTGTTGCCTTCGCACAATGAGGAAAAATTGGATAGTCCTCGATTCTGCCAGACCGAAAAGGCTTTGCAATGAAGACCAGGGAGGAAGCTAGGATTTCCTTGGATTGGTAAATGGGGAGAGATGAAGGGAGGGAGCTTGAGGGTTTTCCTGATTTCTCTCCACGCTAGAGCTGTATCCCGTAAAAGGAGATTGTGTTGATATGGAGGGGGAACAGTTTTCCATCGGCAGTGAAGGAGGGCCACCAATGAGTAGGGGTGAGCCATTTCGGATTCTAGGACGTAGTTAGAGTGTTGGGAAGAGTGGGCTATCCAATCTAGGCTGGTCCTAAACAAGCATGCTAAATTATACAATCTAATATGAGGTAGACTGATACCCCCCTCACATCTGGGAAGGTGTCGTTTTTTAAAGGCTATCCGAGGCCTTTTGCCGCGCCAGATGAATTGCGAAATTTTGGAGTTGAGGGATTTGACATCTTTGTGTTTTAAGAGCAAAGGTATGGTTTGCAAAGGATAGAGCAGTCTGGCAAAGCTAATCATTTTAAAAAAGAAAAGAGAAAGGAGGGCGCACCAACCTCGTGCATTACCACTTAAAAGTTTTATTAAAATATAAATAAAAAGCAGTGGTCCTACTCACAGACGGAGCTTAAGTACAAGCTTATCGGACAATCCATGGATCATCTTAGCTCTGAGGAAAGGGGTGCGCCCCTGAAACACATCAGCTATATAGATGTTTGAGGTGCTGCCGGACCCTCTCTGTCATCAAGTTCGGTCGGTGGGTGCCAAGAATTTCCAGCCTAATTGTCCGATAAGCTTGTACTTAAGCTCCGTCTGTGAGTAGGACCATTGCTTTTTATTTATATTTTAATAAAACTTTTAAGTGGTACTGCACGAGGTTGGTGCGCCCTCCTTTCTCTTTTCTTTTTTCTAGCCATGTGAACACCCATTGTTCTGAGGAGGGCTGCAAGACTTTAGACTTTGCTTTTAGACGGAACCACACTACCCGTACCCTGACTGTACACTGAGAGCGCAGGAGATTGTTTGTTTTTCTGTAAAGCTAATCATTTTGACAAGGTGGCACCTTCCCAGGAGTGAGAGGGGAGATCCATCCAGTTTGACAGTTCCTGAAAAAGTTTAGTGAAGAGGGGGGGATAATTGAGGTGGTATATAGAAGAGGGTAGTTTCCCAATCTTTATTCCAAGATAGGTAATGTGGGAAGAGATATCTAGAGAGGGGTTCTAAGGCTATGTTGAACAGGAGGGGGGAAAGAGGGCAGCCCTGTCTGGTCCCTTTATGAAGGCGGAAGTCCTCAGAGAGGAGACCCACTGCAACAAGTCTAGCTGAGGGTGCTGTATACATAGATTTAATAAGGTGGCAGAAGGGGCCTGAGAATCCCATTTTAGAAAGTGTGAGAGATAGCCAGTCAAAATTAACATTGTCAAAGGCTTTTTCTGCATCTAGGGTGATGATGGCATAATCCCCCGTGGGGTCCTGTTTGGCTCATTTGAGGGCCAAGAGAACCTTACGAATGTTAAGGGTGGCTGTCCGCCCCTTCACAAAACCTGATTGGGCCGGGTGTATGAGGTCCGGGAGAATGACAGCTAGTCTGGATGCCACTATTTTCGACAGAATTTTGACATCTAGGTTGAGTAAAGAAATGGGCCTATAGGAACCCGGTTCTAGAGGGTCTTTGCCCTTTTTAGAAAGTAACTTGATGATAGCCTGGTTACCCGTCGAGAGATAGGGACCACCCGCCCAGATGTTGGAATAAACCGAGTGAAGTATGGGAGCCGTGATATTAGGGAGAGTTTTATAGAATTCGCTTGTGAAGCCGTCCGGTCCGGGAGCTTTCGAGGGGTGGAGAGTGCGGATGGTGCGTTCTATTTCGTCGAGGGAGATGGGAGCATTTAAGGTTTCCAGTTGGGTGGAGGAGATAGTTGGTAGGTCCATTTTCTCAAGAAAAGCTTGGCCTAGCTTATGGTCGATAGGGTCGGGGGCATAGAGGGCCGTATAGTAGTCCAGCATGGTTTTGTTTATGTGCAGTGGGGTAGAATGTATAGTTCCCGTGCGGTCCCTCAGTGAGGTGATGTGTGTCGGACGGAATGAGCCCTTGCAGAGCCTAGAGAGGAGTTTACCAGCTTTGTTACCAAATTTATGTAGAGTGGCATCTAAGTGAGTTTTTTTTGTGAGTTCCAGGGTGTCAGCCCAGGTGTCAAAGGCAGTTTTAGCCGCCGACCACTCAGCTCTGTCAGCCGGTGATGTAGAGGTGGCGAGAGTGCGTTGTGCAAGGTGAAGTCTATCGCTGGCCAGTTTGAATTTCGATAATGCATTTCTTTTGAAGGAAGTGGCGTATGATATAATCCGGCCCCTCAAGTATGCTTTGCCAGCATCCCAGAGAGGGTTCAGATCCCCTGTATGTGGAGCATTGGCAGAAGAAAACTCTGCCCATGATCGTTCCATGTATGCACTAAAATCAGCATTATTGTGGAGAAAGGATAGGAAGCGCCAGACAGCCTCTTCTAAGCTGCAGCTATCAGCTCCAGAGGGCCACAGCCCTCAGGCTTGGTCTTCTACCACGGGACAAGGACCCTGCTTTTCCAGGCCCCAGCCTATTTCTACCCACCTCAGCCCCGTACTGGCCATTCTCCCAGCCAGGGATTAGCTGAGGTGGTATAAATATGCAAGTGAGGGTCCACCTCTTCCACCCACTAAACTCTGGAACCTACAGAAATCATCAGGAAGCAGTCAAGCCTGCCACCAGCAGAGCCCAGAACAGTCAAAAGCAATTGAGCACCACTTCACTGCTACAGGGGAGCCAAAAGAAAATTTGCCTCAACTGTTACCAACTTAGTTAAGAGGGTGCTACACGCAAATGTACACACGCAAGAGCATGTATTTTTAAGTTGCACTGTGCTGTCCTTTTTTTCTTTTTGTTTAGATTGTATGCTTGTTGGCGGTGCAGGGTGGGTGAATGCTTGCTGACTGCTCTGAGCTGTAAGCCCATGGGGTACTTGGGTTACGCCAGGCAGGGTGGGCAGAGTAACTCGCCCTGAACGCAGGGGTGTCTTTTCACGTGGAGCACGCTCCTTAGTGCCCGGGACCAGGCGGAGACTGTGGTCATGTGAAGAATCTACCAATATGGCAGTTCCTCGACTCAGAGATGAGCCTTTACTGTGTGCAGCAATAAAAGTATAGAGTTCCTCTGAAAAGTGACTTGTCCCATGCCACTACACATTGTAACATGATTTATGTCTAAGAACACTATGGGACCATTCACAAAGCGCATGCGCAGTAGGTTTCCCTTACTTACAATGCCGGCACCTGCACCTGAAGCCGATAAAAGAATTGGCTCGGGTGAGGACATCACTGGATCCCTGGACAGTTAAGTGTCCTTACAATAAAAGTCATCAGGTACAGTACTTGTAGCTGCTGACTTTTAATTTTGGGGGGGGGGGGAGCCTGGAGCTTATCTTTAAGTGCAAACACAGTTCAATGCATCCATCCCTAACTAGCTACTCTAGAGAGTGACTGCCAAGGCATACCTTGCAAAGGTGAGAGTCCATTGCTTGATGCAAGTCCATGCTGTGACAGAAGAGCTTCAGGGAGCTCCTGGGTGGTGACTGGCTTTAAAGGGTTACATCTTCTTCTTTGAAACCCTTGCTTCTGTTCCCAAGTGGCTAAGGCAGAGCCCTCTCTGTAAAGCAGCTTGAGAGCTTGTCTCTGTCCTCTTTCCATTCAGACTCCTGTGTGAACAGAGCCCTCCCCCCTTTTATAACAGCACAGGGAGAGAAGCAAAGCTCAGAAAGAGCGGGAACAGCAGAACTAGCATTAACCATTCCCTAACCTGGGCAGACTAGCTAGTTTACTAGCAAGGTACATTCCCTTTGTAGGCAGCTGCCTACAGCCTGCCTACATGCTATTACTATATGCTGGAGCAAGTAATATTTTCCTTAATGCAAACCAATTCAGCACATCGATTTGAGCTGAAGCCACAGGACATGAGGACACAAATTGCCTTTTTCTTCCATTTAACCCCTGTTCACACCGATGCGTCTTGTCATGCGATTTGACAGTATAAAATCGAATGACAAGTTGCACCCTATCTGTGCCTATGGAACTGTTCAAATCGGTGCGACTCTGACTTAACAAATCATAAACATCTGTGGATGAAGTCGCACAGATGTCAGCAAGCTACACATTAAATCGCACTGACTGGCAGCTTTGAAATCGCACTGAAGTAGCGCGTTTTAAAAGCCGCATTCAGTGTGAATATAGTCTTACGCCACAAGCCCTTTCTCTGACGCAGCCAACATTGTGATGCAAGGTTTGCACCGTGAAACCACATTCCCTTTTCTGTAGGGAAATGCAACACTAGAATAATCCCATAGAATTGATAGCATGATGGTGAATTCCTGTGCTCTATAACAAACTTGTTTAATTGCTATCATTCGGGAGATAACCAATTTAAGATGCAGTTCTGAACAAAGTGATTTAAGAGATTGCAGTGCTTACACTATACTATAAGGTCCTCTAGAGTCAGTCACCTACTGCTCCCATGACTCCTGTTAGTGGAGTGTTTGCATTATTTGACCTCTGCTTGTAAAAACACTTATAGAGATGAGAACACTGCTTGGAATGATCAATTAATCATGATATAAAATATGCTTTGATTGCTATAGCCTTCCTTTCCAAAATGCATGGCATTGGCTCTGATGAAGCTGTGAAGAAACACGTTAGCCTTTTTGAGAAGGTCATTGCTACATAAGGATTTTACTTTGCTGCAAGATTGCTTTGCAACTACACTCATCATCTTGGATTCTGATGAGAATCTTATCTGAGACACCGTGAAAGGGTTTTCCAGCCTCGGGAAGCTTTGGGTTTCTGGTTATAAATGTGGACTATGTGACCTTTAAATGTCAGGTCAGATAACATCTGATGAGTGCGGCTTCATGGTGGTGGTGTGCATTGTGAATAAAATGTTAAACACCTGTGTCTGTCCGTGTATTGCGGGATTCGTTCTTGGACCCCATCTCTTCATCATCTGTGTTCATAATGTTGGCTGCCTGATTAACTCATCTGGTACTCAGTACCCCATCTATGCAGATGATATTTCGATTTATATTCTCACTTTCCTATTGCCTCATGTTTTCTGATATTTGCTATCTCTGATTTCTAGTCTTCTAATTTCCTTAATGTGCACAGCTGGACAATAAGAGAAAATACATTCAGTGCATTTCAACAATACATGCACATGTCTGTGGTCCTGCAAGAAATCCGGTGAACTCCTCCACCTCATCTGTAGGCCAGCACAGGAGAACTTAGGCAGGGCTGACAACACTGCTAGAGAATTTACTGCAGCAAAGGCAGCACTGTCAGCTTACTACAGGATAGAGAAGGGGCTCACTGAAATTCTGGCAGGATAAACAGGTATTTTTCTATACATGCAGTATTTTTTTAAGAGATGTACTAAATGTTTTTTTTTATTGTGCACAGACATACACTTTAAATCAGAATTCCAAGTATGATCTTTATTGCATACTTACATTGGACCAGCTTGGATTAATGTAAGTATACAAATCTAATAGCTGATGGATCACTGGGAAAGCTGACAATCACTCTAGTAATCAGAGCTACTACAATGATAGCAGCGATCTTCTGGGTCCTGTGCCGAGCAGTGATTGTCCCATCTCTACACCTCATCCATTTAGAGAATACTTTGTATTTATTTAAAAAAATACAATGCATTCTGTTAATGACAGCAGTGCTGAGCAAGCAACCCACTGCAGGAGTGAAGCCACTCGGTCCCAGAGGATCACTTAGTTGCAGCCCCTCCATCACTCAGTGGTGCCCCTAATCAATGCGCCCCGGCCCCTAATCTACATGCAGGGCGCCGGACGCATGGATTCCAATGGTTTTTTTTTTTAAGCACTCGATTAGAGCCTGAGGCTCTAATTGGCTTCAAAAAAGGGTAGACTTGGGGCACAGAACACTGCAACCTGAGCCCACCCAGTTGTGTGACAATAGCGAATTTAATATTTGCTATTGTCTTCCTCATTCTCCTCCCGGCCAATCAAGAAGCGGGTCCTGAGACCCAAGTCTCCAGGGAGTCTTAGGATTCCCTGGCCAATCAGGTCTCAGGACACACTTCCTGTTCAGCCGGGAGGAGAAGCAGCGTGCAGGCTCTTCCGTCCCCCTGGCTCCTAAGGTAAGATCCCTCTCCCGTGGGGAGTGGGGCGTTAGTTTGCCCCCCCCAAAAAAATATTTAGCACCAGCCGCCACTGGGATCACTGTTATCACTGTAGCAGCACCAAAGTTTAAATTACAAAGAAAAAAAAAAACACTGGCTCGAAATTTGAAAGCAGATTGAACTAAAAAAATAAAATTATTTGTACATAGTGTAGCGGGGTCTTCAAAGTTAGTGGGATACACCTGGGGGTAGAGTGACCCAGGTGTGTAATTATGGCAGGGTTTAGACCCCTTTTTGTTATTCAGGGAGGATTGGGTGGTGCAATATTCTCCTTTGCCTGTGGGTGGCGGAGTACCTACAGGCTCGAGGTAGAATCACTACCACAGTGCTACCCTTCTTTGTCCCTTCCTGGAGATGGTACGGCTGGGGCGGGGAACCCGCCGTGGTATTGACAGGAGGAGATAAAAGGGGGAGACGCCCTCACCACGAGGTCTGTCTTCGGGGATCATCTCTTCACGCGCCCAGGCGCCTTCGGCCTGGGTGCGGGCGATTCAAGGTTCCCGGCCTAGGCGCCCTAGGCCTGGCCGGGATGAAGTTGGGTTTCCATCCCAGGCACCTTCAGCCTGGGGTGAGGTACTATTGAGGAGGCCTGGGGCCCGGTGACTTCGACCGGGTCCCGCAAGGGTGAAGTGGTTCCAGGGCGCCCCTTGCGAGGGGACCCGCATCTGAGGTGAGGAGGCTGGGGAGGTCACTCGTTCGAAGACCCGGTGTAGTGTCAACCCGGTGACGGATGGGCCTTCGGTAACTCCCTTGGAGGACATCTTCCCCTGATAGGGGCTGCAACGCAACGGAGGTATTCATGTCAAGACTCCTACAACCCTTGGTCATAGCACAGGGGGTGTAGGGACCCAGATCAGTATAGTGCCTCGACCTGCTCATCCCACCGTATCATGCCATCGCATTGCCTGTATGTGGAGATACAAAATAAACCAACAGTTGGACTGTGATCGGTGTATGGACTCTGTTAATAGGAGCAAAGGGTGGTTTGGTGGTTTCTGCACAACAGACTCGGTACATGCCCAGGACACACCGGCCCGAGGAAACATCAGGTATTGGCCTTCACCTCACCCACAGTTATGGGGAGGACATGGGCCGTAGCGCACCTCACTCTGTCGCGTGACATACCCCTAGCTAAAGAGGACGGGGTGAGGCCGCTACACGTGGGGGTTCGTTCGTCCGGGATTGTGTGTGTCTTGGCGATGGAACTGAGAACGTCTGTGTTTGAACTTTGCTGCCCGGAGGAGTTCCGAGCAGGTCAGCCATGTGATTGGCCAAAGTGCATCCCTGCTCGGAGTTGTGGACATGACCCTAAGTCGGGAAAGGCCCACGCGGAGGAGCGTAAAAAAGGGAGAGGTCCAGCCGTGTGAAGTACTACATGTGGGGACTGTTAATGCACTGCGCCACAAGGCACCCCATGACTGTGCAATTCGTGGGCGGAGGCTGGCGGAAGCCCGCGAAAACGTACAAGTCGTGGGAGGAGTCTGGCCACGTGTGGAGATACACGTGGAGACTCCGGCACGTGGTCAGCGCGTGATGGAACAGCAAGTGGTCGGAATGAATTCAAGCTCTCCGTGGATGCCGGTATCTTACCCTATGAAGATGACTGCATTTGCTGCTCCCCTGACAGACACGGGGATAAGACTTAGGCCCCGAGGACAGTTGGCTCTGTATTCATGCAGAGACACGGAGGCCCTCGGTGTGATCTGTCCCGGATGCTTGGGACTGGTGGTCCAACTAAAGCCATTCGGGCGATGTGAGGCATGCAAGGAGTTCCTTTTTGAGGTTGAACCATACACGGAAAGGCCCCGGGCCCTACGCCTCAACTGCATCACAGGAACCGCCACTCCGGAGGGAGAGATCCAGGCCTCTGCGGAGGTCCCCGTACGCGCTGACCAGGGCGACGTGACTGCCCAACCAGAGACTGAGAGAGAAAAATCCGAGGACACTGCTTCGGTCACCACAGACTCCCTGCTGCCACCCCAGAAGAGGAAGATAGGCCTGGTGCAGGCCTCCTGTGGTCGTGGTCTAGCTTCGCCACGCTGCTTGCTGGACCTGGATGGATCCGGTCGGAAGAATCCTGGACATCCCAGTGCTGAAGAAGGTCCAGGTGAGCCAGGGGCTGGGACTGTGTGTGTGGTTGGAGGTGTCGGGAGTTCACATCTGGTGGAGCCCGAAAGGGAGGGTAGCCTTCCATCTACTAGAGAATACCTTCCCGCCGAGATGTATGACACCTCCGACCTAGAGTCGTTGTCAGACTGTGGGGATGACGGGGAAATAGACGAGCTGTTTCACCGGAAGGGCTGGGACAGACGCCCGCTACCCATGCAGAGTAAGCCACAGGACTCCCCCATGTCCATAGAAGACAGTACGCTCCGGGTGCAAGCCTCGGAGTTATTGAGGAAGCCTAGTCCTCCAAATAACTTTCCTCATTCAACTACATCACCCGCTCTGATAGAGGGGATACAGCGCGCTTCGTTGCGGGCACCAAAGACAAAGCAACCCGAGATGGTGAAGGTACCTCGGCACCCGGAGGCCATCGTACAGCCAGGAGAAGGTGAGCGGGATGTGATGCCGCCTCTAGCCAGATTGCAGAGACTTTTCTCCCAGAGAGTCGCCCGTGAATATGGGTGGGAGTACCCCTACTTGCCTCAGGACTTATTGTATGAAGTCGAGGTCCTGCGACCAAGGTGGTATGACGAGTTTGTATGGGAAAAGCTTAAAGTACCCCATGCCAGGCGATACCTGTCATGTTCGCCGCCTGTGTCTAAAAAGTTCAAGGACTGCAGAGCTGATTGGAGACTTGGGCACCATATTCATGCCGATAAGGTGCTCATCTGCAGGAAAGAAGGAGAGGATGTCGAGTATTCGGTGGAAGTGTTTGACGGGCACCTGAAGCCTCTGTTTCTGCCGGATCCAAGGTTCTACTTATAGGAGAAGTGAGCTCCTATCTTGTTGCTGTTGAAACTTTCTGGAAGAGACATTCCCAGACGCCTAGAACTGTGCCCTACTTTTGTTTTGATTTGGGCTTTTCTTTTACTCACTGGAGACTTGGGAGCTGTTGTTTTTTTTCTCCCTTTTCTTCATGTGCCAAAGGCAGAGACTTTTGGGGTAGAGTCAGAGTAGGAAAGCAGGAAGAATGAAGATCTCACCAAGTGTCATTACCGCAGCTCTGTCACCAGGTGGCAGTGTTGTGCAACGGTTGTTCGAAATGCTACACATGCATTACTTACTTATTGGAGTGAGCGGGTCTCTCGGCTGACGGACCCACTCATGCCAAGTTAACACAGAGTGTTAGGATGTGTTTTCTTTTTGTTGTTTCCCTTCTGCAGGAGATTCATCGGTCAAGACTACTGAGAGTGGGGTGGTTCTTAGACAGCGATGGGAGGGATTGTACATGTGTACAGAATAGATGTCTTATGCAAAAGTTTATCGTTTTATATTTTCCCTTTCCCTTTTGAGCAGGTCTTGGCACACTTAGTATTCAAAAATTTGAGGGATAGCTTCTGGGGCCCACTTCATGTCACCACTCCTTGGGAGACATGGGTGTGCACCTGACGCTGGGGACCAGCGTCAAATCACCAGGGGGAGTGTGTAGCGGGGTCTTCAAAGTTAGTGGGATACACCTGGGGGTAGAGTGACCCAGGTGTGAAATTATGGCAGGGTTTAGACCCCTTTTTGTTATTCGTGGAGGATTGGGTGGTGCAATATTCTCCTTTGCCTGTGGGTGGCGGAGTACCTACAGGCTCGAGGTAGAATCACTACCACAGTGCTACACCTTCTTTGTCCCTTCCTGGAGATGGTACGGCTGGGGCGGGGAACCCGCCGTGGTATTGACTGGAGGAGATAAAAGGGGGAGACGCCCTCGCCACGAGGTCTGTCTTTGGGGATCATCTCTTCACGCGCCCAGGCGCCTTCGGCCTGGGTGCGGGCGATTCAAGGTTCCCGGCCTAGGCGCCCTAGGCCTGGCCGGGATGAAGTTGGGGTTCCATCCCAGGCACCTTCAGCCTGGGGTGAGGTACTATTGAGGAGGCCTGGGGCCCGGTGACTTCGACCGGGTCCCGCAAGGGTGAAGTGGTTCCAGGGCGCCCCTTGCGAGGGGACCCGCATCTGAGGTGAGGAGGCTGGGGAGGTCACTCATTCGAAGACCCGGTGTAGTGTCAACCCGGTGACAGATGGGCCTTCGGTAACTCCCTTGGAGGACATCTTCCCCTGATAGGGGCCGCAACGCAACAGAGGTATTCATGTCAAGACTCCTACAACCCTTGGTCATAGCACAGGGGGTGTAGGGACCCAGATCAGTATAGTGCCTCGACCTGCTCATCCCACCGTATCATGCCATCGCATTGCCTGTATGTGGAGATACGAAATAAACCAACAGTTGGACTGTGATCGGTGTATGGACTCTGTTAATGGGAGCAAAGGGTGGTTTGGTGGTTTCTGCACAACAGACTCGGTACATGCCCAGGACACACCGGCCCGAGGAAACATCAGGTATTGGCCTTCACCTCACCCACAGTTATGGGGAGGACATGGGCCGTAGCGCACCTCACTCTGTCGCGTGACATACCCCTAGCTAAAGAGGACGGGGTGAGGCCGCTTCAATAGAAAAAGAAAAATACATACACATACACAATTTCATTAAAAAGAGCACATATATATATACTATCAGCCAAAATGGCCTCAAATCGTACAGATTTATAAATGTGTGAGCCCCATTGCTCTTAAATTAAATCTTGTATGTGTATGTATTTTTTATTTTTCTATGTACAAATAAAATATGAATTTTTAATAATATTTTCGGTCCAATCTGTCTTCAAAGTCCAATCCAGTGGTTCTTTTTCTTTGTAATTTAAACTTTGATTTACGAATGTGGCTAAGGAGTGACATTAACCACTCCCCTACCCACGTATAGTCATATGACGTCCGCAGGAGGTATCTCCCATCCTGGGCAGGCGTCATATGACGTTCTGGCTTCCCGTCCGTCTAGGGGGCGCGCACGCCGCCACGTCACTCGGGAGATGGTGCGCTTGCCCGGCGCCCGCGATGTCCGCCGGGCACCCGCGATTACCGGTCACAGAGCCAGGGACGTGGATCTGTGTGTGTAAACAGATCCATGTCCTGTCAGGTGAGAGGAGACCAATGGTGTGTTCCCAGTACAGAGAAACACAGATCGGTTTCCTCCCCTTGATCCTCCCCACAGTTAGAATCACTCCCTAGGTAACACATTTAACCCCTTGATCGCCCCTAGTGTTAACCCCTTCCCTGCCAGTGTCATTTATACAGTAATCAGTGCATTTTTACAGCACTGATCGCTTTTTTAAATGTGAATGGTCCCAAAATAGTGTCAAAAGTGTCCGATATGTCCGCCACAATGTCACAGTCACAATAAAAATCGCAGATCGCCGCCATTACTATTAAAAAAAAAATGCCATAAATCTATCCCCTATTTTGTAGACTCTATAACTTTTGTGCAAACCAATAAATATACGCTTATTGCGATTTTTTTTTACCAAAAATATGTAGAAGAATACATATCAGCCTAGACTGAGGACAAAATGTATTTCTTTTTTTTTTAAATTGGGATATTTATTATAGCAAAAAGTAAAAAATATTGTGTTTTTTTAAACTTAAAGCTCTTCTTTTGTTTATAGCGCAAAAAATAAGAACCGCAGTGGTGATAAAATACCACCAAAAGAAAGCTCTATTTGTGGGGAAACCACATTTGGGTACAGTGTTGCATGACCGCACAATTGTTATTCAAAGTGCGACAGCGCTGAAAACTAAAAATTGGCCCGGGCAGGAAGGGGGTGAAAATGCCCTGTATTAAAGTGGTTAATATTTATACTTATCTATAGTAGCACCAACAAATATAGTGATTGTCACCTAACAGAGCAGCCGCTTAGGTATTAGATATGCATACTTGCATTTGTCCAAGCTGGACCAATTTATGTATGCACTAATTATTATACGTGGGGTTCAGCTTTCCTAAAAAATAAACTTGTCAGTAAGCTCATGGTTCTTAATAGGCTAAAGCACTGCAAATGAGGCATTATGCCTGCAAATACCTACAGACAGAGGCATAGCTTGAAGCTTGTGGGCCCTGATGCAAAAGTTGACCTGGCCCCTGGGCTGTTCTCACTCTGTGCTCTTCTCCATTCAGGAAATGTCTCACAGCTTGTCCCCAGCCAATGAGAACGAAGGGGTGTGGACTGTGGAAGGCAAAGTGGAAGCCCAGTACTGGAGCATGGCTGTGGGGCCCTTGGGCAGATCGGAGCTGGACTTTGTGGAGGATATGATAATATGACAGGGAGGCTGCAGGGGCCCCCTGGAGCTAGGGGTGGGGTTGCGATTGTGACCCCTGCAACCCCTTATGCTACGCCCATGCCTACAGAGGTTTCCTTCTGCTGCCTCGGAGCTCCGAATCTCAGACTGTTGCAATCTGCAAACACCGGCACTACCTAAAAGTTTTGATCTGTGACCCAACCCATCCCACCCCCTGCATGAAACTTTTGGTCAGTGGGGATGCCTTACAAGGCCAACAGTCAGTCCTGCCAGGGGGTGCTGAAACTTGGAGGTTACAGAGATTTGAGGCTCCTGGGCTGCTGGAAAGAAAATGTAAGGATACAAGGGAGCATTGCTTGGAGGCTGCATTATAGTGCAGAGGGCTTTTCGGTACATACTCTATATAGATAAAGCAAAATTTTTAATTTTTTGCCATCCTGCTGTACACCCCCATAGCAAGTTGCTTGCTGTGGGGGCAGGAGGGAGGGGCCAGAGGCACCAGCGAGGGACCCGAGAAGAGGAGAATCTGAGCTGCTCTGTGCAAAACCACTGCACAGAGCAGGTAAGTATAACGTTTGTTATTTTTAAACCAAAAAATAATAAAAAATCAGAACTTTAAAAAATACTTTAATATCACTTTAACCACTTCAATACAGGGCATTTTCACCCCCTTCCTGCCCAGGCCAATTTTTAGTTTTCAGCGCTGTCGCTCTTTGAATGACAATTGCACGGCCATGCAACACTGTACCCAAATGAAATCTTTATGTTTTTTTTCCCCAAAAATAGAGATTTCATTTGGTGGTATTTAATCACCTCTGCGGTTTTATTTTTTTCCGCTATAAACAAAAGAAGAGCAACAATTTTGAAAAAAACACAATATCTTTTACTTTTTGATTTAATAAATATCACAATTTTTTTTTTTTAAAAACAATTTTTCACAGTTTAGGCCGATATGTAATCTTCTACATATATTTGTTAAAAAAAAATCGCAATAAGCGTATTTGATTGGTTTGCGTATAAGTTATAGCATCTACAAAACAGGGGATAGTTTTATGGAATTTTTATTTATTTTTATTTTTTTACTAGTAATGGCGGCGATCTGCGATTTTTATTGCGACCGTGACATTGCGACAGACATATCGGACACTTTTGACACATTTTTGGGACTATTCCCATTTATACAGCAATTAGTTCTATAAAACTGCACTGATTACTGTGTAAATGTGACTGGCAGGGAAGGGGTTAACACTAGGGGGCGCTGAAGGGGTTAAATATGTTCCCTGGGAGTGATTCTAACTGTAGGTGGAGGGGACTCACAAGGGGAGGAGACCGATCTGTGTTCCTCTGTACTGGGAATACACATCGGTTTACACATACAGATCCACGGTCCTGCCGTGATTGCGGGCAATCGCGGGTGCCTGGCGGACATCGCGGCCGCCGAGCACGCGCACGGGTCCCGAGCAATGCAGCGCGCGCCCAGGACGTCATATGACGTCCGCCCGGAGGGACGAAAGGTTCCTGCGGAAGTCATATGACTATACGCCGGGCAACAAGTGGTTAAATAACACCAGAAGAAAGCGCTTTCTGTCTTAAAAAAAAAAAAAAACGGTGAAAAATTTATTTGCATGACGGAGTCGTTTTCAGTCAAACTATCACAGCACTGAAAACTGCAAAAATGGCCTGGTAATAAACAAAGGAATACACAGGCTGGTACTAAAGTGGTTAAGAACCCCATAATCAGTAGGGATGAGCTGCGAGTTTGAGTGGAACCCATGTTCGACTCGAACATCGCCTGTTCGGCTGTTCGCCGAATTTCGAACATTATGGGCCGTTCGCGCCAAATTCGAATGGTGTGTCACGGCCCATAATTCACTGCGGCATCGCAGTGCATTGCTGGCTGATGATTGGCCAAGCATGCACTATGACCCGCATGCTTGGCCAATCACAGCGCCATAAGTACAGAGAGCCGTAATTGGCCAAAGCCAGGGTGGCTTTGGCCAATCATGGCTCAGAGGAGTAGGTACACGCCCCACACTTTATAAGGCCGCCGGCGTGGCGGCCTTGTGTAGTGTGTTGTGGCGTTGGTTAACTTAGAAGACAGAGAGAGAGAGACAGTGTAATTTGATTTGAGTTAGATAGAGCAGGCAGGCGAGTAGTCAGTTAGCTGCAGTTACAGTGTGTAGAGGATATATATGCATCCTAGGTGTTGTATATATATTTACACACTGTATTCAGTTTAGCTAGATCTGTTCCTGTTATTCTGTATACTGACAGGCAGGCAGGTGATTGTGCTAGCTGCATTATTTTCACTTAGTGTACTGTGTCCTTTGCACAGCGTGCACCTAAAGGTACCTGAATACAATTGGTGGTGTTCTCATACCAATACCACAGGCAGGGAGCTGCTTTATTTTCACTTAGTGTACTGTGTCCTTGCACAGCGTGCACCTAAAGGTACCTGAATACAATTGGTGGTGTTCTCATACCAATACCACAGGCAGAGAGCTGCTTTATTTTCACTTAGTGTACTGTGTCCTTTGCACAGTGTGCACCTAAAGGTACCTGAATACAATTGGTGGTGTTCTCATACCAATACCACAGGCAGGGAGCTGAATTATTTTCACTTAGTGTACTGTGTCCTTTGCACAGCGTGCACCTAAAGGTACCTGAATACAATTGGTGGTGTTCTCATACCAATACTACAGGCAGGGAGCTGCTTTATTTTCACTTAGTGTACTGTGTTCTTTGCACAGCGTGCACCTAAAGGTACCTGAATACAATTGGTGGTGTTCTCATACCAATACCACAGGCAGGGAGCTGCTTTATTTTCACTTAGTGTACTGTGTCCATTGCACAGCGTGCACCTAAAGGTACCTGAATACAATTGGTGGTGTTCTCATACCAATACCACAGACAGGGAGCTGCTTTATTTTCACTAAGTGTACTGTGTCCTTTGCACAGCGTGCACCTAAAGGTACCTGAATACAATTGGTGGTGTTCTCATACCAATACCACAGGCAGGGAGCTGCTTTATTTTCACTTAGTGTACTGTGTCCTTTGCACATCGTGCACCTAAAGGTACCTGAATACAATTGGTTGTGTTCTCATACCAATACCACAGGCAGGGAACTGCATTATTTTCACTTAGTGTACTGTGTCCTTTGCACAGCGTGCACCTAAAGGTACCTGAATACAATTGGTGGTGTTCTCATACTAATACCACAGGCAGGGAGCTGCATTATATTCATTTAGTGTACTGTGTCCTTTGCACAGCGTGCACCTAAAGGTACCTGAATACAAATTGGTGGTGTTCTCATACCAATACCACAGGCAGGGAGCTGCATTATTTCCACTTAGTGTACTGTGTCCTTTGCACAGCGTGCACCTAAAGGTACCTGAATACAATTGGTGGTGTTCTCATACTAATACCACAGCAGGCAGTTGATTCTGCTAGCTGCAGTATAATCAGTATATATATATATATTGTGAGGGGGTTAACTCGGTAGCGGGTGTGTGTGACCCCCTGGTTGGGCTCCCCACACAAAAACAGGGCCAGCAGACGGAGGTTGTGGTTTTCAAAATCAAAAGGTGCGGTTTATTTCTCTATGTACAGTGACAAAAACACAGCAAAGCCAAAAAGAAACATAAACAAAATAAATCCTGGTCAGTTTGACCTCTGACTAAACATGCAGGTTTCCTAAACTAACAACTGGGATCAGCCTGGTGCTGTCCTAGTCCCTAAGTCCCTGGTTTAGTAAAAGTCCAAACAAATAGCCACACAGGCTTTGCCTCACCGCACAGGGGTTCACTCTCCCTAGACAGTCCACACAGGTCTGGTTCCAGGCATGAGCAAACACCTAATGAATCTGGGAGTTTTTATAGAGGCCTTAAACGAGCTGACAAGCTTCAGCTGGTCTCATCAACTCCCTGCCTCACGACGCCCAGCACTCTCCCTAGAGGTATGAGTCATTCATGAGCCCACTAGCCTCAGCTGGGCTTCATCAACTCCCTAGTTGTATAAGTCGGCATAAAGCCTGAATCTGGGAGAAATATATCTACCCCCCTGGATGCAACCAGGTGACTTTACCTTCCTGCTGTCACATACCCCCCCTCTTGTTTTAACCTTGGGGTTGGAACACCAGCAATCAGGCATTCATGTACTCGAGACAAAGCATCCACATTCCCCATTTGAACGCCAGGGCGATGCTTTACTGTGAAGTTGAATTCCTGTAGGGCCAGGAACCACCTATTCACTCTTCTATTTGTCTCCTTGTTTTGAGCCATCCACTTTAACGGAGCGTGATCCGTAACCATGTCAAAGTGCCTACCTAGCAGATAGTACCGAAGGGAATCTAGAGCCCACTTCACCGCTAAACACTCCTTTTCAACCGTGGCGTAATTTACCTCATGGGACTTCAACTTCCTGCTGAGGTAAATGACTGGGTGCTCTTCCCCGTTCCAGACCTGGGACAATACTGCTCCTAACCCCACATCTGACGCATCACTTTGTACGACAAAGTCTTTAGAGAAGTCGGGTGAGTACAACACTGGCTGGCTACATAAGGCTTGTTTCAAGAATTGGAATGCTGCCTCAGCCTCGGGGGTCCATTTAATCATGACCGACCCTTTCCCTTTCGTCAGGTTGGTTAGGGGCACAGCCTTAGAAGCAAAGTGGGGAATGAAGCGCCGATAATAACCCGCGATTCCCAGAAAGGCTCGTACCTGCTTCTTGCTGTTGGGACGTGGCCAACTCTGGATGGCCTCGACTTTGTTGAGTTGGGGTTTTATTACTCCCCTGCCAATGGTGTACCCAAGATATTTGGCCTCCTCCTGCCCAATGGTACACTTCTTGGGGTTAGCCGTAAACCCCGCTTCCCGGATAGAGTCTAGGACTGCTTGCACTTTTGGCAGATGTGAGGCCCAATCTGTGCTATGGACAATTACGTCATCCAGGTAAGCCGCAGCATACTTCCGATGGGGCCTCAGTATCTGGTCCATTTTCCGCTGGAATGTGGCCGGCGCATTCTGTAACCCGAACGGCATTCTCTTATATTGGAACGCCCCGTCTGGGGTTACAAATGCGGTTTTCTCTTTGGCCGACTTGGCCAGGGGAATTTGCCAATACCCTTTTGTGAGGTCAAGAGTCGTCATGTATCGGGCTGTTCCCAGCCGGTCGATCAACTCATCTATACGTGGCATGGGGTAGGTGTCAAATTTTGTAACTTTGTTCAACTGACGAAAATCGTTACAAAATCGCCAGCTCCCATCCGGTTTAGGCACCAACACAATGGGACTAGACCAATCACTTTGGGACTCCTCTATCACCCCTAAGTTCAGCATTTTCTGTACTTCCTCCCGTATTGCCTCCCGTCGGGCCTCTGGGATCCGATAGGGTTTTAACTTCACCCTTTCACCGGGCGGGGTAATAATATCATGCTCTACCCCAGATGTTTGTCCCGGCAGCTCAGAGAACACCTCCTTGTTGCGAAGCACAAACTCCTTAACCTCCTGTTGTTGGGGTTGTGACAAGGTGGCTGCTATTCCAACCTCCGGAATCACGCAACCAGTTTGAGCTGGTGACCAAGTTTCTGCGACTAGGGACTCTCTATCCCTCCAGGCTTTCAACAGATTAACGTGATATATCTGTTCGGGCTTTCGCCTTCCTGGTTGTCTGACCTTGTAATTCACTTCGCTCACTTTTTCCATTATCTCGTAGGGGCCTTGCCATTTGGCAAGGAATTTACTTTCAACCGTAGGGACAAGTACCAATATCCTATCCCCCGGGGAAAAGGTACGGGTCTTTGCTCCACGGTTGTACACTCTCTGCTGTGCCAACTGCGCTTGGGCCAAATGTTCCTTCACGATGGGCATTACCTGTGCAATTCGATCTTGCATCAGGGCGACATGCTCAATCACACTCCTGTGGGGAGAACTCTCACTTTCCCAAGTTTCCTTGGCAATATCCAACAGCCCTCTTGGGTGTCTCCCATACAGTAACTCAAAGGGGGAGAATCCCGTAGAGGATTGGGGCACCTCCCTAATAGCAAACATCAAATAAGGAAGTAGACAGTCCCAATCCTTTCCATCTCTATCCACCACTTTCTTCAACATTTGTTTTAGGGTTTTGTTGAATCTTTCAACCAGCCCATCGGTTTGGGGGTGATACACAGATGTACGCAATTGCGTCACTTTGAGCAATTTACACAGCTCTTTCATAACCCGGGACATAAAGGGTGTACCTTGGTCCGTAAGCAGTTCTTTACAAATACCCACCCGGCTAAAAACAAGAGATAGCTCTTTGGCTATGGTTTTGGCCGAGGTATTTCGGAGAGGGATCGCTTCTGGATAACGGGTGGCATAGTCCATTATAACCAATATGTACTGGTGCCCCCTAGCGGACTTGATTATAGGACCTACCAAATCCATTGCGATTCTCTCAAACGGGACCTCAATGATGGGTAGAGGGACCAGCGGGCTACGGAAATGTGGCATCGGGGCCGACCTCTGACACACAGGGCAGGAGGAACAATAATTTTCTATGTCCTTCATCACCCCAGGCCAATAGAATCTCTGTAATACCCTCTCTCGGGTTTTCTCTGTCCCCAGATGACCTCCAAGAATGTGCCCATGGGCCAACTCCAACACCAACTTCCTGTAAGGTTTGGGCACCACAAGCTGCTCAACGGTTTCTTCTGCCCTTTTTGCCACCCGATACAGTAGGTCCTTCTCTACGCTGAAGTATGGGTAAGTGCAGGTATTATCTGGGTTCACTAACTCGCCATCTATTTCCACTACGTTTTCCCGTGCCTTTATTAGGGCGGGGTCTTTTAACTGTTCTGTGGCAAAATTTTCCCTGTGAACCTCCAGATCAGAAAACTCCACAGACGGTAGGTTTTCGTCTGAGGAGGTGGGCTCCTCTCCAGTTTCTTGAGTCTCCCCTGCCAATACTGACAAGGGAAATTCTGGAGAGTCCTCACCACTCTCAGAGGAGTTCTGGCTATCACATTCCTGGTACATAGGGGCACCAGTGGGGGGCTCAGGATCATCCCACAGTTCCCAGAACTTCGGAAAATCCCTTCCCACAATGGCATCATGCGGTAATTGAGATACTAACCCCACTGGATGAGAGAGGGTACCTTTGGGGGTCTCGAAACACACTGTAGTCACTGGATACTCTCGGGTGTCCCCATGCACACAAATAACAGCTACCTTGCTATTCCCAGAGACCTCTGTTTTAACTAATTCAGCCTTTATCAGGGTCACAAGGCTACCTGAATCCAGTAATACCACAACATTTCTACCATTAATACACATTTTGCATAAATGTTTCTCAGTTCCCCGAATGGCAGTGCATGCGACTGTCGCACACAGCGACTGACGTCTGCCCGTCAGAAAGTCACACTGCATGGGTTCCTCCACAACCGGGCAATTGGCTGCAATATGTCCCGCTTGCCGGCAGCGGTAGCAAACAATCCATTTGGCTGCCTCTTGAGCCCCTGACTTCCCAGGCTGTTCTCGCCAAACTTTGGGTAGAGCTCCCACCCTCTCACTCTCTCCACCCTCACCCCTTGGAATCCTCTTATCCGCCCCTGGGGATGGTCTGGTCTTAGGGTGGAAAGTCCGAGAGTCTCTGGAAGAGGCCGTCAGGTTCTCTGTAGCCAAGTATTTCTCTACACGATCCACAAGACCACCGGCCGTCTCTGGGTCTCCATGGCTTACCCACTTTTGGATGGCAGTAGGAAGAGCTCTCAAAAACCGATCCATTACAACACGTTCCACAATCTCTGGTGCGGACAAAGTCTCTGGCTGTAGCCACTTCCGGCTCAGGTGAATGAGATCATACATTTGAGACCTGGGGGGTTTTCCAAGCTGGAAAGTCCAGTTATGCACACGCTGAGCCCGGACAGCCAGGGTGACACCCAGCCTTGCCAATATTTCAGCTTTTAGCATCACATAGTCTTTTGCTTGGTCAGGCTCTAGGTCATAGTAAGCCTTCTGCGATTCACCAGTTAACAGAGGAGCCACCAGTCCAGCCCACTGCTCCTCAGGCCACTTTTCTCTTTCAGCAGTCCTTTCAAATGTGGTCAAAAATACCTCTGGATCATCCTCTCCAGTCATTTTTGTCAATAAACGACTCACCCCAAAGGACGCGGTATTAGTGGGACGGCTTTCCTCACTGGTCTGCGGACGTTGCTGCATTACTGCTTCCATTTGTTGTAGTCTCTGCTCTTGCTTCTGTAACAGGTCTATGAAGCGGGCCTCAGATTGCTGCTGGGCTTGTTGATGAGCTTGCTGCTGGGCTGCAAGGCTCCTTTGCAAACCTGCATTTGTCTGCTGTTGATTGGCATTTGCTAGAGCCAGCTGTTTCAGTATCTCCTCCATGCTGGCTTAAAAAAAACTGCCACTGGTTCTCCACCAACTGTGAGGGGGTTAACTCGGTAGCGGGTGTGTGTGACCCCCTGGTTGGGCTCCCCACACAAAAACAGGGCCAGCAGACGGAGGTTGTGGTTTTCAAAATCAAAAGGTGCGGTTTATTTCTCTATGTACAGTGACAAAAACACAGCAAAGCCAAAAAGAAACATAAACAAAATAAATCCTGGTCAGTTTGACCTCTGACTAAACATGCAGGTTTCCTAAACTAACAACTGGGATCAGCCTGGTGCTGTCCTAGTCCCTAAGTCCCTGGTTTAGTAAAAGTCCAAACAAATAGCCACACAGGCTTTGCCTCACCGCACAGGGGTTCACTCTCCCTAGACAGTCCACACAGGTCTGGTTCCAGGCATGAGCAAACACCTAATGAATCTGGGAGTTTTTATAGAGGCCTTAAACGAGCTGACAAGCTTCAGCTGGTCTCATCAACTCCCTGCCTCACGACGCCCAGCACTCTCCCTAGAGGTATGAGTCATTCATGAGCCCACTAGCCTCAGCTGGGCTTCATCAACTCCCTAGTTGTATAAGTCGGCATAAAGCCTGAATCTGGGAGAAATATATCTACCCCCCTGGATGCAACCAGGTGACTTTACCTTCCTGCTGTCACAATATATATATATATATATATATATATATATATATATATATATATATATACATCCCACCTTTGTGCAGCTACATCTCACTGCAGGCCATTAGTATGTCTGGAAGGCAAACAAGGAGAGGCAGACAGTCACGAGCCAATAAAAGAGGGCAAGCAGAGTCTGTGTCTAGAGGCAACAGTGCTGGTTGTGGACACGGTGCATCCTCATCAGCACATGGCCGTGGGACACGCTTGTCCTTCTTTTCGGCAGCTGGCCATGTTGAGCCGCAACATGCCGAAGAATTGGTAGAGTGGATGACCAAGCCGTCGTCATCCTCCTCAGGGTACTTTGTCTGGCAAAGGAGCTGCCAACGCGGCCTCTTCCCTCGGCTCAATGGCATCAGTCACTCCTTCCCTAGCCCCACCATGTCCTCCTGAGGAGTCCCCTGAACTGTTCGACCACAGTGTTGGGTACATGCTCCAGGAGGATGCCCAGCGCTTTGAAGGCTCCAATGATGGAACCCAGCCAGAGGAAGGCAGTAACGTGAGCCCAGAGAGAAGGGGTAGTAATGTGAGCCCAGAGAGAGGGGGTGCCCAACAAGGACAGCAATCTGGCAGTCATGTTCCCCCAGCTGCAGCATACTGCCTGGTTTGCTACAGTGATTAGGAGGGAGGGGATGATGAGGTCACTGACTCCACGTGGGTGCCTGATAGGAGAGAGGAGGAGGAGGCACATCTCCAACGAGGCAGGATGCCCTCCAGGGGCCAGCTTAAGGGCAGCACACCGACTGCATCACACCGCAGAGCTCCGCACGTGCAGGGCGCTGCTGTCTCTGCGCGTTATTCCAAAAGTTCTTTGGTGTGGGCCTTTTTTGAGACGAGTGCATCAGATGGCAGCGCTGCTATTTGCAACATATGTCTCAGGCGTATCTCGCGTGGCCAAAACATCACCCGCTTGGGCACCACATGCTTGATCAGACATATGTCGAGCTGCCATGCAGTTCGTTGGCAAGCACACCTAAAAGACCCACACCAAAGAACAAAGCGGACCTCTCCTCGCTCCTCATCAGCTGGGATTTCCAACCCCACTATACCTTCAGTCCTCTCTGAAACCTGCATTGAGAGGAATGAAGGTGTAGAATTAGGTGTGTCACAGCCAAGTACTTGCGGGCAATCTGCTATTGGTACACCAACGTCAGATTTTACCAGGCAAATTTCAGGCAAATTTCCCTGCCCCAGCTGCTGCACCGCCGAAAGAAGTTCACTCCCAGCCATCCACATGCCCAGTGGTTGATTGCTAGCTTGGCTAAATTGCTAGCACTTCAACTGCTGCCTTTTCAGTTGGTAGACTCTGCCCCCTTCCCAAACGCCACTTTTTCTCACGGAAGGCAATTCCGGCTCTCTACCGGCATGTGGAAGGCAATGTCTTGGCCTCACTGGACATATAAGGTGCATATTACCGCTGACTCATGGTCCAGCAGACATGGACAGGGACGTTACCCATCTTCTACGGCACATTGGGTGACTCTGCTGGCAGCTGGGAAGTAGTGTTGGAGGTTGTTCCACCACCACACCTCCAAAATGCTACTACTGGTGATTCTGACACACCTCTCTCCTCCACCCCCTCCTCTTCTTCTTCCTCCATGGCCTCTTCCTGTGCTTTGTCCTCAGAACCAGCGGTGCTCCATAGGCGTTCAAGGGGCTACACAAGTACGCAGGCCAAAAGATGCCATGCGGTGCTTGAGCTGGTGTGCTTGGGGGACAGGAGCCACACTGGGGCAGAGATTATATTAGCTCTGCAGGGGCAGGCTCAGAGGTGGTTGACGCCACGCCAGCTTAAGCCAGGAAAGGTGGTTTGCGACAATGGCACCAACCTCCTCTCCGCCCTCCGACAGGGACAACTGACCCATGTGCCCTGTTTGGCTCACGTTCTTAACTTGGTGGTGCAGCGGTTCTTGGGCAGGTACCCGGGCTTACAGGATGTCCTGAAGCAGGCCAGGAAACTCTGTGGGCATTTCCGCCAGTCATATAATGCCAGTGCTCGGCTGGCTGACCTCAAAAAGGAATACAACCTGCCCAAGAACCGCCTAATCTGTGACATGCCCACCAGGTGGAACTCTACGTTGGCCATGCTGCAGCGGCTGCACACGCAGCAGAGGGCCATCAATGAGTATCTGTTGCAAAATGGCACCAGGACAGGGTCAGGGGAGCTTGTTTTTTTCCCCCACGCCAGTGGGCCATTATCAGGGATGCATGCACTGTCCTGTCACCATTTAAGGAGGCCACGAGGATGGTGAGCAGTGACAGTGCATGCATCAGGGACACTGTCCCTCTTGTCCACCTGTTGGAGCACACACTGCGTGGAATAATGGACAGGGCACTTGAGGTAGAACAGAGGGAGGAAGAGGAGGACTTCCTTACCTCTCAAGGCCCCCTTTATACAGACAGTGTTCCTGCTGGCCCGCCTATCACACAGGAAGAGGAGGAGGAGGAGGATTGTGTCAGCATGGAGGTGGAGCCTAGCACTCAGCATCAGCAGCAGTCTTCAAGGGATCAATTACAGTCTCAAGAAACCCATGGACTTGTACGTGGCTGGGAGGAGGTGGCTGCGGATCATGTCGTCCTGAGTGACCCAGAGGACTCCGGACCGAATGCCTCAGAAAACCTACGCTGCATGGCCTCCCTGATCCTGCAAAGCCTGCAGAAGGATCCTCATATTTGTGCTATCAAGGAGAGGGATCATTACTGGCTGGCAACCCTCCTTGATCCACGTTACAAGGGTAAGGTTGCAGACCTTATCTTGGCATCGCAGAGGGAGCAGAGGATGAAACATCTTCGGGAGGCCTTGTATATAGGTCTGTGCAACGCGTTCCCAGAGACTGGGAGGTTACAAATTCCTGGTCCTGGACAACGTGTTGCTGAGGCTTCGGTCAGTCAAAGAATGAGCAGTGGAGAAGGTGGCCGTCTGACCGATGTGTTCAGACAATTTTTTAGTACGCAGTACCAAGGTATGATCGGTTCCGGCAACCATCACCAGCATCTGGTTTACATGGTGCAGGAATACCTAGGGGCAAGATCAGACTTGGACACCTTTCCCACCGAAAATCCTCTGGGTTACTGGGTCTTGAGGATGGATCACTGGCCAGAGCTTGCACAGTATGCAATTGAGTTACTGGCCTGTCCTGCATCCAGCGTTCTTTCGGAACGCACATTCAGTGCTGCTGGAGGCTTTGTAACTGATCACAGGGTGCGCCGGTCCACCGACTCGGTCGATCGACTGACCTTGATAAAAATGAATCAGTCTTGGATCACCACCAGCTACCAAGCACCTGTTGCTGATGTAACCGAGTCATTTTTTTAAAATGTCAGATCCCTTCAAGACTGCCTATGCTGATGCTGAGTGACTATCCTGTTATGCTGAGTGACTATCCTCTTCCTCCTCAATGATCATGCTGATAGCTTGTAAGAACATTTTTGGTTCTGGGCACCGCCACCAGTGGCTAAGGCCCAATTTTTCAGCCCCTGTTTAACAGGGGCGTGTAATTACAATTTTTGATGCAATACTTTGCAGCAGGGCTCATTCCTGCGCTCCAACTAGAGTATCTGTGAGGGGTTGCAGTGTTGTGGCACCAGTGCCTAAGGCCCAATTTTTCAGGCCCTATTTAACAGAGGCGTGTAATTACAATTTTTGATGCAATACTTTGTAGCAGGGCTCATTCCTGCGCTCCAACTAGAGTATCTGTGAGGGGTTGCAGTTTTGTGGCACCGCCACCAGTGGCTAAGGCCCAATTTTTCAGCCCCTGTTTAACAGGGGCGTGTAATTAAAATTTTTGATGCAATACTTTGCAGCAGGGCTCATTCCTGCGCTCCAACTAGAGTATCTGTGAGGCCTAAGGCCCAATTTTTCTGCCCCTGTTCAACAGGGGCATGTAATTACAATTCTTGATCTAATATTTCACAGCAGGGCCCATTCCTGCGCCCACCAAGAGTAACTGTGAGGGCTTACAGTGTTGTGGCAACACCACCACCACCACCAAAGGCCCAATTTTTCTACCACTGTTCAACAATGGCATGTAATTACAATTCTTGATGTAATAGTTCACAGCAGGGCCCGTTCCAGCGCCCACCAAGAGTAACTGTGAGGGCTTACAGTGTTGTGGCAACACTAACACCTAAGCGCCAAATTTCTGCAGAGTATATACGGCAGGCCCCTACTTTCAAACATCCAACTTACAAACGACTCCTACTTGCAAACGGAAGGAGACAACAGGAAGTGAGAGGAAATCTACCCCTAGGAAGGGAAATTCTCTCCTGTAAGAGTTAATATGGGAAAAACGTGTCTCCTCTCCACTGATGCTTTATCACCAATCCTTGTTTCACTAAAAACCCCAAATTTAAAAAAAGAAATTGTCATTGGGACAGAAAGTGAGGTGAAATGTTCTGAAGAGGTGCACAGACAATAAAACAAATGTTACAGGAATGATAACCCTTCCCTATGTTTTCCAAAAAGCTTAAAAATTTATTTTTTGGCTGGAGCTGCACTTTAAAAATGTACCAGTTCAAAATTACAAACAGATTCTACTTAACAACAAACCTACAGTCCCTGTCTTGTTTGCACCGCCTGTATACTGCTGTTCAGAGTATATTGGGCCTGGGGGCCCCACGCCTTTCCTTTTTTAAATTTGGGTGCGGGGTTCCCCTAATATCCATACAAGACCCAAAGGGGATGGTAATGGGCTGGGGGGGGGGGGGGTACCCAAGCCATTTTTCTCAATGATTTTCAACCCGTATTGACGGGACCACACATTACATTAAAGCCGCAAGCAGTTTTAAATGACTTTTTTTCCTTTAGAAATGTCATTTTGTGCAGGGACAGTTCTAAACACGGGAAACACGTGCCACTTCACAGGCATACTTTAGACACCCCCCAGGTATGATATTTAAAGGAATATTTCACTTTTTTTTTTTCACTTTAAGCATCATTAAAATCACTGCTCCTGAAAAATCTGCAGTTTTTAAAACTTTTTTTTGCATTGATACATGTACCCTGGGGCAGGACCTGGGTCCCCAAACCCTTTTTAGGACAATAACTTGCATATTACCCTTTATAATTAGCACGTTTGATTTTGAACGTTCGAGTCCCATAGACTTTAATGGGGTTCTAAAGTTTGCGCAAACCTTCGGTCCATTCGCAGGTTCTGGTGCGAACCTAACCGGTATATAAAGTGATTGTTGTTCTTCTGCCATTACAATTGGGTTATATTATGTGGCCAGATAGTGCTTATCAGGCTTAACGCCATATCACTGTTGTACATTAGACAATATGATCTTTGCAGGCATTCTAGCGTTGTTATGGCGACATGTCTGTAAACATTTTAACACGTCTGTCATTTTTGGGTCAGTTGTCTATAAAAAAAAAAAAAAAAACACAAGTTGATGCATTAATTAGTCTACTGGCCTATTCTAGGTTACTGCAATGAGCTTTGCACTGCAAAAGGCAGCTTAGCTCCATCTGGATTTCCATAGCAACCTGTACATGTCAAATTGGTTCCCCTAGTGTTTATTCTGCCAGAAGCCACTCCGAGCACACAGTATATTTCCTACAATACAGAACAGGGAGGCCCATTGTGGCAATATAAACTCAGACGCTGTACTGTTGCAGTGACACATGAATTACGCATTGTCATGCTAATCGGAATCAGTTTAGTGAAGCATTGTAACACAACAGGGCTGAGCCAGATGCCCACAACAGAGCGTCACTGTTGAGAAACATAACCCTCCTTCGCTTGTGTCTCACTCCGAGGGTCTCTAGCTTCATCATTAACATCCAACACGTCACATGCGTGCAGCTACCTGGAGGAGGAACCAGTGGAAATTGCACTTGAGAGATGCTAAGACTTCATGTGTAAAGGCAAAGTGTTAGAAGCTGTGATCACAGAGCAGACTTCATTATTTTACTGAATATAGAAAACCGATATCTGATTAATTTATGGGTTACTATATACAGTTGTGCTCAAAAGTTTACATACCCTAAAATTTATGATTTCTTGGCCATTTTTCAGAGAATATAAATGATAACACAAAAACCTTTCTTTCACTCATGGTTAGTGTTTGGCTGAAGCCATTTATTATCAATCAACTGTATCTACTCTTTTTAAATCATAATGACAACAGAAACTACCCAAATGATCCTGATCAAAAGTTTACATACCCTGGTGATTTTGGCCTGATAACATGCACACAAGTGGACATAAAGGGGTTTGAATGGCTATTAAAGGTGGTTACCGTCCTCACCTGTGATCTGTTTGCTTGTAATTAGTGTGTGTGTATAAAAGGTCAATCAGTTTCTGGATTCCTGACAGACCCTTGCATCTTTCATCCAGGGCTGCACTGACGTTTCTGGATTCTGAGTCATGGGGAAAGCAAAGGAATGGTCAAAGGATCTGCGGGAAAAAGTAGTTGAACTGTATAAAAAACAGGAAAGGGATATAAAACGTTATCCAAAGAATTGAGAATGTCAATCAGCGGTGTTCAAACTCTAATCAAGAAGTGGAAAATGAGGGGTTCTGTTGAAACCAAATCACGGTCAGGTAGACCAACTAAAATTTCAGCCACAACTGCCAGGAAAATTGTTTGAGATGCAAAGAAAAACCCACAAATAACTTCAGGTGAAAGACAGGACTCTCTGAAAACATGCGGTGTGGCTGTTTCAAGATGCACAATAAGGAGGCACTTGAAGAAAGATGGGCTGCATGGTTGAGTCGCCAGAAGAAAGCCATTACTACGCAAATGCCACAAAGTATCCCGCTTACAATACGCCAAGCAGCACAGAGACAAGCCTCAAACCTTCTGGCACAAAGTCATTTGGAGTGTTGAGACCAAAATGTAGCTTTTTGGTCACAACCATAAACACTACATTTGAAGAGCAGTCAACAAGGTCTATGATGAAAGGTACACCATTCCTACTGTGAAACACGGAGGTGGATCGCTGATGATTTGGGGATGTGTGAGCTACAAAGGCACAGCAAATTTGGTCAAAATTGATGGCAAGATGAATGCAGTATGTTATCAAAAAATACTGGAGGAACATTTGAATTCATCACCCAGGAAGCTGCGCATGGGACGTACTTGGACATTCCAACATGACAATGATCCAAAACACAAGGCCAAGCAACCTGTCATTGGCTACAGCAGAATAAAGTGAAGGTTCTGGAGTGGCCATCTCAGTCTCCTGACCTCAATATCATTGAGCCACTCTGGGGAGATCTCAAACTTGCAGTTCATGCAAGACAGCCCAAGAATTTACAGTAACTGGAGGCTTTTTGCCAAGAGGAATGGGCAGCTTTACCATCTGAGAAGATAAAGAGCCTCATCCACAAATACCACAAAAGACTTCAAGCTGTCATTGATGTTAAAGGGTGCAATACATGGTATTAAGAACTGGGGTATGTAACTTTTGATCAGGGTCATTTGGGTAATTTCTGTTGTCATTATGATTTAAAAAGAGTAAACACAGTTGATTGATAATAAATGGCTTCAGCCAAACACTAACCATGAGTGAAAGAAAAGTTTTTGTGTTATCATTCATATTCTCTGAAAAATGGCCAAGACATCATAAATTCTGCCAGGGTATGTAAACTTATGAGCACAACTGTACATGCACAACCCAGGGCTTATTGGGGCTCAAGATTGGGATACATGAATGACTCCCAAAGTAATAAAGAGAATTTGTCAAGTATGAGCAGCTATATTGACAATTTCGTGAGCAGAGGTCATTAATGACAAGAAGCACTGACTAAATTTAGAAGCGCCAGGTAACTTTTTCTGTCTGAATAGAAAAAGAAAAGAGGGTGCACTGGCCTAGTGCATTATCCAACAGATTTATTAAAAGATATGAATAAAATCATAAAGATGTCTATTACCAAACATAGGTTAAAAACACGCTCATAAGGCCACATGTGTGGCTATCTCTCATCGGATGCTCGAATCACCGAACCCGGGAGTGGGGGGGGTCCTGGATGAGACCCCTCTGGCTGATGCGTTTCAAAGGACTGGCCTTCTTCTTCAGAGCCTAGCTTGAAATGGCTTAATTCACAGTACTTATAACTTTTTCTGTCTGGCAGCAAGGTCTGAGAACTAAGACTGCGCACAGGTGCACATTCCTAGTTCCCTGCTGTAGCATAGGTAATGTTTATTGGTACGGGGCATTATACCTGAAGACTGAAAAAGGGTGTATTGCTGTCACAAAGCAGTTAAAGAATGATAAAATAGTCTGCCACTGCATTATAGTAAAAATTACTAACTGGAACTGGTGAAAACAGTGGAGAAACCAGGATACCGGCACTCCAAATGGCCATAGCAGTCTTTAAATAATAGGCAAACCATTACTGAATTCCCCTTCTAGTCATTTGCACTACATTATTAAAAAAAAAAAAACCCTATACAGTGAACTTGCCCACTAATTTTGCCCCACTAGGGTAACTGAATGCTATAAAAGTGTAGGATAGAAAATGGTGTTATTGATAACAACCAATTAGATTTTTCCTTTTTATTTTGAGTTTAACACTGAATAATGTCAAGTTTATCCGATTGCTATCTATGGACGACACCATTACTTTCTTTTTCTGTCACTTTTATAGAATGGACCCTTAGTACTCTAAAATATTAGTATGGATTACACTGTAAAAGCCTAATACCAGCTAAATGAATATGTACAATACTGCAACTAAAAAAGTAAGTCAGACACAAGAGTCACAAAAGTGGGTGAAGAAATGGGTTTTGTGTAAATTACCACTATGAGTTATTGCCGTTATAATAAAAAAAATATACATATAACTTATAAAAGCAAGCTGTAATACATTTTTTTAAAGATCATGACCACTCAGCATAAGCGTTACATATACGTGACAGTCAAAGAATAGTCTCTCCCGCATACTCCACTATATCAAGGGACTTACTGGTCATTATTGGTCGTCTCATGTCATTCAATACAAAATACAGATAATTCATTTTGATTAAGAGACTTCATGCGATGGGCAAATTAACAAGCAGATGGGCGACAGAAATTGTAAACACAGTTCGACTTACCTTTATGTTGATCAAACACTGAGGAGTTGCTGAAATCCATGTTTTTTCTCTCTTTATTTGCAGAAAAGACGGCGTGTATGACATCAGCTGGGTTCCAGGATGGAGCTGCTATTTTACAGCAATATCTGCATGTGCTTACAGCATTGCCTTTGTATGTGATGACACAAAAATTGCATTATGGATACTGACTGGTGCCTGGGATAAATCCCATAAATATCACAGCATGGTATTCCTTGTTAGTTAGGATTCACTCATTGCTAAATGATGGCAAACCGTGTTGGCGAGCCAGTGTGGAATTGTGGTGAATGAATCATGTCTTTTGTTATAACTGGTGTAGAGGCAATGCAGCTCTCTCCAGCATCAGAAACAGGAATGTTGCTATAAAGCAAATAGAGATCTCAGAGGATGAATGATTACTGGAGTCACAGAGCCGCAGACTGAGCATGTGCGAGGCTGTCTGTGTACCACTGATTGTAATGTACAGCACTCACTATAGATATCAAACACACTTAAAGTGTTGCAGGGGGAGGACGCTAACTGGATTCAAGGCAGAACAGAATTCTACCACAAAGAAACGTGAGAACACAAGATACATACAGTGCTGTGAAAAAGTATTTGTCCCCCTTCCTGATTTTTTATTTTTTTTTGCATATATTTATTGTTCTTTCTTTTTTGTTCCATAAAGGTTTATTAGAATTTTTAAAAAGACGTATGCATAACATTCAATCTAAGTGCAGATACATTCGGTACATAAGAATAAAGAGGGAGAGATAAGTGAAAAGGCACCCTACCAAACAGATGTGCCCAAGGATCTATAGAAAATACTTATTTCGGTACGAAAAAGCGTATAAAAAAAGGGTTAATAAATCTGTCACCCTGATAATCACCCTGAATAACTACTGTATATCCAGTCTGGTTGCTTACTGGGTGTCATCGAGAAAATTGCATTTTTTTTTTTTTTTGCATATTTGTCACACTTAAGCCTCGTACACACGATCCGACTTCCATCGGACCTTTCCGTGGATTTTTGTCCGAAGGGCATTATCCGTAAGCTTGTTCTGCATACAGACGGCAGTACATTTTCAGCCAACATACACCAAACTTTGTGATTTTTCAGCTCTTTACCGCCACCCTTTGGGCAACTTCTGCTATTGTTGTCTGATGTTTAGCATTGGTTCGGAGCATGCGTGTTTGTACTTTGGATTTTAGTCCGACGGATTTGTGTACACACGATCGGATAATCCGACGGAACACATTTGTTGACAGACAATTTGAGAGCATGCACAGCCAATATTTGTTGTCGGAAATTCCGACAACAATTGTCCGATGAAGCATACAGACGGTCGGATTATCCGACAAAACACGTCCGTCGGACAATTGTTGTCGGAATATCCGATCGTGTGTACGGGCCTTTAAAGTGGTTGGAAACCACTGGTGCTTAAAAAATAAAATAAAAAATTCATGCAAGGGAATGTCATAATGTGCTAGTATGCATTGCATACTAACACATTATAAGAAACTTACCATAGAACAAAGCCCTCCCGCGCCACAATGTCCCAGCTGAGAGGGCTGACATCTTCCCCCCAGTCTACCTTCCGGGGTCGCAGCCTCCGGCTACCCGAGTGGCCGGGGGGTGCAATGACGTCACTCCCGCACATGCGCGTGGGAGCTGTAGTTTCCGGCATGGGCTCTGAAGGTCTGGCACTGTAAGTCGGACCTTTAGAGCGCATGCGCCAATGATGTCATCAGCTGCATTCACTCTTAATATCTCCTAAATGGTGCAAGTTTAGGAGATATTCACAGTATCTACAGGTAAGCCTTATTATAGGCTTACCTGTAGGTACAATTGGCAGTATAGAGTTTACTATAATTTTAAATTGTTACTAAACTGTTGGTATTTGACCCCATAAAGACTTTCAAAACACTTTAGGAATGTAAAGCTTTGTCAAGCTTTTTGAAGACAATTTCCTCCTTTTATTGCGTCTTACAGGTAAGCTAACAGGAGTGCAATTCGTTTTGCACTCCTGTGACCAGTTTTCAGTGGAGAGTGGTCTGAAGTCTGCTCTCTGCTGACGTCACTGCCATCAGTCGGGGCAGCGCGTCATCACGACTTCCCAAGTCGGGATTCGCCAGCTGCCCTGATTGATGGCAGTCTCAGCGTATATTGTTTTGCCCAAAATAGGGGATAGATTTATGGCATTTTAACTATTTATTTATTTTTTACTAGTAATGGCGGCGAGCTGCGTTTTTAGCGGGACTGCGACATTGTGGTGTACAGATCGGACACTTTTGACACTTTTTTGGGACCACTGACATTTATGCAGCAATCAAGGGGTTAAGTGTGTCCTAACGAGGTGTTTCTAACTGTATGGGGGATGGCCTGCCTGGAAGAAGAGAGAGAATGCTGATCCTAATCACTAGAATCAGCAGATCTCTCTCTCCAACCCTGACAGGAGGGGATCTGTCTGTTTACACTGAGGCCTCGTACACACGACCGAGTTTCTCGGCAAGAACCAGCAAGAAACTTGCTGGCAGAGATGTCTTGCCGAGAAATTCGTTCGTGTGTATGGTTTCCCGTCAAGAAAACCGACAAGTAATCTCGACGAGAAAATAGAGAACCTGCTCTCTATTTTCTCGTTGAGATTCTCGTCAGCCTGTTTCTCGACGAGAAAAGTGAGTGTGTGTACACTTACCTGTCCTCCGGGAAGCCCGCGCATGTTCGAAATGAATTTGACGCATGCGCGGTAGCTTCCTAGGCATAGGTAGGGTATACCAAGATGGCGGCGACGGCATCGAATGTGATGAGCGCATGCTCGTCGTAGTCTATGATGTCACCGCGTACGCTCCATTCAAAGAACCGCGGGTTCTTTGAATCGAGCATCTGTACACTCGGCCGGGAAAAGTTTCTTGTCCAAGGATCTCGTCGAAAAAAACGACGTGTTTTTTTCGACGAGAAACTCGGCCGTGTGTACGAGGCTTGACAGTTCCTCGTTCTGGCTCTCTGTGGAGCGATTGGCTTTCCAAAAATGTTGTTATTCACAGTTTATTTACTGCATTGTGGATTTACTCAGATTATTTTGTGTAATATTAAGATTTGTTTTATGATCTGAATCATTTAAAGTGGTATTAAAGGTTCAGCTTAAAAAAAAAACCAAAAAAAACATGTCATACTTCACTTACCTGCTCTGTGCAATGGTTTTGCACAGAGCACCCCCGATCCTCTTCTTCTCGAATTCCCCACCGGTTGCCCTGGCTCCTCCCCCTTCACCAGTGCCCCCCAATAGCAAGCTGCTTGCTATGGGGGCACTAGTGAGTGCTCGCTCCCGAGCCCTGCTCTATGCGTCCATAAGACACATAGAGCCGCATCTCGGCCCCGTCCCTGCTCTCTCCTCATTGGCTCACTAGCTTTGATTGGCTCCCATTGCTGTCTCATCCAATGAGGAGAGGGAGTCCTGGGACAGCCGTGGCTCTCGTACACATTGCTGGATCAGGAAGGAGCTCAGGTGAGTATTAGGGGGGCTCAGCACACAGAAGTTTTTTTTTACCATCATGCATAGAAGGCTAAAGATGTCTAAGCACGGTGTTCAAGTAAATTAAGTAAAGTATTCCTGGAGTAGAGATGTCTGTGTAAAGTGTCTTAATGTAACGATGTCAGAGAATGGATAAAGGTCAAGTGATTTTTCCCTCTTACCAATTACCAGACCGCTCCGATGTCTTCGGGACAGGAACTCGTGTAGCAGATCTACTGTCTTGATCTGTCAATGTGAAGCTTGACACACACCGACAGGCAGGCGACCGGACAGCAAATGGCAGAGCTATGCCTCTCAGGTTACGGGTTGGAAGGTGGTACTCTGCATGGTTGGCCTGCAAACTTTCTCTCCCTGTTGCACAGAGAGGTCCGTCCTGCGTCAGGCCCAGGAGGAAGAGAGCTCCACGTGGGCTTTTGCTTCTTTTATAGCTACTCCCAGCAATCTCTTGATGGCAGCAAAGATCTCTGGGATATGTAGTCCTGGCACTTAATCGTGCAAAGCAATTATCTGATAGGGAGACTATTCATCCCACAATCCTTTTGTTTGTCACACAAATATGATTTCACCTGATACACTGATCACTAGAGGGACAGACAATGCTTTGTGATACTGGAAGGTACGGGCTTTATGATTGTAGTCCATATTGCTACATCCTCCCCCCACTTAAACGTCTTTGGTCCCTAAAGACAGAGCATAACTTGGTGGAATCACTTTACTGTATCCTGAAAGCTAAACAATTAACCATCTAACAAACTAGAAATTGCAACAGCTAATGACTGACTTAATGAAGGGTCTTCTGATAACAAATTATACTGTAGCATGGCCCCCTTGAGGACTGCTGAGAATTACCTGCTCATCTGCACTACCAAGTGAACCTTCCAACCCACTCGACACTCTGGGTTCAGACATCCTTGCAGCGCTGTGTGGCAATATTCAAACAACTCAGTGTAATTAGGTTCTAGAGATATTTTACTTGAACCAAATAAAAGTAGAAGTTGTTACAAAGAGGAAGTAATAAATCTGCTGAGCTTTAATCAACAGCACTAACTCAGAAGAATTCTTCCCAAACGCACAAGACAGAGTTTAACAACGACAATACGATATACATATATGTACACTTCCTTTACATATAGTGTCACCCCCTAGTGGATGTTTTAGTTAACTGCTTATACTGTTACACTATAGAAGATGGAACCTGGCCAGCCTACATGCTATTCTAAGAAGGGAGAGCGGGTCTAGGGAGGAGTAATATAGGGGTCTTTCTATAAGTGATGGCAATAAAGTCCTCCTTGCAGATCTGATGTTCTTTACCGGCTAGTTGGAGATATTTAACTGTAATCCATTTGGGTATAGTGAAAATGGTGGATTCCTCGCAATAAAGAAAGCTAAAGGTGTCTGAGCACAGTGTCCAAGTACTGCAGTAAAGTTTTCTTGGAGTAAAGATGTCTGTGCAAAGTGTCTCAATATGATGGTGGTAAAGAATGGATAAAGGTCAAGCAATTTACCCTCCCACCAACGACCAGACCGTTCTGATGTCCTCTGAACAGGAACTTGTGTAGCGACACTCATTCAGCGGATCCCTGTCTCGATCTCCCGATGTGAAGCTGCCATACAAACTGACAGACAAGTGACCGGAGTGGTGCTGGAAAGGATGTCAGACAGTGAACAACAGAGCTAGGCCCCTCAGGCCACGGGTTGGAAGTTTGTCTCTGCGTGGTAGGCCGCGACCTCTCTCTCTCTGTTGCACAGAGAGGTCCGTCTTGAGTCAGGCCCAGGAGGAAGAGCGTACGCGTGGGCTTTGGTGGCTTTTATTGCTACTCCCAGCAATCTTCAGGTGGCAGTGAAGAACTCTGGGATATGTAGTCCTGGCACACAATCGTGCAAAGCAATTATCTGACGGGGGAACTATTGGTCCCACAATTCTTTTATTGGGCACACAAATATGATGTCACTGGATACATTGAGCACTAGAGGGACAGGCAATACCCAGCAATGCTAGAAGGTACAGTGCTTTATGTTTGTAGTCCATACTGCTACATCCTCCCCCCACTTGTAAGTCTTTGGTCCCTAAAGACAGAAAACAACCTGGAATCACTTTACTGCATTGTAGAAGCTAAACAATTAACTATATAATAGACTAGAAGTTGCAACAGCTAATAACTGACTTAGTGAAGGGTCCTCTGATAGCAAATTATATACATCAACAGGAGAAGAAGTCATATTAAGTTTAGACAGGCCAATAATAAATAAGTGGCCCACCCAGTAGTGTCAGGGGGTGGATTAAGGTCATCCTTTACTAAAGACTCTGTAAAGTAGGCAAGTGCTTGACTGGGACGTTGAGTAGTAGGTATGAGTTCATCTGACTGTCATAATTCAATCTTTTTGGGGGACATATCTTTTGTCTTAACCGAGAATGTGTCTTCCAGTGACTTGGTTCCCTGTTCTGCTTCCTAAAAACTGCATCCAGCTTCCGGTTCAGGTTCTATTTCGGTCTCTGTAGCCTCCTACACATGATCGGATATCCTATGGATTCTAATCCGATGGTTTTGTCCATCGGAAATCCGATGAAGCTGACTTCCATCAGTCTTGCCTACACACCATCAGTCAAAAAACCGACCGTTCCAAACGCGGTGACGTAAAACACTCCGATGAGGCGAGAAAAATTAAGTTTAATGCTTCTGAGAATGCGTCGACTTGATTCTGAGCATGCGTGGGTTTTTTATCCAATGGACTTGCCCATAGACGATCGGAATTTGCTATCGGTTTTTGATCCATCGGAAAAATTTAAAACGTTCTATTTTTTAAAACTGATGGAAAAAAGACCGATGGGTCCCATACACGATCGGTTTGTCCGATGAAAAAAGTCCATCGGACTGTTTTTATCGGTAAAACCGATCGTGTGTACAGGGCTTGATTCTACTTCAGGCTCTGGCCCCAGCTCTGGGATTGTCTCTCTTCTTGTAGTAGTAGGAGGGATGAGAATATCAGCCCTATCAGATACTTCACGGGGTTCCAGCTTGACCTCCTCATTTCCCTTAAGTGGGCTGGGAGCTACCATCTCAGTGTCAGGCAAGTGGGAGTCATCCTTGATAAAACCCACGTGACTGGGTGAAACATGTTGGATCTACTACTACGATGGTGACGTTCTTTTCGTCATGGATGATTACGTAAGGCCGGCGCATGCGCAGTACACGGCTTTGAAGCAAGCAGCGGCTATCTTTGTGTGAGCTAATGGAATGGCGCTTTTGGTTTACTGGCAAATGCTACACAACGGCCAGCAGAATCCCCAGCCCGGCTCTCTGGACTGAATACAGAATAACCCCAGCTGAACAAATCCTACCGCAGTGTGTAACTTTCAGCCACTTGTGGACTGGAATGGAGATACAGTATTGGGACAGCAGCTGGAGGATCAGAGTTCTCTGTGCAACAAGGCTGGGTGAGCGGACCGTAGGTCCATGCGATTCTGCTAATATATTGTTAACCACTATAGGCCCGCGCTATAGCCGAACGACAGCTACAGCGCGGACCTAGAATGCCGGGAGGCCGTCAATTGACCTCCTCCCCTTTCCTCGTTCCCCGCGCGCGCTCCCGAGCGCGCATCGGGGAACTTCTGTGCCCGCCGCGTCACGCGGGTGCCGATGCACGTGCCTGGTGGCCGCGATGTCCGCCAGGTACCCGCGATCGGCATTTACAGAGCCAGGGACCAGGATCTCTGTGTGTAAACACAGAGATCCACGTCCTTTCAGGGAGAGGAGACCGATGGTGTCTCCCTTGTACATAGGGACAACCATCGGTCACCTCCCCCAGTCAGTCCCCTCCCCCCACAGTAAGAATCACTCCCTTGGGCACACGTAACCCCTTCAGCGCCCCTAGTGGTTAACCTCTTCACTGCCAGTGTCATTTTTACAGTAACCAGTCTATTTTTATAGCACTGATCGCTGTAAAAATGACAATGGTGCCAAAATGGTGTCAAAAGTGTCCGATATGTCCGCCATAATGTCGCAGTCACAATAAAAATCGCTGATTGCCGCCATTACTAGTAAAAAAAAATGATTAATAAAAATGCTATAAAACTATGCCCTATTTTGTAGACGCTATAACTTTTGCGCAAACCAATCAAACGCCTATTGCAATTTTTTTTACCAAAAATATGTATAAGAATCGGCCTAAACTGAGAAAAATAATATTATTTTTCTTTTTAAAATTGGGATATTTATTACAGCAAAAAGTAAAAAATATTGTGTTTTTTTCAAAATTGTCGCTCTTTTTTTTGTTTATAGCACAAAAAATAAAAACCGCAGAGATGATCAAATACCACCAAAAGAAAGCTCTATTTGTGGGAAAAAAAGGACGTCAATTTTGTTTGGGAGCCACGTCGCACGACCGCGCAATTGTCATTCAAAGCGTGACAGTGCTGAAAGCTGAAAATTGGCCTGGGCAGGAAGGGGGTTTAAGTGCCCAGTGATCAAGTGGTTAAATATCAATGCCATGCTCTCCTTCTGAGGTTATTGTCCTCAGCTGCATATGTTCTGGGACTGTGCTTTGTTTCAGCTCTGCAATATTTGGTTTCACCAGTGACTGATCAATTGAATTATTTAACCTACATGTGGTTATATGCCATCTCCTTTACAGGACTTTTACATCAGTTAATTACCAATATCTTGTCAAAGTAGCGGCACAATATCCCAGGGGCCCCAAGCGTACAGCCTAAATTCATCATTATCCCTGTGTATCCCCCAGCTGGGGAGCTTGCTGAGCACTAATCTTTGGTTGAGCTATCTGATCAATAATGTTATTCACCGGGTCTGGAAGCCAGTTACCAGATACCTTCTGATAGGTGGCTCTGCAGTGGGTAATAGATGCATGCACTTTATGTGACTTGTTTTTTTTTTTAATTTAGACAACGTTGTCTTGCTATTTTTAAGGAAATTTGGGTGTTGGTGATGGGTATCCAGTGTCTGTAATGTGTACAAAACAACCTTTTCGGTGCAATAAATTAATACCTTTTTCAAGCAGCTTGATCTACCCGTAGCTCTTTTTTGAGGGTCTCTTTTCCCTCTGTTTTTTATTTTTAAGTGGGAGTCTGTCCCTGGACAGCCTTCTTCTTCAGCATCAGGAACAATGGAATCGTCTTCCAAGGAGGGAACCTACAGCCAATCCAGGTGGACAGGTTTTCCTGACCCTAGGCCTCAACATTGGGGACTGATATGTCTCTGAACAAGGGGCTGGGGGTACTCGAACAGCCTCTGAAATGGGCAGCAAATGGTTTTGATGCCAAGTCTTGAGGGGGCCAGTCTTCCCTTCTGGCTGAATCTGATACACAGGGAGCCCAGGCAGTCGTTTGCGAACAATGTAGGGTTGGGAGCGCCACCTATCAGCCAGCTTATGTTTCCCTGGCACCCCTAGATTATGCAACAACACTCGATCCCCAGGCTGCAGATCCTGGACCCTCACTTTGAGATCAAAGTTCTTTTTATTCCTTTGTTCTCTGATGGTGGAAGCTTCCTTGGCTTTCTCATAAGCCACCTTTAGGTTCTTCCGGAGCCTGTCGACATACAGTGGGTACGGAAAGTATTCAGACCTCCTTAAAAATTTTCACTCTTTGTTATATTGCAGCCATTTGCTAAAATCATTTAAGTTCATTTTTTTTTCTCATTAATGTACACACAGCACCCCATATTGACAGAAAAACACAGAATTGTTGACATTTTTGCAGATTTATTAAAAAAGAAAAACTGAAATATTACATGGTCTTAAGTATTCAGACCCTTTGCTGTGACACTCATATATTTAACTCAGGTTCTGTCCATTTCTTCATCCTTGAGATGGTTTTACACCTTAATTTGAGTCCAGCTGTGTTTGATTATACTGATTGGACTTGATTAGGAAAGCCACACACCTGTCTATATAAGACCTTACAGCTCACAGTGCATGTCAGAGCAAATGAGAATCATGAGGTCAAAGGAACTGCCTGAAGAGCTCAGAGACAGAATTGTGGCAGGGCACAGATCTGACCAAGGTTACAAAAAAAAAAAACTGCTGCACTTAAGGTTCCTAAGAGCACAGTGGCCTCCATAATCCTTAAATGGAAGATGTTTGGGATGACCAAAACCCTTCCTAGAGCTGGCCGTCCAGCCAAACTGAGCTATCAGGGGAGAAGAGCCTTGGTGAGAGAGGTAAAGAAGAACCCAAATATTTCTGTGGCTGAGCTCCAGAGATGCTGTCGGGAGATGGGAGAAAGTTGTAGAAAGTCAACCATCACTGCAGCCCTTCACCAATTGGGGCTTTATGTCAGAGTGGCCCGACGGAAGCCTCTCCTCAGTGCAAGGCACATGAAAGCCCGCATGGGGTTTGCTAAAAAAACACCTGAAGGACTCCAAAATGGTGAGAAATAAGATTCTCTGGTCTGATGAGACCAAGATAGAACTTTTTGGCCTTAATTTTAAGCAGTATGTGTGGAGAAAACCAGGCACTGCTCATCACCTGTCCAATACAGTCCCAACATTGAAGCATGGTGGTGGCAGCATCATGCTGTGGGAGTGTTTTTCAGCTGCAGGGACAGGACGACTGGTTGCAATCGAGGGAAAGAGGAATGCGGCCAAGTACAGGGATATCTTGGACGAAAACCTTCTCCAGAGTGCTCAGGACCTCAGACTGGGCCAAAGGTTTACCTTCCAACAAGACAATGACCCTAAGCACACAGCTAAAATAATGAAGGAGTGGCTTCACAACAACTCCGTTACTGTTCTTGAATGGCCCAGACAGAGCCCTGACTTAAACCCAATTGAGCATCTCTGGAGAGACCTAAAAATGGCTGTCCACCAACGTTTACCATCCTACCTGACAGAACTGGAGAGGATCTGCAAGGAGGAATGGCAGAGGATCCCCAAATCCAGGTGTGAAAAACGTGTTGCTTCTTTCCCAAAAAGACTCATGGCTGTATTAGATCAAAAGGGTGCTTCTACTAAATACTGAGCAAAGGGTCTGAATACTTAGGACCATGTGATATTTCAGTTTTTCTTTTTTAATAAATCTGCAAAAATGTCAACAATTCTGTGTTTTTCTATCAATATGCGGTGCTGTGTGTACATTAATGAGGAAAAAAAATGAACTTAAATGATTTTAGCAAATGACTGCAATATAACAAAGAGTGAAAAATTTAAGGGGGTCTGAATACTTTCCGTACCCACTCTATCCTCTATAGGAGGCTTGAGAAGTGTGATCTGTTGATGTTCCGAATGCTAAGTGTACAGGTAAGTGAGCCTCTCTCCCGAACATCAATCTATAGGGGGAATAGCCGGTAGAATCATTTGAGGTACTATTGTAGGCATGAACTATTGCGGCGATATGGTCTCCCCAATGCTGTTTCTTCTCTAATGGGAGGGTTCCCCCATGGGAGGGAAACAGAGTGCGGTTGAAATGCTCAGGTTGTGGATCCCCTTGGGGGTGGTAAGGGGTCGTTCTGGATTTCTTTATGTTTAAGAGTTCACACAGCCTGCAGACCAATTTGCTCTCAAAGTCCCGACCTTAATCTGAGTGTATGGACAAATAACTTCTCCACTAGTGTCTTGGCCACTGTACTAGCTTGTTGATCCCTGGTGGGGAAAGCCTGGGCAAATCAGGTGAAATGATCTGTCACAACCAGGACATTACTTCTTCCGCACAGATCAGGTTCCAGGCACAAGAAATCAATGCACACCAACTCCATTGGCCCTTGGCTCTGTAGATGGTCCATTAGGGCTGCCCTTCTGGGCAGAGTTTTTCTCTGGATACACCGGACACAAGAGCGGCAGTAGCTTTCCACCCCCACTCATGGATGGCTGACCAGTTTAAAAGTTCTATCTGGGCCTAAGGGACCATGATCCTCATGGAGAGCGGTTAGCACAGTTAAACAATGTTTCTCAGGAAGGAACAGCTGACTCACATCTTCTGCCTTTTCAGAGGGACCTCTCCAGTATATGATCCCCTCTTCCAGCTTCATTCGTTCCCATTCTCTATGAATCACCTTGAGGATATTTAGTTGACAGCGACTTCCTTATTAGATCCCCTAGTGCAGAGACATGCAATTAACGGACCTCCAGCTGTTGCCAAACTACAAGTCCCATGAGGCATAGCGAGACTCTGACAGCAGCAAGCATGACACCCAGAGGCAGAGGCATGATGGGACTTGTAGTTTTGCAACAGCTGGAGGTCCGCTAATTGCAGATCCCTGCCCTAGTGGATCTTCCCCCTGATCCCTCCTCATGTCCTCCTTAGTCAACTGAGGCAGTTCTTGGCTGCGTACTTGGGTCAAATTGCAGTAGTGCTTTGGTACTCCCACAGGGGTGACTCCCGCTGCTTAAGCCCCTATGGCTCCCCTGTGCTTATATTCCACTCTTTGACACACAGCCTGTACTTCTTCAGGAGGTAAATTAATCCAACTCTTCTGACCATTCTGGGTGAAGTGAGGTCTTTGGGAAAGAGCGTCAGTGTCTCTATTTCTCACTCCCAGATGATATTTCAAACTGAATTGGAACTCGGACAGCGCAGCTTGACTGTGGCTTTTAGACAGGCCCATTTTCCAGGCGGCAGCACCTTCTCTTGCGTGTCCAACCACCACAATCTTCCCACTCCTTCCGCAGGTGCCTTCTTTTCTTGCAACACCCTCTGAAATGCCTGTCTCAACTGAGGATGAATCTTCCCAACAGGAGCGCCCTCAAAGACAAGGGGAGTGAGTAGTCTCCTTACCAAGTTGGTGTTGTTGCCTATCAATAGGGAAATTCTGCCGGCCCCAGGTGGTCGGGGGCATACGATAGCCAGTGTGTCGAAAGCCTCTGGTTTTCCAGCTAGAGCAGGGTCGAAGGTTATCTTGATGGGTATGTAGCCATCATATGGGCACTTCTGGGTCAAGATGCCCCAAATCTTAGGCTCCTCGAGCTTGCAAAAAGGGATGTGCTTCAAGTACTTGTGGTAAAAGTCTTGATATAGCAGTGTAACCTGAGCTTCAGTGTCCAGCAAAGCTTGTGTATATACAGTATGCCCTCTACTTGTAGCGACATTATGGGGGAGGGCCCACTAAATTCTTGGGTAGGTTTCTTACAGGCGACTCTATGGTTTGTGCCTTAGCCAACCTCTTTGAAGGCGGTAGAGTTGGTTTAACTACTTGCTTGGCAAGATGTGCATTGATTTCCAGTCCCCGACATCCATTCTCCGAAGATTTTGTTTTTTTGTGGCCCCCTTAGGTACCAAGTGTTAGAGGGCACTGGGGGCTTGCGTCCCCTTTTCTTCTTGTATCTTTTCTTGTCTCTTCTCCTGTCTCTGGAGCGCAGGTTTCCCTTGGGACTCTCAACTAGCTCCTTCACTGTGGTCCCTTAAAGTTTCCCGCCTGCTTTGGGAAAAGCAATTTCTGTAAGGCTCTTAGGACTTCGGTGAGTAGTTGAGGGCTAATGCTGGATTTAGGGCACTTAGCTCGGAAATGTCTGACCTCCCCGCATCCATAACATCTCTTTTCTCGCTCTGGGTACAGTTTTTGTTCACTTGAACAAGCCCCTTGCTCCTGGACCTTCGCTTGGGTCTCCATCACTCGCATCAGAGCATGATACATTTGCGTTTGGGCCTAAGCTACCTAAGCCATCAGTTCGGTTGGCCTGAGTTCTGCTACTGGTTTATGGACATCAGGGAGGACCAATCCCTTTGGTTCAGACTCAGTTCCACTATCCTCATAGGAAAATTTCATTTTGGCATGGACGGCTCGGCCCATCACTTTCTCTTTGTTCCCAGTAGCAGAGTTTACTTCTCTTGATCGTTGACTTTTCTCTTCCAACAGAGCCTCTTCCTCTTGTACCTCCCTTATCAGTTCAGAATAGGTGGGTACCATCTGAGTTCTTCTCAGCAATAATTTCATCACGATAAGATGATTGGGCCAGGCCCTGTGCAGCACCCAGTCCAGACAGGCTTGATCAACATCTTTAGGGTCAATGCCCTTCTTCAGGATAATTTGATGCAGTATGCTGTCTACTCGGGAGATGTATTCGGATAGACTCTCTCCCCTCTGTTGATGAATGTGGTTGAATTTATACATCAAATCAGCAGTAGTTTCGACCCTTCCGAAAACAGCATATAAGGCATCTATGTAGTCCGTGGCAATACAAGCCCTCTTGCCCATCCTCAGGTTACGAATCACATCAGCTGCTGGGCCTTGAAGGCTCTCACTAAGCCGTTGTTGTTTTGCAGCCTCTGGGACACTCCACTCTTCCATGGCCTGTAGGGCCTGGCTCATCCATGTTTCAAACTCGTCTTCTCCCACAGGGGTCGGCAATTGCCCTGAGGAAATTGAAGCCTTCGTTAACTCTGATTAGCATTCCCATCTCCATTATTCACCAAGCTATCGACTAATCGACTCATATCCCTGTAGAACGAGAGGGGAGGAGCACTGGTCTCTTGCAAATTGGCTCCCACAAGTACAGGACCCGTCTCGTGAGTTTTTGCAGAGGGCAGCTTCTCGGTCTGTTCTCTCTCCATTTTGAGTGGGAACACCCTTGCAGTCACCTCTTCAGTCAGACGTACCTCTTCCTCATGAAAGCACACCGGTACCTCCTCCTGACATTCTATCAGTGCACTCAGCCACCTTCTGATCTCTCTCTCGGTGTGCTCATTTCCCGAGATCTCCAGAACGGTGCTTTTGACTTCTACCCCAAGCAACTGCGGCCATTGAGGCGGTCTTCTACGCAGATTGCGGCTCCAATCTAGGTTGACTAGGGCCAGCTGCAGATAGAATTCCAGACGAGCCCCCAAATGTAGCACGGCCCCCTAAAGGACTGCTTAGAATTACATGCTCATCTGCACGGCCATGACCTGGTGAACATTCCAACCATTCCATGTATTTAGGTTTTATAAATATTTTTTTTTAAATCAAAGTCTTTTTTTTAAACAAAAGAAAAGAAAAGATAGCACATACAAAAGAATATCAGAACAAAGGCAGTTGTAGAGTACAATAACTTCCAACAGTATCATACAGCAATATTCCTCTAGGATACACACATAAATGGAGGACTACATGATCGGTACCATTAAAGGTCAAACATTTTAAAGTGGTAACACGTTATGCCGCCCGGGGTCTCGCCTCATCCACCCCGCCCACCCACCCAAGAGCCCAGTAAGGAGCGAGGAGGGGGCCACATAAAACCTATCCAATCACACACAGGTTTCGGAGGCCTTGAGCCATCTGTCCCAGATTTTTTCATGTTTGGAGGGACAACCTCTATGGGAATATATAAGTTTCTTATAGGGCAATACAGTATTAACCTCCGTGATCCAGTGGGAGACAGTTGGGGGATCAGGTCTCATCCACACTCTAGCAATGACTTTCCATGCAGAGAAGAGCGTTTCATGTAGGAATATTTTGGTAAATTTATTAAAATCTGGGTCTAGGAAAATTCCCAGAAGACACGGCTTTGGCTGGAGTGTTATGGGAGAGCCCATTGTGTCATGCAGGAATCTTACCACTTGTGACCAGAACATCTGCATTTTGGGGCATTTCCACAAAAGGTGAAAAAAGGCGCCCGTCTCCCGAGCACACATAGGACAAGTACTGGAATAAAAAATTTTATACTTTGAGAGTCTAAGTGGTGTGAGATACGCTCTGTGCGTTATGAAAATTTGGGTTAGTCGGTCAGAAAGTTTGGGAGAAACCAGTTTACAGGTGTCCAGGGCATCACTCCACTCTTCGTCCTCAATGGGGCCCAACTCTCCCTCCCACCTAGTCTTTAGTGCGTATGCCATCACGGTCGTCTGAGGAAGTGATAGCATAATATAAAAATGTGAGATAAGTTTTTTAGGGTCTGGGTTTTTAACGGCTGCCATCAATGGTTTATTGCCAAGGGAGAGGTCATCTAAGGGGAATTGTGTGCGAAAGGCATGACGGAGCTGTATGTATCTAAAATTCATTTCATTAGGTAGTGTAAACTCAGTCTGTAAGCTATCAAAGGACTTTAGCTTTCCATTAGAAGTGATGTGGGATAAATAGAAAATTCCCCTGGAGCTCCATAAGCCATTATCTGGTATCCGGTTAAATTCAGGGAGGGTCGTGTTGTGCCACAGGGGAGTGTAGTCATGTAGGGGTGACAAGTGTAGCTTTACAGCAGCTATGGTCCATAACTTTCTATATTGGTACAGAAGAGTTTTGCGATCTACCGACCTGCCCTCACCCTCTGCCCCCCCAGATATCGCTACCATGGAATCCAGGGTTGGCCTGGACCATTTGGGACAAAGGAAGCATAAAAACCTGTCCCTGTCTGTTTTGTCTATATGGAAGATTTGTGATAGCTGGGCTGCAAGATAGTAGAGGTTGAAGTCAGGTAAAGCCATTCCTGCAAGGTCAGTAGGATTTTTAAGTTTGTGCCACAGGAGTTTGTGTCTATTATTGCCCCAGACAAATGGCTTCAGAAGAGCTTCCATTTATTTAAAATGCTTAAGGACCAGATACACAGGGGAGTGCCAGAGCATATACAAGATTTTAGGTAACAGTACCATCTTGATGATATTTATGCGGCCCATGACACCCAGAGGAAGGCGAGCCCAAATCTGTGTCTTCTGCTTAAGCATGTCAAACAATGGTGTTATGTTCAGTGAGACATAGTCCGTCGGGTCTCTGGTAGTCCGGATACCTAAGTATTTAATACTATCCACCCTCCTTAAGGGAAGCAGGGCTCTATCTCTGGGTGGAGGGAAACTGTCCACGGGAAGTATCTGGGACTTGTCCCAATTAATTTTAAGTCCAGAGAATGCACCAAATCTTTCTATTAGGGCTAGAGCCTGCGGTAGTGAGTTGTCAGAGTCGTCTAGGTACAGAAGAGTGTCATCCGCATACGTGCTAATCTTTTCCAAAGACCCCTCCCCTGTGCAGGCCCACTTTTCCCGTGTGAGCACGAACTGCTATGGCGAGCGGCTCTGCCGCCAGTGCATACAGCAGCGGCGACAGGGGACACCCATGTCTAGTACCCCTGGAGAGAGAAAACTGATCCGAGGGCCAGCCGTTAGCCAAAACTTTGGCCACCGGGCTTTGATAAAGGAGTTGGACCCATTTTATAAATCTGGGCCCCAATCCAAACTTGCCCAAGCAGGTCCACAGATACCGCCACTCAATGGAATCGAAAGCCTTGACGGTATCCAAGGCGACTATTATCCTGGACCCCGGGTTGTCGTGAGCAGTCTGAAGATTAATAAATAACCTTCAAAGATTGAAAGATGTGTTTCTGCCTGGCATGAAGCCCGCCTGGTCTCCATTGACCAGCGAGAGAATGACCTTGTTCAGGCGGATGGCAAGCACTTTTGCAAGTATCTTGACATCTACCTGAAGGAGGGATATGGGGCGATAGGACTTCGGAAGGTGTGGGTCCCTCCCGGATTTGGGGATCAGCACTATAGTAGCCTCCCTCATGGAGGCTGGCAATTCCGAGTGTTCAAAGATGGAGTTATACAGTGCCAGCAGCCTAGGGACCAGTAGGTCCAAGTAAGAGGAGTAAAATTCCACAGGTAAGCCGTCTGAGCCTGGGGCTTTGGACGAAGGGAATTCAGCTATGGCTTTAGAGATCTCCTCCTACGTCAGGGGTTCCTCCAACACCTGGGTCTGTTCTTCAGCTGTGGGATCTGTATCTCGGCTAGGGAGGACTCCATCAGAGAGAGGTCATCCGAAACAGTAGTAGCATATAGAGAGGAGAAGAAAGTACGAAACATCGTCGCGACCTGAACAGGTTCAGTCACAAGGGTGTTGTCAGGGGAGCGGAGGGAGATCACTACCGGGGGCCTCTCCTCACTGTGGACAAGGTATGGCAGCAACTTCCCTGCTCTTTCGCCGTGTTCAAATGACCTCTGTTTAAGGAAAAATAGTTTGCGTTTGAACTTTTCATATATCAATTGGTCTAGTGTCCTAGAGCGTAACTTGAGTCTGCCTGCCTTTTCTGCCGTGGGGTCGTCAAGGAATTCCCTCTCCGCCGTCAATAAGTTAGACGTTGCTGTGTCTATGGCTATTGCAGAGGTTTGCTTTAGTTTGTTAATACGGGCCGTGAGAGTCATGCGGGTGTGGATCTTAAATGTTTCCCATACTATCTGCGGCCGTGCTGAGCCCTCGATAGTCGCGAAAAATTGTTCCCAGTCAGTCGCAAGGTCGTCATCTTCAGGAAATAGAGTTAACCAAAAGGGGTTTAGACGCCATGACGCTGGGGGGCGTGCGTGTGGCAGTAAAAGCTTAGCCCAATAGGGACAGTGGTCAGAAAGCGATCTAGGTGAGAAACCTGCGTCTTCTAAGCCTAGGGAGAAGTGATTTAGAAATGAGTATGAGGTCTATACGGGACATAGAGTGATGAGATGCAGAGAAGCAGGAGTATGCCTGTATCGTAGGATGGCTAAATCTCCACGTATCTACTAGATTGAAGTCATTGAGTAGGCGAGCAAACCTGGTAGGACGGGCGTGCGCCAGAGAGTGTTAGGGTCCAGTCATCCTGTCAAGGGTAGTATCTAACACATTGTTGAAATCTCCCAACCATATTGCTGGTACAGCAGGATGTAATGCCATATAATTGAATCCCTCCGTCAACACACTATATTGAAATGGTTGTGGTATTTAAAATGCTAATAAGAGGACCATATCCCCATATAACTTTGCTTTTAGGAAGACGAATCTACCCAGAGGGTCTATCACCGAATCCTGGAGCTCAAAATGCGTAGATTTAGCAATCAGTAGGGAGACCCCCCTAGAGTGTGTAGTATGAACAGAGTGATAGGTCCAGCCTATCCAAGGCCGCTTGAGTGCCCTAAATACTGGACCCTCAGCGTGTGTTTCCACCAGAGCTATCACATCTGCTCGCAGTTTTTTCAGTTGCGCGAACACTGCCGACCTCTTAATGGGGTCGCTCACCCCCCTCACATTCCATGTAAGAAATTTTTTTTTGTTTACAAACGATTTTATTCAAGGATCAACATCATACAAAGAAAATGTCAGACATCATATTCGAAACAAATAATGATACATAAGCTCAGGACATGGGTAGAAGATAATGGTATACATAATGAGAATCAATACATGTGGAGTAGAGAGGTTATATAAGGTGATAGCAGAGAGAGTTATGCAACTTTTATCAAAGCACATTGGTCCAGTGTTTCTATTTATTTTCAAATACTAGCATTGTATCATATAAAGTGTGGTGAATGCGTTCCGCTAATTTGATGGCATCCATACGTGCCAATACTTGTGACCACGGAAGGGAAGAGGAACGCCAGTTGAGCGCAGTTACCCAATGGATGGCCAAGAAAAGTGAGTGGATTAGTTTTGCACAGGGAAAAGGGACGTCAGGTATGGACGTAAAACATAGGCACATTTGGGCAGTGAGGGTAATGATGTGGCCAGCGATGGCTGATACCTTTGAGGCCGCTGTTTGCCAAATAGGCCTAAGATACCTACAACTCCAGAAAATGTGTAATAACGTGCCTACCTCAGAGCAGCCCCGAAAACAGAGCGGGGAAACCGCAGGGTAGATGGAGTGTAGGTGTGCGGGGGTCAGGTACCACCTTAGATGTAGTTTGAGAGCTGTTTCCCGAATGGAGTAGGCTCTGGTGTTTTTGTACATATTCGTCAGCATCTCCTCCCAGTCTGACGGGTCGAAAGTCATGCCTAACTCCCCCTCCCACTTCATCATAGGTTTGGTTTTTGCTGGCATGGCAAATTCGTTAAGTATAGTGTATATTCTAGATATAACCCCTCTATCTCTGGAAGAGTGAGTACATATGCGTTCATAAGGGGTATTCTGGATTTGGGATTCCAGGGGGCCCCTATTCTGGTAGAAATGCCTGACCTGTATATACCTGTACAACTCTGTGGGGGGGAATTCCCACTCTGCTTGTAGTTGTTGGAAGTGTTAAAAATGACGACCGTCCTTCAAGGATTGGAACGTTATAACAGCTGAAGTTAACCACCGGGAGAATGTAGCCCTATCCTGAAAGGCCGGGGGGAAATCAGGGTCTCCTATAAAGGAATACAACGGGGATAGAGGAGAGGATAAGTGGAATTTATGGCCGTATAGCAACCAAAGGTGTACCGATTGGCTTACGACCGAGTTCAATGGAGCAAGTTGGCCTGACTTGATGGATCTGGACCACAATAACCCTGGCAGGTGGAAGGGAAGGATAGACTGAGTCTCAAAAGTTAACCACGGAACACCGTCTGTGGAGGCGTGCCATTGAGCGGTTTGAGCAAACCTGGAAGCTAAATAATAGCGCCAAAGGTCTGGAAGGCCCAAACCTCCCAGGGGCTGAGGTCTATACAGTAGGGATTTGTGAAATATTGGTTTCTTATTATGCCACACAAATTTATTGACATCCTTTTGAATTGATTCAATGTAGGACTTAGAGACGTATATAGGGAGGGCCCTGAAGAAAAATAGCAACTTAGGCAAAATGGCCATTTTTATAGCTGTGACTCTGCCCAGGAATGAGATGTGAAATTTATCCCAAGTTTTAAGCAGGGATCTGACATGAGAGACTATGGGATGATAGTTTACATGGAACAAGGATTGAAAGGTAGGAGTCAGCTGTATCCCTAAGAAGCGAAAGGTGTCCGTACACCAAGCGAAATCAAAGTGTTGCCTCAGCGAGGTTGCAAGATCATTTGGTATATTGATTGGCATGGCCGAGCATTTAGCTAAATTAACTCCCAATCCTGAAATTTGATGGAATGAATCTAATAGGGAGGTGAGATTCGGTAGTGCTATAAGTGGGTTGGTCAGAAACAGGAGCACATCATCTGCATATAAGCTGAGTTTATATTCATCCGGGCCCTTACAATATCCTTTTATATTAACATTGTCAGTTATGGCACGGGATAGGGGTTCAATAGCTAGAGCAAAAAGGAGAGGGGATAACGGACACCCCTGCCTAGTGCCCCTCTGAAGGGGGAAAAATGGAGAATTGGTGCCTGGCAATTTAATGCGCGTTTGTGGGTTTCCATACAAGGCATGAAATCCCTGTATGAATTCTCCATAGATGCCAAATTTGGGCAACAAGCAATCAAGGTAGGACCAGCTAACGCTGTCGAATGCCTTGTGTATATCCAGGCTGAGAAGGAGAGTTTGTTTAGAATGTAAGTTGGCGTCTTGTATTATATTGGTGACCAGGCGTATGTTATCAGTGATCTGCCTACCGGGAATGAATCCCGTCTGGTCAGGAGAGATCAAACTGGTGATCACGGAGGCTAATCTATCTGCTAGTAATCTACCAAAGATTTTCAGATCATTGTTGATTACTGAGATCGGGCGGAAGTTTTGGGGTAATGAATGATCTTTGTGGGGTTTGGGGATGAGGGATATGTTGGCTAGAAGCATCTCGGCCGGAAAGTCGTTTCCTTTCAAGATATGGTTATAAAGGGAGGTCAAATGAGGGGATAAGATGTGGGAAAATTTCTTGTAATAGGAAGTGGAGTAGCCATCTGGGCCAGGGGCAGTCGAAGATTTGAGAGATTTGATGATAGCCTGTATTTCCAATTCGGTACATGGAGCATTCAGGGCCTCTAATTGCTGGTCAGTTAGAGTGGGTAGAGTTAGGTCTGAGAACCAGGATTGCCTTGAAGGGTCAGAGGTTGGGCCAGACATTTTAAACAGGTTCTTATAATAATCTACAAAAATATCCGTGACGTCATTAGGGTGAGAGACCAGAACACCAGCAGAATTACGAAGTCTATAGTTATGCGAGGGTCTCGTAGCCTGGTTTAATTTTCGTGCGAACATAGTAGATGATGCAATACTACGCAGTAAAAATTTTGCTTTAGCCCATCTCAAGGCCTTTTCCGTACCCTCAGAGAGCAGGAGGTCTAACGCCAGTTTTTTGCTATGAATTTGTTGAAGAAGGACCGGGGAGGGATCCTGATTGTAGCGATTATATAGTCTATCAAGGGCCAGCTTAAGCATGTCAAACAATGGTGTTATGTTCAGTGAGACATAGTCCGTCGGGTCTCTGGTAGTCCGGATACCTAAGTATTTAATACTATCCACCCTCCTTAAGGGAAGCAGGGCTCTATCTCTGGGTGGAGGGAAACTGTCCACGGGAAGTATCTGGGACTTGTCCCAATTAATTTTAAGTCCAGAGAATGCACCAAATCTTTCTATTAGGGCTAGAGCCTGCGGTAGTGAGTTGTCAGAGTCGTCTAGGTACAGAAGAGTGTCATCCGCATACGTGCTAATCTTTTCCAAAGACCCCTCCCCTGTGCAGGCCCACTTTTCCCGTGTGAGCACGAACTGCTATGGCGAGCGGCTCTGCCGCCAGTGCATACAGCAGCGGCGACAGGGGACACCCATGTCTAGTACCCCTGGAGAGAGAAAACTGATCCGAGGGCCAGCCGTTAGCCAAAACTTTGGCCACCGGGCTTTGATAAAGGAGTTGGACCCATTTTATAAATCTGGGCCCCAATCCAAACTTGCCCAAGCAGGTCCACAGATACCGCCACTCAATGGAATCGAAAGCCTTGACGGTATCCAAGGCGACTATTATCCTGGACCCCGGGTTGTCGTGAGCAGTCTGAAGATTAATAAATAACCTTCAAAGATTGAAAGATGTGTTTCTGCCTGGCATGAAGCCCACCTGGTCTCCATTGACCAGCGAGAGAATGACCTTGTTCAGGCGGATGGCAAGCACTTTTGCAAGTATCTTGACATCTACCTGAAGGAGGGATATGGGGCGATAGGACTTCGGAAGGTGTGGGTCCCTCCCGGATTTGGGGATCAGCACTATAGTAGCCTCCCTCATGGAGGCTGGCAATTCCGAGTGTTCAAAGATGGAGTTATACAGTGCCAGCAGCCTAGGGACCAGTAGGTCCAAGTAAGAGGAGTAAAATTCCACAGGTAAGCCGTCTGAGCCTGGGGCTTTGGACGAAGGGAATTCAGCTATGGCTTTAGAGATCTCCTCCTACGTCAGGGGTTCCTCCAACACCTGGGTCTGTTCTTCAGCTGTGGGATCTGTATCTCGGCTAGGGAGGACTCCATCAGAGAGAGGTCGTCCGAAACAGTAGTAGCATATAGAGAGGAGAAGAAAGTACGAAACATCGTCGCGACCTGAACAGGTTCAGTCACAAGGGTGTTGTCAGGGGAGCGGAGGGAGATCACTACCGGGGGCCTCTCCTCACTGTGGACAAGGTATGGCAGCAACTTCCCTGCTCTTTCGCCGTGTTCAAATGACCTCTGTTTAAGGAAAAATAGTTTGCGTTTGAACTTTTCATATATCAATTGGTCTAGTGTCCTAGAGCGTAACTTGAGACTGCCTGCCTTTTCTGCCGTGGGGTCGTCAAGGAATTCCCTCTCCGCCGTCAATAAGTTAGACGTTGCTGTGTCTATGGCTATTGCAGAGGTTTGCTTTAGTTTGTTAATACGGGCCGTGAGAGTCATGCGGGTGTGGATCTTAAATGTTTCCCATACTATCTGCGGCCGTGCTGAGCCCTCGATAGTCGCGAAAAATTGTTCCCAGTCAGTCGCAAGGTCGTCATCTTCAGGAAATAGAGTTAACCAAAAGGGGTTTAGACGCCATGACGCTGGGGGGCGTGCGTGTGGCAGTAAAAGCTTAGCCCAATAGGGACAGTGGTCAGAAAGCGATCTAGGTGAGAAACCTGCGTCTTCTAAGCCTAGGGAGAAGTGATTTAGAAATGAGTATGAGGTCTATACGGGACATAGAGTGATGAGATGCAGAGAAGCAGGAGTATGCCTGTATCGTAGGATGGCTAAATCTCCACGTATCTACTAGATTGAAGTCATTGAGTAGGCGAGCAAACCTGGTAGGACGGGCGTGCGCCAGAGAGTGTTAGGGTCCAGTCATCCTGTCAAGGGTAGTATCTAACACATTGTTGAAATCTCCCAACCATATTGCTGGTACAGCAGGATGTAATGCCATATAATTGAATCCCTCCGTCAACACACTATATTGAAATGGTTGTGGTATTTAAAATGCTAATAAGAGGACCATATCCCCATATAACTTTGCTTTTAGGAAAACGAATCTACCCAGAGGGTCTATCACCGAATCCTGGAGCTCAAAATGCGTAGATTTAGCAATCAGTAGGGAGACCCCCCTAGAGTGTGTAGTATGAACAGAGTGATAGGTCCAGCCTATCCAAGGCCGCTTGAGTGCCCTAAATACTGGACCCTCAGCGTGTGTTTCCACCAGAGCTATCACATCTGCTCGCAGTTTTTTCAGTTGCGCGAACACTGCCGACCTCTTAATGGGGTCGCTCACCCCCCTCACATTCCATGTAAGAAATTTTTTTTTGTTTACAAACGATTTTATTCAAGGATCAACATCATACAAAGAAAATGTCAGACATCATATTCGAAACAAATAATGATACATAAGCTCAGGACATGGGTAGAAGATAATGGTATACATAATGAGAATCAATACATGTGGAGTAGAGAGGTTATATAAGGTGATAGCAGAGAGAGTTATGCAACTTTTATCAAAGCACATTGGTCCAGTGTTTCTATTTATTTTCAAATACTAGCATTGTATCATATAAAGTGTGGTGAATGCGTTCCGCTAATTTGATGGCATCCATACGTGCCAATACTTGTGACCACGGAAGGGAAGAGGAACGCCAGTTGAGCGCAGTTACCCAATGGATGGCCAAGAAAAGTGAGTGGATTAGTTTTGCACAGGGAAAAGGGACGTCAGGTATGGACGTAAAACATAGGCACATTTGGGCAGTGAGGGTAATGATGTGGCCAGCGATGGCTGATACCTTTGAGGCCGCTGTTTGCCAAATAGGCCTAAGATACCTACAACTCCAGAAAATGTGTAATAACGTGCCTACCTCAGAGCAGCCCCGAAAACAGAGCGGGGAAACCGCAGGGTAGATGGAGTGTAGGTGTGCGGGGGTCAGGTACCACCTTAGATGTAGTTTGAGAGCTGTTTCCCGAATGGAGTAGGCTCTGGTGTTTTTGTACATATTCGTCAGCATCTCCTCCCAGTCTGACGGGTCGAAAGTCATGCCTAACTCCCCCTCCCACTTCATCATAGGTTTGGTTTTTGCTGGCATGGCAAATTCGTTAAGTATAGTGTATATTCTAGATATAACCCCTCTATCTCTGGAAGAGTGAGTACATATGCGTTCATAAGGGGTATTCTGGATTTGGGATTCCAGGGGGCCCCTATTCTGGTAGAAATGCCTGACCTGTATATACCTGTACAACTCTGTCGGGGGGAATTCCCACTCTGCTTGTAGTTGTTGGAAGTGTTAAAAATGACGACCGTCCTTCAAGGATTGGAACGTTATAACAGCTGAAGTTAACCACCGGGAGAATGTAGCCCTATCCTGAAAGGCCGGGGGGAAATCAGGGTCTCCTATAAAGGAATACAACGGGGATAGAGGAGAGGATAAGTGGAATTTATGGCCGTATAGCAACCAAAGGTGTACCGATTGGCTTACGACCGAGTTCAATGGAGCAAGTTGGCCTGACTTGATGGATCTGGACCACAATAACCCTGGCAGGTGGAAGGGAAGGATAGACTGAGTCTCAAAAGTTAACCACGGAACACCGTCTGTGGAGGCGTGCCATTGAGCGGTTTGAGCAAACCTGGAAGCTAAATAATAGCGCCAAAGGTCTGGAAGGCCCAAACCTCCCAGGGGCTGAGGTCTATACAGTAGGGATTTGTGAAATATTGGTTTCTTATTATGCCACACAAATTTATTGACATCCTTTTGAATTGATTCAATGTAGGACTTAGAGACGTATATAGGGAGGGCCCTGAAGAAAAATAGCAACTTAGGCAAAATGGCAATTTTTATAGCTGTGACTCTGCCCAGGAATGAGATGTGAAATTTATCCCAAGTTTTAAGCAGGGATCTGACATGAGAGACTATGGGATGATAGTTTACATGGAACAAGGATTGAAAGGTAGGAGTCAGCTGTATCCCTAAGAAGCGAAAGGTGTCCGTACACCAAGCGAAATCAAAGTGTTGCCTCAGCGAGGTTGCAAGATCATTTGTATATTGATTGGCATGGCCGAGCATTTAGCTAAATTAACTCCCAATCCTGAAATTTGATGGAATGAATCTAATAGGGAGGTGAGATTCGGTAGTGCTATAAGTGGGTTGGTCAGAAACAGGAGCACATCATCTGCATATAAGCTGAGTTTATATTCATCCGGGCCCTTACAATATCCTTTTATATTAACATTGTCAGTTATGGCACGGGATAGGGGTTCAATAGCTAGAGCAAAAAGGAGAGGGGATAACGGACACCCCTGCCTAGTGCCCCTCTGAAGGGGGAAAAATGGAGAATTGGTGCCTGGCAATTTAATGCGCGTTTGTGGGTTTCCATACAAGGCATGAAATCCCTGTATGAATTCTCCATAGATGCCAAATTTGGGCAACAAGCAATCAAGGTAGGACCAGCTAACGCTGTCGAATGCCTTGTGTATATCCAGGCTGAGAAGGAGAGTTTGTTTAGAATGTAAGTTGGCGTCTTGTATTATATTGGTGACCAGGCGTATGTTATCAGTGATCTGCCTACCGGGAATGAATCCCGTCTGGTCAGGAGAGATCAAACTGGTGATCACGGAGGCTAATCTATCTGCTAGTAATCTACCAAAGATTTTCAGATCATTGTTGATTACTGAGATCGGGCGGAAGTTTTGGGGTAATGAATGATCTTTGTGGGGTTTGGGGATGAGGGATATGTTGGCTAGAAGCATCTCGGCCGGAAAGTCGTTTCCTTTCAAGATATGGTTATAAAGGGAGGTCAAATGAGGGGATAAGATGTGGGAAAATTTCTTGTAATAGGAAGTGGAGTAGCCATCTGGGCCAGGGGCAGTCGAAGATTTGAGAGATTTGATGATAGCCTGTATTTCCAATTCGGTACATGGAGCATTCAGGGCCTCTAATTGCTGGTCAGTTAGAGTGGGTAGAGTTAGGTCTGAGAACCAGGATTGCCTTGAAGGGTCAGAGGTTGGGCCAGACATTTTAAACAGGTTCTTATAATAATCTACAAAAATATCCGTGACGTCATTAGGGTGAGAGACCAGAACACCAGCAGAATTACGAAGTCTATAGTTATGCGAGGGTCTCGTAGCCTGGTTTAATTTTCGTGCGAACATAGTAGATGATGCATTACTACGCAGTAAAAATTTTGCTTTAGCCCATCTCAAGGCCTTTTCCGTACCCTCAGAGAGCAGGAGGTCTAACGCCAGTTTTTTGCTATGAATTTGTTGAAGAAGGACCGGGGAGGGATCCTGATTGTAGCGATTATATAGTCTATCAAGGGCCCTTGTGAGAGAACGAAGTTCGGATAGTTTTGCTCTGTTTTTTTGGAGGCTATATCAATAAGGTTACCCCTCATGACTGCCTTATGGGCAGTCCACAAAGTGCACGGTGAGGTGTTTGGGAGGTGATTATCCACAAAGTACTCCCGGAGCTTGGTGTTGAGCACCCCGACCGTGGAGGAGTCAGTGAGCAGCGAATCATTCAGTCTCCAGGAATAGGTTGTGGGCTTGAGGCCCATCCCGTTGACCGCAAACTCAACCATGTGGTGGTCAGACCAGGGGCAAACATGAATTCCTGCCCCGGAGGAGTTGGCTAAGACTGTTGGGGAGCTAAAGATATAGTCCAAGCGGGCATAGCTGTCATGAGGATTCGAGTAGAATGTATAAGATCTACATCCAATGTTGTGTGCTCGCCACGTGTCAATAAGCTGCAGGGAGTTTAGGCTATCCGTCAGGGTTTTGGGAAATGCTTTAGTAGCGGGGGTGCTCCTGCTCCTATCTAGGCCTGGGTTAGCTGTGAGATTAAAATCCCCTCCAATTATCAAGTGTGACGATAGATATCGTTCCAATATTTGAAAAAATTGTCTAAAGAAGGAGGCGTGTGCTTCATTAGGGGCATATATAGAGGCAATAGTAACAGCTCGGCCCTGGATCTTGCCTTGCAAGATTATAAACCTGCTACCCGGATCTTTATATACATGTCCAACTTCAAAAAAAACTGAGTTCCTAACAAATATGGCTACTCCACGGGTTTTATTGAGGTGGGAGGTACAATAAAATTGCTTAAAAGATCTATCAAAATATTGTGGGTGGTTTGAGTTAGAGAAGTGAGTCTCCTGCAGCAGGAGTATGTCTGCTCCCAGACTTTTATAGTGCCTAAAGGCTTTCCTCCGCTTTTGAGGCAGGTTAAAGCCCTGGACATTGTGAGAAATGACTTTAAGAGCCATCATAAATTAACAGGGAGGGGGCATGGGGATGTGAGGAGATTATGCAGGTAAGGATATCCTGTGGAATAGCCATTTTAGCCACATTCTTGAATCTAACATAACACACATGTCTCTGGATAGTGGAAATAAATGTCTGAATACAAGTAAGAGATATAACCAATAAAACTGACATTTCAAGGTTCAATGCAAAGATATGAAAAAAACAAAAATATCTTAACACAAAAAAGCTCAAAAACCACGTAAGAGCATGGGGGTCAGAGGAAAACTTTCCTAATGACCGAAAAAATACTTCCAATGGACTATACCGTCCTATACTAACCGGAGGACCCCGATGGGGTCGCAGCGACGAACAGGGTGACCATAAAATGCACATCACCCTGAAGCTCACAACGGCCTGGGTCCGAGAGCCAGCAGGGGGGGGACATTTGAGCGAGAGGAGACGTACCGCCTCAAGGACTGTCAGATCAATGAAATAGTACTGGTGCATGTCCTCCACCAGGAAGGAAAAGCAGACAAGTGTTCCTGCAGGATCATCAGAAAAGAAAAAAAAGGGGGTAATGCAGTATTGTCAGAAAAGTCTCCAGCCTGGCTCAGGCCCCAAACTTAAACAGGGAGAAGTCGTTACTCACGGGAAACTGGTGTAGTAGAAACATCCGAAGAGTCTCTGAGTCTGGACAGTTAAGCAGGCTGAGCCCGGAACGGCTGGCGCCATCTGCCCTAGTTCCTGCGCGAAGATGGAGTGTGCCATATCGGGTTAGGCCCTGGAGTGGGAGGTCTGCGGTTCACGGCTTCTGGCTCCAAAAGGCCCAATTTGATCAATATCTCCCTCCCTTCCGCAACATTATAGGCAGTGTAAGTGGTTCCATTATGGGGAATGGAGAGTTTAAACGGAAAGCCCCATCTATAGCGAATGCGAGCGGACTGAAGGACCGATGTGACTTCCTTTATCTGACGTCTGCGGTCAAGGGTTGCCTGCGAGATATCCGGGAAAATTTGAATCCTCACCCCGTCTAGATCAATGGCCGCCGCGTTCCTAGCAGCATGGAGAATGTCTTCTTTTATCAAGTAGTCTTTCAGACAGAGGATTATATCACGCGGTGGTTTCTCTGCTGGGGGTTTGGGGCGCAAGGCCCTGTGGATCCGATCACACACAAACGCCGTGGTGGGCGCAGAGGGAAGGAGATTGAGGAATAACTTGGTAGCTGCGGCAGGGAGGTCCACAACCGATTCAGGAACACTCCGTAGTCTGAGGTTGTTCCTTCTGTTTCGGCTGTCGAGGTCCTCGACCTGCGACTGCACCAGTTGGAAATTGTCAGCCAGGGCTTCATAATCCTTACGGAGATCGACGTGTGCATAGGCTAACTCGTCGTGCTTCGTCTCCAAAAGATCAGTGCGGCCGCCTAGGGCAGTGATCTCCAGCGAAAGTGTACTGGTAGCTTTGTGTAATTCCTTTTGGAACTTCTCAGCTAATTTTTCATACATGGAGGCCAGGCTGTCCTCCAGATCAGCCTTGGTGAGCTGAGCAGGACACTCACCGTCCGCAAAGGTTGAAACTGAAGCCTCCGGAGAGGCCGACTGTGACGGGGAGCCACGTTGTGCATGAGCGCCATCTTTAGCCATACCGGACTTCTCAGTGGCACGGAGAAGGTATGTAGTTAGGGACCCTTGCGGCTTGGACTTCGGCGTTTTTTTGCATGAAGGCATGCACCTGTTGTTCCCACAGGGGTGCAGGGTAAAAGTAGCAATAAAGGGGTGCAATATGGCCCGTGGGAAGGCGGTTAGTCTCCTCGATCGTCGGAGCTCCCGCTAGCTGCGACCTTCTCTCATCGCGTCCAGGCCACGCCCCCCCCATGTAAGAAATTTTAATGTGGCCATGTGTAGAGACATAAATAAGGCGAGACTCCAGGATTCAGATCACCCCAAGGGATCAGCAAATTGGGCGACCGTCCCCATCCGGGGGCGGTCCCCATCAGCACTATCACATTAATGTGGTACCAAGGAAAGCAAGTATGTGCTAAAGCAAAAAGACCATCTTCAAACATTACAAACCCTATAACCCCCCACCCCGCCCTGCACTGACCCCAACTGGTGCGGGCATTAACCCCTAACTGCCAACAGGGCATGAACAACGTCCAACCTGTGAAGGAAAAGCAAAGGAGTATTAGACCAACCTTATCGATTGGTAACTTTGCAGTTGGCCATACTTTCCAACCCAGGTTAGACATTTTAGAGCATGGGGCGAAACTTCGCTGTGTTACGTGACACATTGTAGAACCGTGCTCACTGACCAAAGTGAGCTCCCTAGCAAAGTTGTTCCCTCCGCCAGCAAGGTAGAACTATGAAAGTCTATTGCAGGAGTAGGTGTTAACAGTGGTATGTCCCTATGACGTGTGCAGATAACAATCGAAGTACTACATGGAGCATACAGCACAAAGTAGGACGTGGCGGATTTGCCACTGGGCAGTACAGGGATTTAGAGTTCATTCAAAAGTAGGAGGCTCAGGCCCTCCAGGCAAAGGGGGGACGTCAGGATCAAAGAGCAATGTCAGTATGCAGTCAAGTGCCCCCCCCCCGCCATGCAGGGGATAAACAGGGAGAATAATACTGAGTGCACACGGACCAGTGGGTGTTGCTGGAGAAATGGGGACACACGAACGCCATTTTCTGAACAAGTACACTATCCCAGGGATTTTGGGGCAAAGGGGCAGCGGATACAATGAGCAATGTCAGTATGCAGTTCCTGGTCCGCTCTCAAGCAATAGGTGACAAGGATCTTCTATAAAGAAAAAGGGGGGGAAGGGGGGGAGCACATGAGAGCAGGGGGTACAAGTAGATATGAAATCTCATGTATACTTATCTATACGCCTCCCGCTGTTCAAGCCACGCTATGGCTGCTTCAGGGTCCTCGAAAAAATGAGCTCTGTCATCCCCTTCCACACGCAGACGGGCTGGAAACAGCATGGCGTATTTCACATTTTTGATCCGCAGGCGGCGTTTCACCTCTGTGAAGTTTTTGCGTTTCTTTTGCACCTCTGCTGAGAAATCCGGGAAGACGGCGACCATCTTGTTTCCAAATGGGATATTGCCTTTTTCCCTGCTAAGGCGGAGGATAGCATCTCGGTCTCTGAAATTCAGGAATTTTGCTATAAAAGTGCGGGGGGGGGGGGTGCTCCAGCAGGCGGTGGTTTACCCGACATGCGATGTGCCCGCTCCACTACGAACGTGGGGGAGAATGACTCCCTGCCATATGTATCAGAAAGCAGTGTCTCAAGAAACATTGGGGGGTCTCTCCCCTCCACCCCCTCTGGTAGGCCAATGAAACGGAGGTTACACCTGTGAAGTCTGTGTCATGGATATGCAGTAATGTTTGTCTGTCAGCTTACCTTTCCTCCTCATGTGTTCATCTTAGAGGCCAGACCCTTTCACCTGGCTTCCTTTATAATCTCCTCCCAGCCTGACTCCACCCCAGGCCCTATCACAGAACACTATATTAACCTGTGCACTGCAAGCCTGCTTTGCTAATCAACGTGTTTGTTAAGCATTGTGTGTTTAGGTTCCTGCCTGCCGTGTGCTACGTCTGTCTCTCTGTTATGATATTGGCTTGTCCCTGACTATCCCTGTCTGCTTGTGACCCTTGAACCTTCGGCTTGTCCTTCGTTATCCTTGTCTGCTTGTGACCCTTGACCTTCGGCTTGTTCTTCGTTATTCTTGTATCTTGTGCTGCTGCTTCCCCTCTTTTCCTCTTACCCTACGGGGCGTGAGCTAGGAGACTCTAGGGGCCGTGACCTGGACCTAGTCTGCAGCGTAACATCCTCACCACTAGAGGCTCTGGAGAAGACCTGCTGGGTCTTAGACTCCGTGCCCTGGGGAATCTTGGCTCTAGCTTCCTGTAGGATCCCGGTTGTGCTCCTCTGGCCCCGCTTTCCACAACCACTCAGTATCCTATCTGCAACAGTCAGTCATAGGGTTCACTACCTTGTGGTGCACTCCTAACCCCCTACGGTGTGCATCTGTCACCTGGCCACAGGTGACCTGACAGTTTGATCAGCCATGGACCCGGCTGACATGTCGCTCCCCGCGGATGATCCATTACGGGGCATAGTCAGCAGACTTAAAACCCAGGAATCAAATCAGACTCAGGTGATGCGATTCCTCCAGGATCTGGCTTCTCGCTTCGAGCAGCTTCAGGCATCCTTGGGAACCCCGAATCCGCAACCTCAACCGCTACCTGCAGCCGCACCTATTCCGGTCGCAGTCGCAGCCACACATTCACTACAACTGCCAGCTCCGTCCCGTTTCTCTGGGGACTCCAAGGCCTGCAGGGGGTTCCTTAGCCATTGCACGATTCATTTTGAGCTCCAGCCCCAAAACTTCCTGTCTGATCGGGCTAAGGTAGCCTATATCATTTCCCTCCTCTCCTGTGAAGCTTTAGCCTGGGCAGCCCCTCTGTGGGAACTGAATGATCCAGTGGTTTCTAGCCTGTCTGGCTTCTTGAAACTTTTTCGGAATATCTTTGAAGAACCAGCTCGTGTCTCTTCAGCGGACAGCGCCCTTTTACGTCTCCTCCAAGAGTCTGCTTCAGTGGGACAGTATGCCCTTCATTTCCGCATACTGTCGGCTGAGTTGAGCTGGAACAATGAGGCCTTAGTCGCAACCTTTTTTCATGGCCTCTCTGATAGAGTGAAGGATGAATTAGCAGGAAGAACCATCCCCACTGATCTGGGCGGCGTTATCTCCTTGTGTAACCAGATCGATATTCGCTTTCAGGAGAGGACCCTAGAAAAGCAACGCCAGCACTCCTTGGTTCTTAGTCAGCCTGAGCTCCCCTCTCTTCGACCCGTAGAGCATCTCCTACCAGCTGAGGAACCCATGCAGCTGGGTCGGACCAGGCTATCCTCCGAGGAACGTGCTAGGCGCAGAACTCTTGGTCTGTGTCTCTACTGTGGGGGCAAAGGTCATTTTCGTGACACTTGCTCTCTTTGTCCAGAAAAACGTTCGGGTCCACTTCATCTGGAAAGTGGAGTATTGGGCCCAGAAATATCACCTTCCCCTTCTCGTCTTTTGCTTTCTGTGTTCCTTCATGTTGGTGCTTCTTCTCATTCGGTCTCAGCATATCTGGATTCCGGAGCCGCTGGTAATTTCATGGACTGGGAAATCGCATCGTTCATGAGACTTACTCTTTTGCCCCTCACCACGCCATTGGTGGTCTTGGCGATTGATGGTACTGTTCTCCCAGGCGGACCTATCCGCTTCCAGACCCTCCCTGTTAAGATGTCGGTAGGGACACTCCACCAGGAGTGGATATCCTTCCTTATCTTACCCAAGGCCTCAACTCCTATAATTTTGGGTCTCCCATGGTTACGGCTCCATTCTCCTCACGTGGACTGGACTACTGGACAGATCCTGGCTTGGGGTTCCTACTGTTCCTCGTCCTGCCTACCCAAGGTTGCCCCCTGTGAACCTGAGCTGGTCATTCATTCCAGGTTGCATAACCATTTACATTTGTCTGTCCCTAATCACCCTTGGACGCACAGCCAGGCTAGCTTGTCTACAAGTTCTGCAGTCGCTACGTCTTGTGATGCAATTCAGGTAGTCGCTACACCTGACTCTGCTATTCACTCGGCCTCTGTACTAGTTATGCCAGTCCAGCCTATGTCCAGTAAGCCTCCTACTTTTTCTTATTCAGGACATTCTGCTTGTCTTTCAGCTATTCAGCTTGACTCCTGTGACATGTCACCTTCTAACCAACCTGACTTCAGGGTCCCACTGACATCTGCCCAGTCTGATGGTCCTGTGCTAGATGACCAGTTCATCTTTAAGGGTCTGGGGGACCCTCCTCAGATTCCTGTTGATCCTCTCATGCCCTTGCTTATTCCTAGAGAGCCTTTGGTCCTCAATAAATCTTCTTGTCATCTCCCTACCTCGGTTCTGGTCTCTGAGGATAATCTAAAGTACGAGGTTAGACAAGTTCTGGATTCTCGGCTCTGCAGAGGCATTCTTCAGTACCTTGTGCATTGGAGAGGTTTTGGTCCTGAGGAGGCGTCTTGGATCGCTGCATCTGAGGTCATTGCACCTCGTCTGTTGAGGAGGTTTCATCTGAGATTTCCCATTAAGCCTGGGCCCAGGCGGGGGAGGGGGAGGGCCCATAAGAGGGAGGGTACTGTCGTGGATATGCAGTAATGTTTGTCTGTCAGCTTACCTTTCCTCCTCATGTGTTCATCTTAGAGGCCAAACCCTTTCACCTGGCTTCCTTTATAATCTCCTCCCAGCCTGACTCCACCCCAGGCCCTATCACAGAACACTATATTAACCTGTGCACGGCAAGCCTGCTTTGCTGATCAACGTGTTTGTTAAGCATTGTGTGTTTGGGTTCCTGCCTGCCGTGTGCTACGTCTGTCTCTCGGTTACGATATTGGCTTGTCCCTGACTATCCCTGTCTGCTTGTGACCCTTGAACCTTCGGCTTGTCCTTCGTTATCCTTGTCTGCTTCTGACCCTTGACCTTCGGCTTGTTTTTTGTTATTCTTGTATCTTGTGCTGCTGCTTCCCCTCTTTTCCTCTTACCCTACGGGGCGTGAGCTAGGAGACTCTAGGGGCCGCGACCTGGACCTAGTCTGCAGCGTAACATCCTCACCACTAGAGGCTCTGGAGAAGACCTGCTGGGTCTTAGACTCCGCGCCCTGGGGAATCTTGGCTCTAGCTCACGTTGATCAGCAAAGCAGGCTTGCAGTGCACAGGTTAATATAGTGTTCTGTGATAGGGCCAGGGGTGGAGTCAGGCTGGGAGGAGATTATAAAGGAAGCCAGGTGAAATGGTCTGGCCTCTAAGATGAACACATGAGGAGGAAAGGTAAGCTGACAGACAAACATTACTGCATATCCACGACAGTCTGTTCTCGATATCATCCTGTTTTTGCAGAAGTTGGTTCACCTGAAGCTGCAGAGCCTCAGTGGAGACCTGCAGGGGGGGGAGGGAATCCTCCACTGTACTCAAGCGGGTCTCTGCCTCCGTAACCCTCTTCCGGAGTTTCTGAAAGTCCTGCCTGACCAAGGAAATATCCACCTTTACCTCTTCAATCCGCACTGTAAGGTTGGTTTGGCAAGATGTAACAGTGTCTTGGCAGGCTGCTATGGCTTCCAGGAGTCTGGCCTTGTCTGTGCCTTGATCTACCACCTCCCCCTGTGCGGCGGCGCCATCTTGGACCACAGGATCTGGCTCCTCATGGCGAAACTGCGCCAGCTTAGCAGCCGCTCCCGCACCTCTTTTTCCCAATGGAGACATGGTCCCGCATGTTGCCCGGTCCGAGGGGTGTCCGAGACAGTCAGGAATCCGTGTTCAGGATCCCAGGATATTAGTACAGGATTTTCGGCTGGCGGAGCTCAGGTCACTTGCGTAGTATCTCATGCCGCTCCAGGCCACGCCCCCCGTTTTATGAATATTTTACTTGAACCAATAATGGGAAACATTGTCACAAAGCGGAGGTAACAAATCTGCTGAGTTCTAGGCAACAGCGCCAACTCCGCAAACAAATTCCTCTGAAAGACACAAAACAAATATTAACAACAGTACTATGTTACCCCCTATACGGATATTTCAGCTAACTGATTATACTGCCACTCTGTAGAAGATGGAACCTAACCAGCCTAAATTGCTATCATAAAAAGGGGAGAGCAGGTCTAGAAAGGCACTCGTTAACTGTAATTCGATTAGGTATAGTAGGAAACAGTAGATTTCTTGTATTGAGGAAGGCTAAAGATGCCTAAGCACCGTGTTCAAGTAAATGAAGTAAAGTATTCCTGGAGTAGAGATGTCTGTGTAAAGTGTCTTAATGTAACGATGTCAGAGAATGGATATCCGCCAGATTGGAGTAGAAAGGCAAGCCCCCTAACAGTCACCAACAACGGTAGTAAACGGCCAGGTGGAAGTACACAATTAAGGAAAGGAACAGACTAGTTTGATGAGGCTGCAATTGCAGGTTAGTGCTCTGTGCAAATAGGATTCATTTTAGTAAGAACAGAATACTAATACACTGATCCACTCTGGACAAAGTGGTTATGACAGCCTGATGGCTGTTTTATGTAAATAGAAAGAAAACACACAGGTTTATGGACAGGATATGATGTTATTGGATGTCAGGGGGCGGGCTGGGGGTTATTTCCTCTTTGCACTGATTAGTGAATGGTTCTTTAAATAGTGGACTGTTTGTATCACAATTTGTCACATGCCCGATGAAGGGGTCCTGGGTGGCTCCGAAACATCACTTTTACTTTTTGACACTATGTGATTAAAGTTTTGGATCCAATTTTGGAGATCCTGGTGTGCTGGTGACACTTCCTTCTCATGATTGCAGTCGGTTCCAGCCGTTGGTTATTTCAGCACCCAAACTAATGGGAGTATTGCATTGGAGAGAATGGATAAAGGTCGAGCGATTTGCCCTCTCACCAATGACCAGACTGCTCCGATGTCTACCGGATAGGAACTCGTGTAGCGACACCCGTGCCGCGGACCCACTGTCTCGATCTCTCAACGTGAAGCTTGACACACACCGACAGGCAGGCGACCGGAGTGGTGCTGGGAGGATGTCCAACAGCAAACAGAAGAGCTAGGCCTGTCAGGTTTCGGGTTGGAAGGTGGTGCTCCGGGTGCTAGGCTGTGACCTCCCTCTCCCTGTTCCACAGAGAGGTCCTTTCTGCATCAGGCCCAGGAGGAAGAGAGCTCTGCACAGGCTTTTGCTTCTTTTATAGCTACTCCCAGCAATCTCCCGATAGCAACAAAGATCTCTGGGATATGTAGTCCTGGCACTTAATCGTGCAAAGCAATTATCTGATGGGGAGACTATTCATCCCACAATCCTTTTGTTTGTCACACAAATATGATGTCACCTGATACACTGATCACTAGAGGGACAGACAATGCTTTGTGATACTGGAAGGTACGGTGCTTTATGATTGTAGTCCATATTTCTACATCTGTATATTTTGACTGAATGATGCACTTGCAGGTCTTAGCGGGGGGAACCAATTTTAGGATATTTTATCACAGGTGACATTTATGTGGGGTCCAGACCGTCTTTCCCAAAGGTAACATGCTAACAGAAGGTGGTACAAATACTTTTAAAATAGGCCCATACCCACATTTATGTGCATCAATTACTTACAACCGCAATCTAAATGCACACTATATGTACTATAACATTTTCAGTTTCCCACCACATGCTGTTTTGGTGACAAATGCCACCAGCATAAATAGAGGATTAATAAAAAATAAATAAAAAAGTAACAGAGTTTATAATCCTTCCCTGTTTTGCACATTTATAAACTTTAACCTCTGAAGTTTAGGTGATCACGTAGCCTCATTTTCCAGTTCTTAGCTAACCATTAGTGGAACACAGGGTAGTCTTCTGCTGCTGTGGGTCTTATGCACAATGCAATTCAAAAAAAGCTGCTTCTACAGGCTTTGAGCTTTTTTCTCTGCCTGGAAATTCAACTCCATGTTAACCTATGTGTCCATGGACACTATAGACGTTTACAGAAGTTTAGAGGCAGGGGAGTTTAGGAGCGTTCAAGAGAGGAGGTTTTAAGCATAAAAAAAACAACTGAAGCGCCCAAACACAGGTACACGCACATTAATGCTAGATGCTTTTAGCGCTTGAGCAGTTTTTGATTTTAGTACCCAGAATAAATGAATATTCTGGTCAAAGAAATGAATGCATGCTGAAGCACTTGACGCGCCTAAATGTGCCTCAACGCGCTTGAACAAACGTGGCTTAGAACCATTTTTTCAGCTGCTTTTCTCTTGCCAGGAGAAAAGCATTTAGTAGAGCCCCAGTGTGCATGAGGTCATAGGCAATCAAGGTTTGGCCCCTGGACGACGTCATTTGTGATGAAACGGCGTAGGGAGGAGCGGCGTGCTGACATCACCGTAACGAAAATGCAAGGTCCTGGAAGGAATGGGCTGTGAGAGCCGGCCGGCTACACATCATTCATACGCAAATGTTATCTTCATACACTGTAAGTGCGTGTCTTTTAATGTTTTAAATAAACTTATACTGGGTTACGCTATTTTGGCTTTCCTCTTTCATCCTGCCACGAGTTCCTGACTGAGGACATACCCATTCAAGGAGCAGGGATACCTGATTGAGCCACCTAGAGACCCGGGCTGGGGTATAAGCCATCTGCTAATATAGATCTCTTTTGGGATCTATCTTTCTGGTAAGCTGCAGCTATTCTGAAGGTGGATGATACCCTTTTCTGTCTATCACATTGTGATTTTCTTTTAAGTGGACTATATGTATATAGAAGTGCAGTCTTTCTAGTGATTGGTGCAGCAGTGTTCATGATACTGGGTGCGCTCTCAATACCATAGACTGTCTTCTTTTGGATTTCACTATTCTATATATATGGACTACATCAAGGTCATTGATTGATCTTTAGCATATTATCAATATTGGTTCATTCATATTGCGCAGCTTATCTTTTATATTAAGGTTTAGCATGATGTGTATTCAGAGCTACCTCTTGTAGGCTATAGTTATAATTACTTTGGTAATTGTCATATAATCATTATCATTAACATTATCATTAACAAGGAGTTTTCCCTACAGAACTGCCATTGGACTTTTTTTCTTTTAACTCCTGCACGTCAACCATACGTGGCCTCACTGGACTGGCCTTTTTTCCGCGGGGCCACATATTTGCGTATCTCCCTTTGTGCTGGGAGCACGCCACATAGTGCGCTCCCAGCACTGACCGAGAGCCCGGTGCCCGTACTAATAATTAGGACCTAAAAGATCCTAATCTGGGTCCCCTGATTGCTGTGATAGCCTCTGATTGGCTATCACAGTGATCAGTCACTGTGAAGCCCGCCCTCGTGTCTCCTGTCTCTGTGAATGGACCAAACAGATACATTGTAACATAACACGAGAAAATTTCTCCAAAATATGGGAAAATACCCTCTTTGACAGTTGTCACGTAACCAGATGACCCCTTTGGAAGATTTACCTTAACTATTGTTCCAGTGACAAATTAAAATTGAAATTTTTGAAGTTTTCATCATTTTCTGTTCACTTGCTACCAGAAGCATTTTACCAGTGGGGACACACTAGAAACATGCCAGGACAGCTATAAAAGCCTGACAGCTGTTATAATTCTTCCCTACTCTACTCTAATCAAAACAAAGTGTTGGATATTCATACACTTTAACACTTCGCTGCCGGACCGCCCACCGCATATATACTGCATATATACTGCGGCAGCGCGGCTAGGCTGCGCAAAATCACATACCTGTACGTGATTCAGTGCACGCAATCTGGGGGCACGCGCCACTCCCACTGTGATTGGACCCACCGATCGTTCGGAGGAAAGGCAGAACGACTGTTTTGTCAGAGAGTAAAAGAGAGACCTTGTGTTTCTGCTAATCAGAAACGCGGATCTCTCTTTTCATCCAGTGCATCCACTCCCCCACAGTTAGAAAGCACTCCCTAAGGGCACGCTTAACCGTTTGATTGTCCCTGGTGCTAACCCCTTCCCTGCCAGTGTAATTTATACAGTGATGGTGCATTTTCTTTAGCACCGATCACTGTATTGGTGTCACAGTCCCACTAAAAATTGCTAATCACCATCATTACTAGTAAAAATATTAATAAAAAAAAAGTCCATAAAAATAACCCATAGTTTGTAGACGCTATAACATTTGCGCAAACCAATCAATATACACTTATTGGAAAAAAAAATTACCAAAAATATGTAACAGAATACATATTGGCCTAAATTGATGAAGAAATTCCATTTTTTTTTTTTTTACTGGGTATGTTTTAGGCTGGGTTCACACTAGAACACGCAGCGGCTCACAGCAAGAATCCGGTGCGTCCCCATTTACCGTTTTAGATTCGATTTCAGCCCATATTTTGGGCTGAATTTATAACTGAAACAGACCAAAAGACGCACAGGGCTCCTGTGCAATTCGTACTGGAACCGCTGCGGAGATGTGTAAACCGGTTTCATAGAGAGCTGGTCACAATCTCCTGCTATGCGAATTTGATGCAGGGAAAATCTGCATTCAATTCGCATAAGTGTGAAACCAGTCTTATAGCAGAAAGTAAAGTGTTTTTTCAAAATGGTCAGTTTCTTTGTTTATAGCACAAAAAATAAAAACCGCAGACGCGATCAAATACCACCAAAAGAAAACTCTATTTGTGGGGAAAAAAAGGGCATTGATTTTATTTGGGTACAGTGTTACACCACCACCCAATTGTCAGTTAAGGCAACGCAGTGGCGCATCGCAAAAAATGGCCTGGTCAGGAAGGGGGTAAAACCTCCTGGAGCTGAAATGGTTAAAGTAGATCACTAAAATCTCATATAAGTTTTAACATGCTAATGAAACTTCAAAAGCGGTTTTAAAGTGATACTAAACACATACTGTTTAATTTACATTGTCCATTCTATTTCTGTATTTGGGTGATGGCACTGTAATTATTAAAAAAATAAATAAAAAAAATCGAAGTCCCTTTTTCCTAATTGATTTACAGCTGTCACATGTCAAACGTGCTTTGGCCCTACTTCTCCTTTAAAGTAGTTACCGACCTACACATATTCTCCCTGACTGTTTGGATTGCTGGCAATGTCTGTCTGCAATAAGTAATAAGTAGGAGTCTTCTAGTGAAGGGGGAACCATCCTGAACTGCACCCTCTTTTCCTAGGGCATAGTGGCAAACTTTCAGAACAATATAGAAAATTGCTTTGATTGTGAAAAAAAAATAAAAATAAAAAAAACAATATAGAAAATTGAATTCCTATTGTCAAGGTCAGACATGCTTGCTGTAAACTTTGTGTAGCGGACCCCCAAAATTGGGGTCGATGTGCTCTAAATTTAAGGGCAGCCTGAGCAATAGTTTAGCTCAGGTTCTCCAATTCTGCTTAGTTTGGACTCTGCTCTGCTGTAATGTTGCCTGGAGTATAGTTCCCCTTGACCTGCAGGTGGTGCTGTTGCCCAGGTCTTGAGGAGAACCACAGGTGGCGTTGTGGTGTGATTGGGTGTCCTCTCTCGGCTGCCGTGCGGTGGGTGGGTTTTTGCCTGCTGTGCATGCCGGGAGAGGGTACATAAAGGGCAGACGCCATGATCTGGTGTGGTGTGCCGGGGGGATTCCAAGGAGGATCCCTGGTGGCGAAGTCGTGCCCTTTGGCCCTGCTGGCCGGGGGGTGCGTGAACTGGTCGAGGAGTCTCGGGCACCTTTATCCCGAGGCTGCGGAATTCCAGGTAGGCCCAGTACCTTCAACTGGGTCTACAAAACCAACCACTGGAGTCCCAGGGAACCCGAGGGAGGGTGGCCCGCTCTGAAACAGAGGAAACCGGGGGAGGACCTGTCCGATGGATCGGAGAGGGAAGTCACGGTCTCGGGGAGGCCTGGTTGTCTATCAGAGGGAAGGATTCATGTGGATTCGTGTGTTGCAAGATAGCTCCTGTAGCGTGCCCCATTTGCACCTATGGTCTCTATAATCTACAGGCGTTGGGAATGTTCTAAATTCAGGACCTAAAGGATTCTGTGGCAGAGGATCTCCTGAACTTGTCTTTGAATGGGACTAAAACTAAAGTGTTATGTTCGTGCTTCCCCCCTAGGCTGCTAGAACTGTGAGAGGGATCTATCCGGGTGAGCAATACCCACTCGGTCTTGAGTGGAGAATAGGGTGACTGGGTGCCGCGTGCCTTTCCCTACCAAATCCTATTGCTGTTTCAACCTTTTCCCCAAATTTGTTTCAACCAAAAGAAAATAAACTTGTCTGTTGGAGTTTAAATATTGACTGGACATTGGCTTCTTTTGGGGGAAGAATAGACTTTTCCCTGCATTCTATTGACGAGAACTAGTGATGAGCCGAACACCCCCGGGTTCGGTTCGCACCAGAACCCGCGAACGGACCGGAAGTTCGAACGAACATTAGAACCCTATTAAATACAATGGATGCGAACGTTCGAATTCTAAAGTGCTAATTATAACAACTATTATGCATGTTATTGTCCTAAAAAGGGTTTGGGAACCCGGGTTCTGCACCAGGGGACATGTATCAATGCAAAAAGAAGTTTTAAAAACGGTCGTTTTTCGGGAGCAGTCATTTTAATGATGCATAAAGTGAAAAAAAAAAAGTCAAATATTCCTTTAAATATCGTACCTGGGGGGTGTCTAAAGTATGCCTGTGAAGTGCCACGTGTTTCCCGTGTTTAGAACTGTCCCTGCACAAAATGACACTTCTAAAGGAAAAAAAAGCCATTTAAAACTGCTTGCGGCTTTAATGTAATGTCTGGTCCCGGTAATATGGATGAAATTCTTTAAGAAAAATGGCATAGCTACCCCATGACCCCCCCCCCCCTACCCCAGCCCATTACCAGCCCCTTTGGGTCTTGTATGGATATTAAGGGGAACCCCGCACATAAAATAAAAAAGGCCCTATATACTCTGAACAGCCGTATACAGGCGGTGCATACAAGACAGGGACTGTAGGTTTGTTCTTATGTAGAATCTGTTTGTAATTTTGAACAGGTACATTGTTGAAGTGTAGCTCCAGCCCAAAAATCTATTTTTAAACTTTTTGGAAAACATAGGTAAGGGTTATCACCCCTGTAACATTTGTTTTGCTGTCTGTGCCCCTGTTCAGAACATTTCACCTCACTTTCCGTCCCAATGACAACTGTTTTTGAAATGTGGTGTTTTTCTTGAAACAAGGATTGCTGATAAAGCATCAGTACAGAGGAGACACCTTTCTCCCATATTTATTCTTACAGGAGAGAATTTTCCTTCCTAGTGGTAGATTTCCTCTCACTTCCTGTTGTCTTCTTGCGTTTGCAAGTAGGAGTCGTTTGTAAGTTGGATGTTTGAAAGTAGGGACCTGCCGTATATACTCTGCAGAAATAGGCCCCTTAGTTGTTGGTGTTGGCACAACACTGTAAGCACTCACAGTTACTCTTGGTTGGTGCTGGAACGCCCTGCTGTCAACTATTATATCAGGAATTTTAATTACATATAATTGTTGAACAGTGGTAGTAAAAATTGGGCCTTTGATGGTGGTGCTGGTGCCACAACACTGTAAGCCCTGACAGTTACTCTTGGTGGGTGCAGCAATGGGCCCTGCTGTGAATTATTAGATCAAGAATTGTAATTACATGCCCCTGTTGAACAGGGGCTGAAAAATTGGGCCTTAGGCACTGGTGGCACAACACTGCAACCCCTCACAGATACTGTACTTGGAGCACAGCAATGAGCCCTGTTGCAAAGTATTGCTTCAAAAATTGTAATGACACGCCCCTGTTAAACAGGGGCTGAAAAATTGGGCCTTAGGCACTGGTGGCACAACACTGCAACTCCTCACAGATACTGTACTTGGAGCACAGCAATGAGCCCTGTTGCAAAGTATTGCTTCAAAAATTGTAATTACACGCCCCTGTTAAACAGGGGCTGAAAAATTGGGCGTTAGGCACTGGTGGCGGCACCCATAAACAAAAATGATCTTCCAAGCTATCATCATCAATCGTATCATTGAGGACTCGGAGGAGGAGGATAGCCAGTCAACATAACAGCACAGGCACTCAGCATCAGCATCAGTCTTGAAGGGATGTGACATTTTAAAATCAATTAGTCTGTTATATCAGCATCAGGTGTGTGGTAGCTGGTGGTGATCCAAGACTGGTTCATCTTGATGAAAGTCAGTCGATCAACCGAGTCGGTGGACAGGCGCACCCTGTGATCCGTGACAAATCCTCCAGCAGCACTGAATGTGCGTTCCGAAAGAACGCTGGATGCAGGACAGGCCAGTAGCTCAATTGCATACTGTGCAAGCTCTGGCCAGTGATCCATCCTCAAGACCCAGTAAGCCAGAGGATTTTCGGTGGGGAAGGTGTCCAAGTCTGACCTTGCCCCTAGATATTCCTGCACCATGTTTATCAGACGCTGGCGATGGTTGCTGGAACCAATCATACTTTGGGGCTGCGGACTAAAGAATTGTCTGAACGCATCGGTCAGACGGCCACCTTCCCCACCGCTCCTTCTTTGACTGGCCGAAGCCTCAGCAACTCGTTGTCCAGGACCAGGAGTTTGCAACCTCCCAGTCTCTGGGAACGCGTTGCACAGACCTTTCTGCAAGGCCTCCCGGAGTTGTCTCATCCTCTGCTCCCTCTGCGACGGTAACATAAGGTCCGCAACCTTACCCTTGTACCGTGGATCAAGGAGAGTGGCCAGCCAGTAATGGTCCCTCTCCTTGATCCGAAGAATACGAGGATCCTTCCGCAGACTTTGCAGGATCAGGGAGGCCATGCAGCGTAGGTTTGCTGAGGCATTCGCTCCGGAGTCCTCTGGGTCACTAAGGACGACATGATCCGCAGCCACCTCCTCCCAGCCACGTACAAGTCCACTGGTTTCTTGGGACTGTAAATCATCCCTAAAAGACTGCTGCTGATGATGCTGAGTGCCAGCCTCCACCTCCATGCTGACACAATCCTCCTCCTCCTCCTCCTCCTCCTCCTCCTCTTCCTGTGCGATGGGTGGGACAGAAGGAACACTGTCTGGGTAAAGGGGGCCTTGAGAGGCAAGGAAGTCCTCCTCTTCCTGCCTCTGTTCTGCCTCAAGTGCCCTGTCCATTATTCCACGCAGCGTGTGCTCCAACAGGTGGACAAGAGGTACAGTGTCACTGATGCATGCACTGTCACTGCTCACCATCCTCGTGGCCTCCTCAAATGGTGCCAGGACAGTGCATGCATCCCTGATCATGCCCCACTGGCGTGGAGAAAAAAAACCAAGCTCCCCTGACCCTGTCCTGGTGCCGTAGTCGCACAGGTACTCATTGATGGCCCTCTGCTGCGTGTGCAGCCGCTGCAGCATGGCCAACGTTGAGTTCCACCTGGTGGGCATGTCACATATAAGGCGGTTCTTGGGCAGGTTCAACTCCTTTTGCAGCTCAGCCAGGCGAGCACTGGCATTATAAGATCTGCGGAAATGCACACAGACTTTCCTGGCCTGCCTCAGGACATCCTGTAAGCCCGGGTACCTGCCCAAGAACCGCTGCACCACCAGGTTAAGGACGTGAGCCACACAGGGCACATGGGTCAGTTGTCCCTGTCGGAGGGCGGAGAGGAGGTTGGTGCCATTGTCGCAAACCACCATTCCTGGCTTAAGCTGGCGTGGCGTCAACCACCTCTCGGCCTGGCCCTGCAGAGCAGACAGGACCTCTGCCCCAGTGTGGCTTCTGTCCCCCAAACACACCAGCGCAAGCACGGCATGGCATCTTTTTGCCTGCGTACTTGCGTAGCCCCGTGAACGGCTACGGAGCACCGCTGGTTCATAGGACAAACCACAGGAAGAGGCCATGGAGGAAGAAGAAGAGGAGGGGGTGGAGGAGAGAGGTGTGTCACAACCAGTAGTAGCATTTTGGAGGCGTGGCGGTGGGACAACCTCCAACACTACTGCACCTTGTCCTGAATCCTTCCCAGCTGCCAAAAGAGTGACCCAATGGGCCGTGAAAGAAAGGTAACGTCCCTGTCCATGCCTGCTGGACCATGAGTCAGCGGTAATATGCACCTTACCGCTGACCGCCCTGTCCAGCGAGGCCAAGACATTGCCTTCCACATGCCGGTAGAGAGCCGGAATAGCCTTCCGTGAGAAAAAGTGGCGTTTGGGAACCTGCCACTGAGGAACCGCACATTGCACAAACTCACGGAAGGGGGCCGAGTCTACCAACTGAAAAGGCAGCAGTTGAAGCGCTAGCAATTTAGCCAAGCTAGCATTCAACCGCTGGGCATGTGGATGGCTGGGAGTGAACTTCTTTCGACGGTCCAGCAGCTGGGGCAGGGAAATTTGCCTGCTAGAATCGGACGTCGGTGTACTGCTAGCAGAGTGGGCGCAAGTACTTGGCTGTGACACACCTAATTCTACACCTTCATTCCTCTCAGTGCATGTTTCAGAGAGGACTGAAGTTATAGTGGGGTTGGAGATCCCAGCTGATGCGGTGCAAGGAGAGGTCCGCTTTGTTCTTTGGTGTGGGTCTTTGAGGTAGGCTTGCCAACGAGCTGCATGGCAGGTCAACATATGTCTGGTCAGGCATGTGGTACCCAAGCGGCTGATGTTTTGGCCACGCGATATACGCTTGAGACATATGTTGCAAACAGCAGCTGTGCGATCTGATGCACTAGCCTCAAAAAAGGCCCACACCAAAGAACTTTTTGAATGACGGGCAGAGGCAGCGCCCTGCACAGGCGGAGCTCTGCGGTGTGATTCCGTCGGTGTACTGCCCTTACGCTGGCCACCAAAGGGCATCCTGCCTCGTTGGAGATGTGCCTCCTCCTCATCCTCCTCCTCCTCCTCTCTCCTATTAGGCACCCACGTGGAGTCATTGACCTCATCATCCCCTCCCTCCTCATCACTGGAGCCAATCTGGCAGTATGCTGCAGCTGCTGGAACATGACTGCCAGATTGGTGTCCTTCTTGAGCATCCCCTCTGTCTGCTCTCACGCTACTGCCTTCCTCTAGCTGGGTTTCATCATCAGACCCTTCGAAACGCTGGGCATCCTCCTGGAGCATGTACCCAACACTGTGCTGAAACAGTTCGGGGGACTCCTCAGGAGGAGGACATGGTGGGTCTAGGGAAGGAGTGACTGATGATTTGTCTGACATTGATACCAGGGAAGACGACGCTTTGGCAGCTGCTTTTCCAGTACCCTGAGCCTGGGTGAGAGAGGATGAGGAGGAGGAGGAGGGCTTGGTCATCCACTCTACCAAGTCTTCGGCATGATGTGGCTCAACATGTCCAGCTGCCGAAAAGAAGGACAAGCGTGTCCCATGGCCATGTGCTGATGACAATGCACCGCGTCCACGACCAGCACTGTTGCCCCCAGACACAGAGCCTGCTTGCCCTCTTTTATTGCCTCCTGACTGTCTGCCTCTCCTTGTTTGCCTTCCAGACATTCTAATAGATGGCCTGCAGGGAGATGGGAAAAAAGCAATAAGGGCTACCTTCAGGTGTCCTTCTCTGTCCCTGGAAACAAGGACTTGCAGAGTGAAAGAAAAAAAACACTCTCCCTACCTACAGTTTTCTGTCCCTAGAAAAAATGTTTTTTTTAATCACAATATAGCACAAGGAAAATTAACTCACTGTCCTTACAGGTCCCTGGAAACAAGGACTTGCAGAGTGAAAGAAAAAAAACACTCTCCCTACCTACAGTTTTCTGTCCCTAGAAAAAAATGTTTTTTTTAATCACAATATAGCAAAAGGACAATTCACTCACTGTCCTTCCAGGTCCCTGGAAACAAGGACTTGCAGAGTGAAAGAAACTGACACTGTCCCTACCTAGAGTTTTCTGTCCCTAGAATAAATGTTTTTTTTAATCACAATATAGCAAAAGGACAATTCACTCACTGTCCTTCCAGGTCCCTGGAAACAAGGACTTGCAGAGTGAAAGAAACTGACACTGTCCCTACCTAGAGTTTTCTGTCCCTAGAATAAATGTTTTTTTTAATCACAATATAGCAAAAGGACAATTCACTCACTGTCCTTCCAGGTCCCTGGAAACAAGGACTTGCAGAGTGAAAGAAACTGACACTGTCCCTACCTAGAGTTTTCTGTCCCTAGAATAAATGTTTTTTTTAATCACAATATAGCAAAAGGACAATTCACTCACTGTCCTTCCAGGTCCCTGGAAACAAGGACTTGCAGAGTGAAAGAAACTGACACTGTCCCTACCTAGAGTTTTCTGTCCCTAGAATAAATGTTTTTTTTAATCACAATATAGCAAAAGGACAATTCACTCACTGTCCTTCCAGGTCCCTGGAAACAAGGACTTGCAGAGTGAAAGAAACTGACACTGTCCCTACCTAGAGTTTTCTGTCCCTAGAATAAATGTTTTTTTTAATCACAATATAGCAAAAGGACAATTCACTCACTGTCCTTCCAGGTCCCTGGAAACAAGGACTTGCAGAGTGAAAGAAACTGACACTGTCCCTACCTAGAGTTTTCTGTCCCTAGAATAAATGTTTTTTTTAATCACAATATAGCAAAAGGACAATTCACTCACTGTCCTTCCAGGTCCCTGGAAACAAGGACTTGCAGAGTGAAAGAAACTGACACTGTCCCTACCTAGAGTTTTCTGTCCCTAGAATAAATGTTTTTTTTAATCACAATATAGCAAAAGGACAATTCACTCACTGTCCTTCCAGGTCCCTGGAAACAAGGACTTGCAGAGTGAAAGAAACTGACACTGTCCCTACCTAGAGTTTTCTGTCCCTAGAATAAATGTTTTTTTTAATCACAATATAGCAAAAGGACAATTCACTCACTGTCCTTCCAGGTCCCTGGAAACAAGGACTTGCAGAGTGAAAGAAACTGACACTGTCCCTACCTAGAGTTTTCTGTCCCTAGAATAAATGTTTTTTTTAATCACAATATAGCACAAGGAAAATTAACTCACTGTCCTTACAGGTCCCTGGAAACAAGGACTTGCAGAGTGAAAGAAAAAAAACACTCTCCCTACCTACAGTTTTCTGTCCCTAGAAAAAAATGTTTTTTTTAATCACAATATAGCAAAAGGACAATTCACTCACTGTCCTTCCAGGTCCCTGGAAACAAGGACTTGCAGAGTGAAAGAAACTGACACTGTCCCTACCTAGAGTTTTCTGTCCCTGGAATAAATGTTTTTTTCAGCACAATATAGCACAAGGACAATTAACTCACTGTCCTTACAGGTCCCTGGAAACAAGGACTTGCAGAGTGAAAGAAAAAAAATACTCTCCCTACCTACAGTTTTCTGTCCCTAGAAAAAAATGTTTTTTTTAATCACAATATAGCAAAAGGACAATTCACTCACTGTCCTTCCAGGTCCCTGGAAACAAGGACTTGCAGAGTGAAAGAAACTGACACTGTCCCTACCTAGAGTTTTCTGTCCCTAGAATAAATGTTTTTTTTAATCACAATATAGCAAAAGGACAATTCACTCACTGTCCTTCCAGGTCCCTGGAAACAAGGACTTGCAGAGTGAAAGAAACTGACACTGTCCCTACCTAGAGTTTTCTGTCCCTAGAATAAATGTTTTTTTTAATCACAATATAGCAAAAGGACAATTCACTCACTGTCCTTCCAGGTCCCTGGAAACAAGGACTTGCAGAGTGAAAGAAACTGACACTGTCCCTACCTAGAGTTTTCTGTCCCTAGAATAAATGTTTTTTTTAATCACAATATAGCAAAAGGACAATTCACTCACTGTCCTTCCAGGTCCCTGGAAACAAGGACTTGCAGAGTGAAAGAAACTGACACTGTCCCTACCTAGAGTTTTCTGTCCCTAGAATAAATGTTTTTTTTTAAGCACACTATAGCAGAAGCACAAAACACACTGACACTCTCCCTACCTATCCTTCTCTTTCCCTAAACTAAAGGAATCCAGGTTAAGCAAGAAAGAAATAACAGTCACTGTCCCTGCCTATGCTACTCTATCCCTGCTCCGGAACACACTACACTAGGCCGCCGTGCTGGCGGCCTTTTATAGTGTGGGGCGTGTACTAAACACCCTCAGCAATAATTGGCCACAGGCATCCTGCCTGTGGCCAATCATTGCTCTCCTCGCTGCCGGCGCTGTGATTGGCCAAGCATGCGGGGTCACAGTGCATGCTTGGCCAATCACAGCGCCTGGATGACACTGCGATGGCGTAGTGCATTGTGGGCCGTTCGCGTCACTCGAATTTGGCGCGAACGGCCCAAATCGTTCGATCTTCGTCGAACGATCGAACAGCCAATGTTCGAGTCGAACGTATGTTCGACTCGAACACGAAGCTCATCCCTAACGAGAACCAACGGAGGGGAGGTAACTCGCTGCAGGACCCAAAATTGCAAGAACATCGCTCAACCTCTTATACCGGGAGGATACGGGCATGTGGCATGGTGTGCCTTTACCCCTGCAAGTGAAGGTAGGCAGGTAAAAAAGGTTCTGTGTGCTACATTTGTATTGCTTCACAGGGCCTCAAAAGAACAATGAGGGGCCAAAAGTTCCAGGGAAGATTACATGGCAGCCAGGTGTATACAATAAAGATGGGTAATTTCTGTTCCTGCAGCTCACCCGGGATCCTCTATAAAAAGACTAGACTTTTATAATGATGATATCGCATAAGTAAGATTTACATGTAAATAGTACCCTTGTAGCTTACCGCATGTGTAATTTTGCGCCTTTGACTGTACAATCTCCTTTAGCTCTATCAAAAACTATGTAGCGTCTGATTGGATTGGATACCGATTGAATGGATTAGTTAGACCCTAGTTTTGGTAAACTTAAAGAGGATTGTACAAATATTGTATAGTCAGAATGTAATGCGTGTGGATAACTTAAAGGAACTTTGTAGTAAGTGAAATATGGAAGGGGGGCTGGATTCCATTACTGACCCTGTTCTAAAAGCTAACAGCTAAACGGTCACTGGCTTCAATACTCTGAGTTACCGACTTGGGATAAACATATGGATTATTAAATCAGAGAAGAACTTGTGATCTGCACACTTGTCTTGGTTTACAGACTTAGAAAATATTCAAGGTATTGGATAGTTATACTGTACATATACACAGCACTGTGCAAAAGTTTTAGGCAGGTGTGAAAAAATGCTGTAAACGAAGAAATTGTTCAGAAATATAAGTGTTAATAGTTTATTTTCTTTTTCGTACATCACGGGACACAGAGCATCATAGTCATAACTATGTGGGCTATACGCCACCTATAGGTGAATGGACATTGGTACACTCAAAAGACAGGAAGTCCCCCTTCCTATATAACCCCTCCCATATAGGGAGTACCTCCGTTTTTTTCGCCAGTGTCTAAGGTGTTGGTCACGGTTAATGATGTGCTGAAAAGAGCTCCGCTAAGAAATCCCTGACGGGATCATGGGGCTATGCAATCGGATCCATCTAAAGTGCCTGAAAGAGCCAAAATAAATGGTGCCTGAGCCTCGAGGAAGAAGAGCAAGGTTTTTGCCTGTAATGCTTCTCTTTTGAGAGCTGGACTCTGGGACCCAGCGCCTTGGTCACATTTCCATACCACAGGTTTGCTCTGGCAGAGTGCTGTACGGGTCCAAGGGAGTGGACCCTATATACAAAGGGGACCCAGTCCTTGAAGGTCTGTCATGACAAAACTCGCCGTGATGAGTGAAGATTGGACTCTGGTGAGTCTGCATTTGTTTGCAGTTTCTCTTTTAAAAAAGAGAGATCTGACTGGCTGTTCTCCTCCCCAGCCACTAGAGGGCGCATGTTCGCTCAAGTGTAGCCTGTTTTGTTTATTTAGGCAGGAAGAGGGAGGGCGGCTATTGCCATGTGGGACAGGTTCAGACAGGCCTTGGAGACAGAACGGTGGCCCGTGAGTGTGTGCGTACTTGCTTGGGAACTGGGTGCAGACAAGTCATGATTACATGCTACATATTTTCTGCCTATCCAAGGGGCATGTACATCTGTAAATAGATACACCCCTGGATGTTTAGCAGTTCACTTTAAAAGTGTTATTATCTGCTTATAGGCAGGAACAGCATAATGATACGTGCTTGCAAATTTATTGCTTAATTGCATGTTTTAAAGTGTATGTTTGAAAAAAACATGAGCATGGGTGCGTATTAGGGAGTTGTATCTCCAATATAGTGCATATGTGTTTGATATCCTGCAGGTCTGAGTATGGGACAAACTGCAGTTGAGCAGGTGCTTGCTTACAAACTAGCTAAAACGCACAAATGCTGGAACGCACAGTTGCTGGAAACGCACAGTTGCTGGAGCACACAGTTGCTAAAATGCACAGTTGCTAAAACGCACAGATGCTGAAACGCACAGTTGCTAAAAATGCACAGTTGCTGAAACGCACAGATGCTGAAACGCACAGTTGCTAGAAACACACAGTTGCCAAAATGCACAGATACTGAAACGCACAGGTGCTAAAAACGCACACTTGCTAAAACGCACAGATGATGAAATGCACAGTTGCTAAAAACGCACAGTTGCTAAAATGCACAGATGCTGAAACGCACAATTGCTAAAACACACAGTTGCTAAAATGCACAGATTCTGAAACGCACAGTTGCTAAAACGCACAGATGCTGAAACGCACAGTTGCTAAAATGCACACTTGCTGAAACGCACAGTTGCTAAAATGCACAGATGCTGAAAATAACAGTTCACATGTTTGCATAAAAATACAAAAAATACAATGCATGTTTGGACATGTTTGTGTAAAAAAACAAACAAAAAAAAACATGTTTATTGTCGATCACATAAAGAGGTGTGATCGCATAAGGTGACAGGCTCACTTAAGGATACATGGTCACATAAAGATGCATGTTTATGTTTGTATAGCTATACATGGGTTTTTTACATAGTCACATTAAAATGCTTGATCACATAAAGATGCTTAGTCGCATAAAGATGCTTGACCGCACAAGGGTACTTGATTGCACAAGGGTGCTTGATCGCGCAGAAAGGCTTGATCGCGCAGAGAGGCTTGATCGCATAAAGATGCTTGATCGCATAAAGATGCTGGATCGCATAAAGGTGCTGGATCGCATAAGGATGCATGATCGCCTAAAGTTGCATGATCGCCTAAAGATGCATGGTTGCATAATGAGGCATGTTAATACATGTTTACTTAAATATACATGTTTCCTCATGATACATGTTGCGTAACACGTTTCATAAACGCATGCTTGCTTTGCAAAGATGCTTGTTCCATGGCACACGTGCTACATGAATGAGTGTGTACAGCGCACACTTTTCATATTTTGCCTATAAGCATATTTGTATGAACTCATGCTTCCATGAACGCACTCTTCCATAGAGGCATATTGCTTTAACACATGCTGCATACATTAAAGCTGTATACGTATGTTGGAATTTAACGGTTTGGTTGTTGAAGCCCACATCCTAAAGAGTAGAGGGCTTTCAGGTTCAGTGATTACCACCCTGATTAATGCAAGAAAGCCGGCATCTAGGACCATTTATTATAGGGTCTGGAGGGCCTATGTCTCCTGGTGTGAAACCAAGGGTTGGCACCCTCGAAAGTATGTCATAGGTAGAATTCTTGCCTTTCTACAGTTGGGGGTAGAAATGAAGTTGGCCTTGAGTACGATAAAGGGTCAGATCTCGGCCTTGGCAGTATTTTTCCAAAGGCCGCTTGCTTCACATTCTTTGGTCCAGGCCTTTATACAAGGGGTAACTTGGATATATCCGCCAGTTAAGTCACCCTTGTGCCCATGGGATTTGAATCTAGTTCTGTTGGTTTTGCAAAGACAGCCCTTTGAGCCGATTCACAATATTCCTTTGCTTCTTTTGACAAGAAAGTTAGTGTTCTTAATTGCGGTAACCTCCGCAAGAAGAGTGTCAGAATTGGCTGCTTTCGTGTAAAGAGCCAAACTTAATTATTCATAAAGACAAGGTGGTGTTGCGTCCTCACCCAACCTTTTTGGCTCAGGTAGTGTCAGGTTTTCATCTGAACCAAGGTGTTTCCTAATCCCTACCTTTCTTTTTTTTTCCAGAACCTCGTTCTGCAGAAGAAAGATTGTTACATTCTCTCGTTGTAGTGAGAGCAGTCAAGGCCTATCTGAAGGCGACAGCGGAAAACTGATGTTTTGTTTGTACTGCCAGAAGGCCTCAGAAAGGGCCAGGCAGCATCTAAATCAACTATTGCTAAGTGGATTCGTCAGGTGATTAGTCAGGCTTATAGTCTGAAGAAAAGGGTTCCGCCTTTTCAGATGAAAGCGCACTCTACCAGGGCAGTCAGTTCTTCATGTGCAGTGTATCACCAAGCCTTTATGGCTCAGATTTGCAAGGCCACTACTTGGTCGTCAGTGCATACATTCACAAAATTCTATCAGATGGATGTAAGATGGCAGGAGGATGCCGCCTTCGGGTGCAGTGTGCTGCGAGCATCAGTATAGGTCCTCACGTCTGGCGGCGGCCGTTTTGCTTTGTGTCTCCCTCCTCTCAGATGGCATTGCTTTGGGACGTCCCACATAGTTATGACTATGGTGCTGTGTGTCCTGTGATGTACGAAAAAGAAAATAGGATTTTTATAACAGCTTACCTGTAAAATCCTTTTCTTGGAGTACATCACGGGACACAGAGGTCCCACCCTCTTATTGGGATATATATGTATATATATTGCTTTGCTACAAAAACTGAGGTACTCCCTGTATGGGAGGGGTTATATAGAGAGGGGGACTTCCTGTCTTTTGAGTGTACCAGTGTCCATTCACCTATAGGTGGCGTATAACCCACATAGTTATGACTATGGTGCTCTGTGTCCTGTGATGTACTCCAAGAAAAGGATTTTTACAGGTAAGCTGTTATAAAAATCCTATTTTTATCAATTAACAAAATTAGTAAAAAAAAAAAAGTAAACAGAAGAGAAATCCAAATCAAATCCGTATTTGGTGTGACCACCCTTTGCATTCAAGACAGCATCAATTCTTCTAGGTACACTTGCACACAGTTTTTGAAGGAACTCGGCAGGTAGGTTGTTCCAAACACCTTGAAGTCACCATAGATCTTTTGTGGATGTAGGCTGCCTCAGATCCTTCTGTCTTTTCATATAATACCAGACACTTGATGCTGAGATCAGGACTTTGTGGGAGCCAAACCATCACTTCCAGGACTCCTTGTTCTTCTTTACGCTGAAGATAGTTCTTAATTACATTGGCTGTATGTTTGGGGTCATTTTCCTGCTGCAGAGTAAGTTTGTGGCCAATAACACGCCTCCCTGATGGCATGGCAAGAGGACATCATTAATCCTGACTGAATATCCAACTCCATTTGCAGAAATGCAGCCTCAAATTTGCTAGGAACTTCCACCATGCTTTACTGTTGCCTGTAGACACTCATTATTGTACCGCTCTCCAGCCCTTCATAGAACAAACTGCATCCTTCTACAGCCAAATATTTAAAATGTTGACTCATCAGTCCATAGCACTTGCTGCCATTTTTCTGCTCACCAGTTCTTATGTTTTCGTGCATAGGACGTGGAAACAAGGCTCAGCATCTCAATTGTAGATTGGGGAATTAACTTTTAACATTAAGGATGAACTCAAGGTATGAATTTATTGCATTGTTACATTGGTCCAACTAAAACCAATAAAAGGATACATATTCCTTACCTGTGGGACTACTGTGAAAGCAGAGTAGTGGGAGCTTTGGTCTTCCAGGTTCTGTGCACAGCCACCATTCACAGAACAGCTTGCATTTTTTTCAATGAATATGAGGTGTTTTTTGACTGGACAGTGTGGAGAGGCAGGACGGGGACATCACAATCTCTTACTATTCCATTAAGAAAAAACTATGCACTTAAATATCACATGGCGTACAGGATCAGTGTTTCAAAGCAACCTCTGCAATCCTTGATACAGTATTGGATCCACTGTCTGTGGATGGCAGCCAGTCACTAACGGTCCTCTCAATTGTGAGATTTATGTCCCAGTCTGATGTGGAATTGCCACCCTTTTTTTTGTCCATGAGGCTCAGTATATACAAAAAATAATTCATCTGTCTTTGGCTTCTCTGATAAATATCACTTTATACACTGGGACTAAACTCTTTTTACAGAATATATCTTGGTTGTCGCTATCGGTCCCTCTGGGGTTACATAATTCCACTATCTAAGGACAGATATCTTATTGGATTCTCCTCATATCCCTACTGGGACTTGTCTTTTTAAAATTTTTAGTCTGGCTGCTTCATCCATGTCCATTGGGGGGTCTTTTCGCTCTGTATGCCCCTGTGCCCGCGCCAGGCGTTAATGGGTGGACGTTTGGCTACCACACTTACCGTTAGCTTGCTCTCGTCTGGGTCCTGAGTGAAGCAGGTAATATCGCCACCCAGGTGTACTTCAGATAAATGCAAGATCATTTTCAGTGACCCCCACATCCTTGAGAAATCAAATGAGAGACACAGGGAAACAGATTTGAGTGTGTTCATAAGATCTCTAACCTTTACTGAATACTACTGTGGCTTATATGCAAAAGAGAGATAGGATGGGCTATGTCTTAACACATACGTTTCAAAAAATTATACAAACTCAGTATATTCTTATCATGATTTAAACTGCTGGACTAAAAGATGACTTTGCTTATACAATCAAGCTGCTCCATGATCCAGCTTAACCACAATGACTAGTAGGGTGTGTCTCTATGCAAAACTGTTAGTTAAACTAAGTATGTCAAAACACATATTGAAAAGTTAATTTCTACTTAAAAATTAGTTATTTTTATACATTCTATTACAATCCCCTCTTTTATCACAAACGTGATAATCACAAACCCTGAAGCCCCCGACATTCACCTGGGCTACTTTCCCATAAATGTATCATTATCCCAAGTATGTAAAAATAGAGAACAATACAGTCCTTAAAATCAAGTGGGAGGGGCATGACAGCCTTTAGGCCAAATAAAAAAATAATCCCAAAGAAAGGCACAAAAAAGTCTCTTGTTTAGCTTCTGAATGTCCAATAAATTCATGAAAGGGAAGGAAAAAGAAATGTCCACATTATAATTCTCATTCTCCTAAACTTTTCCCCAAACTTTTGGTTCGATTCTGTGTTTATCCATATTTTACAGAGATCCTTCTACCCCAAAACCCTGCCTCTTTGTAAGGATAGAACTTGATATCCACAGACAGACTGGAACTGATGCATTGGGCTAGACTTGGATCTTCGGGCTGGCGTATCTGAATCTATCCCTTGTGATGCTCACTGGAATTTCGTAGACCCTGGGCGTGCGTCATGGCTAACCCCCAAGGTGTCATTCCAGGAATATTTTCCAGCAGGAGTCCGCCTTTACTCATCTCAGCACCTCCCATGGCATTTGAACAACAAAGATGAACAACAAAGATTTCCATGTAAAAGCTGTAGTCATCTCTTCATCCGGATAGGGTATAGGGCAGGGTATGAATGGGGTATAGGGTAGGAATGGGATGGGCATTTCTTCATGTGCAGGGGGCTAGGGGTGAATGCTGGCTGGGGCGGATATTCCTCATCCAACATGAATAATCACAGAATCTACCTGATCAATTAAGGCCTTAACCATTTGCAGGTATTAAAAATAATATTCCTCATTTACTCAAACATAAGTAAAGCATGCAGAAATATAAAATGTTCTCAGCAACAGTCTTCATTATATAGATTCAATATGTTTAACCACTTAACAACCACCTGCCGACAAATAACGTCGACAAGGTGGTTGCTTAACTCTGGGAGGACATTATATAACGTCCTCCCAGAATCGCGCTCCCGCGTGCCCCCTGGGGCGCGCACACGGGAATCTCCGTGACCGCCAGGTCCAGAGGACCCGGCGCATCACGAATCGCGGTAAATCGCCGCTGATAGCGGCCGTTTACCACGTGATCGCTCCGTCAAATGACGGAGCAATCACTTGTAAACAGACCGGCGTCATGTGATGACGCCGGTTCCTCTCTCCCCTCTCTGTACCGATCGGTACAGTGTGAGAGGAGAGGGGAGGGAGCGGATCATGTCCGCTCCCTCCCCCATGTCAGAGCATGTCAGCTGTGGGCTGGATCTTTGACAATTGCAGTCACAGATCCAGCAATCCATCCATCCCTGCTCAGCCATCCCTGCGCAATACTCTGCAAAATACTCTGCAATACCCTGGTGCAATACTCTGCAATACCCTGCGCAATACTCTGCAATACCCTGCGCAATACTCTGCAAAATACTCTGCAATACCCTGGTGCAATACTCTGCAATACCTTGGTACAATACTCTGCAATACCCTGCGCAATACTCTGCAATACCCTGCGCAATACTCTGCAATACCCTGCGCAATACTCTGCGCAATACTCTGCAATACCCTGTGCAATACTCTGCAATACCCTGTGCAATACTTTGCAATACCCTGCGCAATACTCTGCAATACCCTGCGCAATACTCTGCAATACCCTGCGCATTACTCTGCAATACCCTGCGCAATACCCTGCACAATACTCTGCAACACCCTGCACAATACTCTGCAATACCCTGCACAATACTCTGCAATACCCTGCACAATACACCCTGCGCAATACTCTGCAATACCCTGCGCAATACCCCCTGTGCAATACCCCGTGCAATACCCTGCCATACTCCGCAATGCCCTGCAATACTCCGCAATGCCCGGCAATACTCCGCAATGCCCAGCAATACTCTGCAATAACCACTTCCCGCCCGCCGGCCGTCATATGACGTCCTTGACTTTGTGCGGGGATATCTGAATGATGCTTGCAGCTACAGGCATCATTCAGATATCAGCTTTTTCAGCCGGCATTTCCCTACACCATAACAACAATCATAGCGGCTGTTCCGCCGCTTGATGATTCTTACGGGAGGCGAGAGGGGATGTCCCCGCCACCCTCCGGTGCTTCTACTGACTCACCGCTACGATCGAAGCCAGGATTTTTTTTTTCAGGCTTCCCAGCCTAGAGGTGAGATGTGGGGTCTTATTGACCCCATATCTCACTGTAAAGAAGACCTGTCATGCCATATTCCTATTACAAGGGATGTTTACGTTCCTTGTAATAGGTATAAAAGTGATCAAAAAAATTTTTGGGGCGGAAAAACATGTCAAACTAAAATAAATAAAGTAAAATGAACAATAAAAAAATATATATTTTTTTTAAGCGCCCCTGTCTCCGTGAGCTCGCATACAGAAGCGAACGCATACGTAAGTCCCGCCCACATATGAAAACGGTGTTCAAACCACACATGTGAGGTATCGCCGCGAACGTTAGAGCGAGAGAAATAATTCTGGCCCTAGACCTCCTCTGTAACTCAAAACATGTAACCAGTAAAAATATTTAAAACGTCGCCTATGGGGATTTTTAAGTAGCGAAGTTTGGCGCCATTCCACGAGCGTGTGCAATTTTGAAGGGTGACATGTTAGGTATCTATTTACTAGGTGTAACTTCATCTTTCACATTATGTAAAAACATTGGGCTAACTTTACTGTCTTTATTTTTTTTTTAAGCACAAAACATGTTTTTTCCGTAAAAAACGCGTTAAATAAATTGCTGCGCAAATATCGTGCGAGATAAAAAGTTGCAACGACCACCATTATATTCTCTAAGGTCTTTGCTAAAAAAACATATATAATGTTTTGGGGTTCTATGTAATTTTCTAGCAAACAAATGATGATTTTTACATGTAGGAGAGAAATGTCAGAATTGGCCTGGGTGCTCCGGAACGCCTGATGGTGCTCCCTGCATGTTGGGCCTCTGTATGTGGCCACGCTGTGTAAAAGTCTCACACATGTGGTATCGCCATACTCGGGAGGAATAGCAGAATGTGTTTTGGGGTGTAATTTGTGGTATGCATATGCTGTGTGTGAGAAATAACCTGCTAATATGACAATTTTGTGAAAAAAAAAAGAGAAAAAAAAATCTTGATTTTGCAAAGAATTGTGGGAAAAAATGACAACTTCAAAAAACTCACAATGCCTCTTTCTAAATACCTTGGAATGTCTTCTTTCCAAAAAGGGGTCATTTGGGGGGTATTTGTACTTTTCTGGCATGTTAGGCCCCTTTCACACTGAGGCGCTTTGCAGGCGCTATTGCGCTAAAAATAGCGCCTGCAATGCGCCCCAAAAAAGCCGCTCAATTGTATCCAATGATAAAGCCAGAGGGCTTTCACACTGGAGCGTTGCGCTTGCAGGAGGGTCAAAAAACTCCTGCAAGCCGCATCTTTGAGGCGCGATAGGAGCGGTAAAAATACCGCTCCTATAGCGCCCTTGCCCATTGAAATCAATGGGGTAGCGCCTCCAAAACGCCCGCAAAACGCCGCAAAGAGGCGTTATTGCGGGCGTTTTTTAACCCATTTTCGGCCGCTAGTGGGAGTTAAAATCCCCCCGCTAGCGTCCGCAAATCGCGGCAAAAAATGCGTTAAAAAATGCTAAAAATAGCGCCGCTATACCGCCAGCGCATCCAGCGCCTCAGTGTGAAAGTAGCCTTAGGGTCTCAAGAAATAAGATAGGCCGTACTTCAGGTGTGATCAATTTTCAGATATTGGCACCATAGCTTGTGGACTCTATAACTTTCACAAAGACCAAATAATATGCACCAATTTGTACTTATTTTTACCAAAGATTAGTAGCAGTATAAATTTTGGCCAAAATTTATGAAGAAAAAATAGTAATTTGCTAAATTTTATAACAGAAATGAAAAAAAAATCATTTTTTTTACAGAATTTTCAGTCTTTTTTCTCTTATAGCGCAAAAAATAAAAAACCCAACGGTGATTAAATACCACCAAAAGAAAGCTCTATTTGTGTGACAAAAAGGACAAAATATTCATATAGGTACAATGTTGTATGACTGAGTAATTGTCATTCAAAATGTGAGAGCACCGAAAGCTGAAAATTGGTCTGGTTATTAAGGGGGTTTAAGTGCCCAGTGGTCAAGTGGTTAACTAAACATTTTTTCAAATCCAGTATTACAGCAGGACTTCAATAAAACTTAAACAACTTTAGTTTCTTCTATCCTCGGGACCCAAGTGGACCAGAGGAACTCAGGACAGAACATTTTACCCAAACATATATTCTGACTCAGGATCCAGCCTCCCAACTTTTCAAATACCGTATATCTGATCATCAGCAAAAAACAAAACATTGAAACATTGAAACTACATTACATCATTAACACTTCACGATTGAAACTCTGGGAATTCAAAAGGTAAATATATCCAGAATAGTCACTCTGACTGTTATTCAAACAAACTTTCCCATCATATTTTAGTACCTCATGGACTCAATATATGCAGCAATTTATTTAGATCCTGGTTACTTAACCCAAACTTTTAGGGAAATATATATTATCAGGAACCTAATAACCTCTACTCCCAGAACAAGAAAACACAATATGAGACAACTCTCTGTGTTCAATTTAAACAAACACTTAAGATATTTTACTAATCAAATAATACCTTGTGCATTCATTAAACACAATACAACCACTTTCTCCTTTTATTCACATCCATTTGGCCACTACATTCATTCTTCATTTAGAAATGTATTCCATATTTTCCCTGTGAACAGCTTTTAAACACCTTTACCATTTTTTTTTCTCTCATATTTTTCCCTAGAGCATAGGATTACACAAACCCTAAGTTACTTCCTTTTTCTTTACCAACCACAATTCCTTTGGCGTAGCGCGTGGAATACATAACTTCCTTGAATGAGGCTGGTTCACACACCTGCGGTGCATTCGCACTCCGCACTGCCCAAAAAAGTGTGCGTTTTCTAGGCAGTGCAGTCCGGCTTACGTGTGAATACAAGCCCATTGACTTCTATGGAAACGCTTCTAAATCGCACATGTCATCCAGTTGTGAACAGTATAAAATCCTGACCTGATCCTGATCAAAAACTGACATGAAGCGCTGAACAACTACTTTGTCAATTAGCTGTGAAAACAGAGCTCAAATTCGCACTGCATATGTGTGAACCCAGCCCTAAATTTGTATTTAACCAAAAAAAAAAAAAGATAAAATCAAACATTTTAAAATCCCCAATCATTGTTAATACAGCCTAAACACAATTAAAACCATTTGCACAAATAACCATTCCCTTGTCTTGTTAAGCCTCGTACACACGGTCGGACTTCCATCGGACTTTTCCGTGTTTTTTTGTCCGAACGGAGTTGGTCGGGAACACCCATAGCATACACACGCTCGGACTTTTCTGCAAACTTTCCCAAAACTTTTTGCAACATCACGTGGTTTTTCTGCTCTTTTCTGCTCTTTACCGCCACCCTTTGGTCAACCTCTGCTATTGTTGGTTGATTTTAACATTAGTTGTTTAGTCCATCGGACAAAATTCCGATGGTTTCCTGTACACACGGTCGGACTTTGCTCCATCGGACTTTTGTTGGCCAAAAGTTTGTCCGTTTGCAGACCCAACTTTTGTCCGATGAAATCCAAAACCAAACGAAAAAAGTTTGTCCGATGGAGCGTAGACACGGTCAGATTGTTGGTCCAACTTGCTTAAAACGAAGTTTGTTGGGCAAAAGTCCGACCGTGTGTACGGGGCTTAACAGGCAATGTCCTTGTAGAATGCAAAAGTTCCCTTTTTTTTCCCCTCATTATCAACAAAACTATAATGCCATTTACTGAACACCACGGAACCCAGGGCAAATATATCAATCCGAAAGAGAGCACATTTGTTGATACTGAAAAGAAAACACCTTTTAACTTCAATAACATAAGGATAGGCAATTACACAATTAAAACAGTCCCCAAAGTCAGACTCCAAGGCTCTAAGGCTCTGTTTCCAATACTGTGAGTTGCCGTGCGACTTGACACATGCGAAATCGCATGACAAGTCAAAACCAATGTATTTCAATGGTCCCTGTTTTAATTTGTGCGACTAAAGTCACAGCGACTCAAAAAGGTTCTTACACTACTGTGTTCCTACTTTGGTGCGACTTGTTCTCACACGGTTGCATGGCATTTCATCAAAAATCGCATTGCAAAGTCGCATTGTAAATCGCGCAACTCTGGGGTTGCAATAGTGGAAAGAGAGCCTAACTGAAATAATCAAAATACCCCATGTATAAGTTGAAATGCTGCTCTAAAACAAAATGTATCTGATCAGATTCCTCAAAAAAAACATTTGGTACCAGCACATACATGTAATTTATCAGTGACATGTCACATTCCCCTTTTAATGTTTCCAATTAACTATGTATTGGGCATGGGCTTAATATGTGCCCAACACATTTCATGAATAGACTGACAATAGTTACAACATTTTAACAATAAACATGTATTTTTAATCTATACCGATAACTTTTCTGAATTAAATCCTTCTTAACACTCACTCTCCACCTCAGCAAGTCTCTCGGACTCGTTGAATATGGAATGCAAATATAGCAGTATGCTTTGCGCAAAAGTGGTAGCGAAGGTATGGTTGGCGCTTTGATCCCCTCTTTCACTTTAAGCGAAATAGCAGATTTATGCAAGTGGTTATGTACCTCTGTGTACCGCGCTAAACAATACTTTGGATAGGAGGAATCACTCAAAGCCCCACACACAGATGAGTACCGTACTCTGTCCCTCTCATCTGCCCACTTTAGCAATGCTCTCCTACTTGGCAGGATCAAAGGACATATATCAATTACTCAACAATCCGTTTGCATTCAGAAGAAAAAACAACTTATACTCTAAATTGGAACTCCAAGACAACAACAAACACATAAAATGTAAGCATTTTTCTCTGAGCAGATGCAAGAGAATTCAATATACTAACAACAACTTTCCCTTCTTAAAACCTTGGCTTGTATAGCATAGCTAAAACCCCTTTTTTCCCATTTGCACCATAGCAACTACATTTATAAACATACATACAAAAGTACTTACCACTCTCACGATATTTGGACTGTAGACCACTTTGACTGTCCCACCTTACAGTCAGTGTATCTACACAACAAAAAATCTTAGAAAAAAAAAATCTTATTACTTCTACAGAAAGAAAAGCGAAAGTAGGTTGGATCACCGAAATATAATCCTCATTAACCATTTCAGCTCCTTGCCAAAAGGACTGTCGTGTACACTTTTCTACAGCGTTCCCAAAACGCTTCTAATTAATTAGGACCTTCTCAGAGGTACTTTACAGCGTTCCCAAAAAGCTTCTAATTAATTAGGACCTTCTCAGAGGTACTTTGAAAGGCGGATTTTCCCAAAAAATCCCCTATACACCAAGGTGTGGTTTGTATCCCTCTTCTACATAAATTTAGTTTGAGATGAAATTTAAATCAGAGCTAAAGTAAGAGAAAACAGTCTGTCTAAAAGACAAAAAGATTCTTCTTACCAAAGGTGATTATTTCATCCCCACCGCTGCCATCATCTGAAGCAGGTAATACCGTCACCCAGGTGTACTTCAGGTAAATGCAAGATCATTTTCAGTGACCCCCGAATCCGTGAGAAATCAAATGAGAGACACAGGGAAACAGATTTGAGTGTGTTCATAAGATCTCTGACCTTTATTGAATACTACTGTGGCTTATATGCAAAAGAGAGATAGGATGGGCTATGTCTTAACACATACGTTTCAAAAAATTATACAAACTCAGTATATTCTTATCATGATTTAAACTGCTGAACTTAGTTTAACAAAGACTAAAAGATGACTTAGCTTATACAATCAGGCTGCTCCATGATCCGGCTTAACCACAATGACTAGTAGGGTGTGTCTCTATGCAAAACTGTTAGTTAAACTAAGTATGTCAAAACACATATTGAAAAGTTAATTTCTACTTAAAAATGGAGTCAGTTATTTTTATACATTCTATTACACTGAGGAAGCCTAATATCTGGCAAAATGCATTGACCTTACCGGCAGCAGGCCACGTGCACATTATTTAAAGGGTAACTCCACTTTCGTGGGGAAAAAAATAGCAAATAAAGAAGAAATAATATAGCACATATGTAGCGGGGTGGCGGTTTGTCGTGTAATATAAGACTGTCATTAACCTTGTGAAGCAATGCATTGTGGAACTTGCGGTACCACGAGAACGGGACTCCATTGACATAAGTAGATAATAAGACTATGGTACCCACAGTGCAGTTGTCCTCCCAAAGTGTATTGCATCCCTGCACAGCTTTATGGGAGAGGTTACTTAAAGGAGGGGAGGAGCTTTGTTCGGCCTCTTTGGATCTTCACCTCCTCCCTGACGTGTGTGTGAGGCCTGCTGCCAGAGGGACTAGGCCTGAAGCCTGGGCCTTCAACCTTGTGGAGGATCACCAAGCCTGGAGGGTTTGCCGATAGAGGGACCGGAGACTGCACGTTGCGGAGGGACCACGGATCGAGGTGCCAGCAGCGAGGAAACTCAGGTAGACTAGGCCTGTTCGGGTGAGCGGGCACCTGCCCAGGTTCTGCAACTGTTATAGGCCTGTGACTTTTCAGGGCTCACCCTCACCAGAGTAGTGCATCTCACACGCACCAAGTATATAGTGCAGCGCGTGATAATTATGCAGTTAAGTTGGCGTTATACTAACTGAGAGTTCACTTCCACAAACATTGTATCTGCGGAAGTTAGCTGCATCTTTAATTTACCTTGGATTACAAATATAAAATGCACCAACATTTTGCTAGCGAAGACTCCCATCATTGAGGAACTCGTATAGTGATCTTTGTCAGGCCTGACTGGAACTAACACTTACGGGACACGGGGTGGTATTGCCCACTAGGGGGAGCTTGCGAGCATAGGCTGTCTTCCTTGTTTGCAAATAGACTTAACTTTGTTTGAAAACCTTTTTACCTTGTTCATATTGACTTTTGCAGGGCCCTGCCAAGTCAACTGTATGCATATGTGTATTACTGTTCTTTTTCTTTCACCCCAAGTAAAGTTTGCCCTTGGTTAAGTGAACCATTCTGTTTGAAGTATTTTTGTTTTCCTGAGGGACTGCTACCAGAGAAAGGTAACAATACTTATACATGTTATTGTGTTATACATGCCAAATTGTGTTCCCAGCATTCAGTGGGTCTCACAATTGCCAGTTACACCAGTTGTGCCAAGGGAGGGTCTGAGCCAGTTAAGAGGGTTGCAAACAGAGTACTGACCCAAATTAAACCAGCAGCTCCTTCGGGGGAAGTGCTACACATATAATTGTGACACTAATCATCTTGTAATTGTATGTTGTTAAAAATTACCTTTCCTTTTCAATCTGCAGCCAATGTAATTTTCTTAGAATACTTTGCAATATGGCTACCTGGAGTTTTCTGTACACAGAGAGTGTACTGACCACTCTCCAGAAACATAATTTCCTGCTTGTGTGATTGGCTTACCAATTTTCCCAGAAGTCTGCCTAAGTCAGATTTCAGTCATCCCTTGCAACAAAAATTAAATGTTTTTTTTTCAACAAAAGTGGTGTTACGCTTTAAGTGTACTTATATGGTTGTTTAACAAGCTACTGTATGTATACTTGTTAGACGGTATCATTTTCCCCAGATGTTTGGGATGGGATACCTTGATTTTTATCTATTTTAATATTGTAAAATAAAGATTTTACATTTTTTTTATTCATTACTTGTCTCCATTGCTTTGGCCGTTATAGTCCGCTATTGTAGGTTACTGGAGAATTTTCTCCGGTCAACACCTAGTTTTTTCCGTATATATTTGGATGAGGCCATCAAAAGTCAAAATTTTTCTCGATAGTATTGGATTTGTGTTATCTTCACATGCAACCAGATATTCTAATATTGCCAAAACAATCCCCCTATGGGGACCTCCGCCCTCTTCTAGCTTTGACCATGCTCTTTGACTTAACATTACAATAGCTTTCCTCATTTACATTTACAAGTCACCTCCAGCATTATAAAATGTGTCTGTTCAAAATAATATATGCTTCCTGTATGGGACACAAATAGATTCCAATATTTGTAAAATGCTCCCTGGTGGGAACGATATTTGCATTGATTTGCATTTATTACAGTAATGCCTGGAGTAAGCAGACATTCTAAATATGTTTTATAAGATTTATGGTCTCAAGTGCTTTGGAAATTGGATATCTGGAAATAATGAGAACTCTAAACTTTTTTTATTGTCTTGTTTTTGCTGTATTATTGAAATCTAAAACACATGAAAATACATGCTTTTTTGTGCATTTAATACAGCCCACCTAGATTTGTGAGTTATGTTATCCTTTTATTGTATATATTGTTGCTTGTCCTTAGTTAAGCAGCAAGAATACATCTCTTTCTTTGCAGTCAATGTGAAATTCACAGCTTTTGGCTGACCCACTTTTGGATCCAAATGTCTCCTATCTTCTGTCCTCCAGGGTGTCCATTTAGGTCTGAAGTAGAGAGCTATATAAATCAATATATTTTGTCTAGAACTCTAGTGTAGGCTGCTCATGGGGAGCTGCCACTGGATACATGGTTACATGAACCACTTGCCTACTGGGCACTTTCACCCCCTTCCTGCCCAGGCCAATTTTCAGCTTTCAGTGCTGTCACACTTTGAATGATGATTGCGCGGTCATGCTACACTGTACCCATATGAAATATTTATCATTGTTTTCACTCAAATAGAGCTTTCTTTTGGTGGTATTAAATCACCACTGGGTTTTTTAATTTTATATTTGCTAAATAAATGAAAAAATACAGAAAAATTTGAAGAGAAAAAAAACCCATTTGTAATAGCTTGTAATACAATTTTGCAAACTGATGAGGCGGCACTGGTGGGCACAGTTTCAACCCCTCGTTGTGAAGTCTCTTCAAGACCTTCTCCAGATGCTTTTCGTTCTTTTGTTCTGCTGAAGATACAACTCCTTCTGGGACCTGAACTGGGTAACCCTAACAAGAGGGAGGGGCCTATAGGTAAATAACACAGTAACAGTCAGCATACAATAGTACACCACTCTAGTCCTTGTGTTGGCCAGTTCGTTGGGGCCCAAAACATTGCATAGGAGTGCTCAGGGTTTCCCTTTTAACAACTGGGACATGCACTGACAGTTTTCCTAACAGGCAGTGCTGTCCCTTTGCTGTGAAATTGTAGTGTAGAGTTGGTCAACAGCTGCTCACCAGGAGTTCTTATTCTACTCACTAGGCAAAGGGGTCTCTTTCTGTTAGTTCCCTCCGTGTCTTGCTCTTTTAACTGAACAGCAGGCTCCCAAAAGTCAAGGTCTCATTTCAGTGCTCCAGAATAGTGGCCACTCTGCCTCTACTGCTCCCAGGTGTCACCGCCCACTCACCACCTCCACTCCTCAGCCAGAAATTGCCCCTACCTTTTCCCCAGGTGCACACAGCTCTGTATCAGTCCTGGTCTCCCTGAAGAAAAAGAGAGCCCTTCCTCTCAACCCGGGAAAATGCCTCTATCCCTCCTCCTCAGTGTCTCTCTCTGGGAATTGTAGCTTAAAATGAACCTGTAGCAATGACTGAGTCTCTTTGTAAACTACATTCCCCTCAATCCTCCACGCTTCCTCTCAAAAATCTCAGTTTATTTTGTCAGCTCTCCCCCTAGTGGATGAAGGGCAGCTGTACACCAGCTGCTCTATGTTATATGACAACAGTCTCTCCTACAGCAGCGCTTGTGTATCTGTCTCAACACGCTCACAAAGTCCCTTTCCTGCTGAAACTGCAGACTGAGCTGCATTCAGTATTTATTGGCATCTGGTCTTACTGTATACATTTGTTTAGCAAAAAATGTTTAGCAAAAATGTTCTTACCTGGAGATCATACCAGTAGCAACATGCCTTGTTTTAGGCCTAAGGGATCAGTGCCCGTGTCTCAGTCTGTCATGGTGTTTTTTCCTAAACATGAACACATGTTTATAAAAAATTCATTAGCACTTGGTAAATCAAGATATAGCAACTATAAAATAGTTTCTATATCACATCAAATGCTTGTCATGTAACAATGTTTCCACTGAGCAGCATCTTGTGCTGTTATATTTAATTAACGTAAACTTCCAGACCGCAGAGTCAGCTAACTGTATGCCTGAGGTGCCAAGGTGATTAGCTTTTATTCCAACAAATGCCAAAACGAACCAACTAATTATGGGATTTCTAAAGTCTTCAGGGAACAGGCTGTTTCTTCTATAGTTCCAACACAACTGCCACTGGTTTGTCATTGGACATTTAGAGTCTCTGGGGAAAAATTCCCCTTTAATTGCCCTATATCGAGGATGGATTATGTTCCTGTCCCTGCCTAATAAAGATGCAGGTTCTTCAGTTTAGTGTCTTTAAAGCACAAAAAGATTGCTGTATACAAAAAAGTATCTAAGTAGGAAAGTTTAATCACATACAGTAGAAACAACTTTGAAAAGCTGAGTCTAGGTTCACACTTGTGTGCACGTGTTCGTGCTCATGTTGCGAGAAACGCAGGCAAAAACGTCCTTGACCCTTTTTTTTTAATTGCACTGCACCAAGCCGCATGGTGCTGTGGCACCATACAGTTTGGTGGAGACAAAAACACATTCGAGTGCTGATGCATAGGGGTGTCATTGCTGAGAGCAGCGTGTTTCTGTGTATGCTGGGAAAGTGTGCAACTTTGTGCCCCATACCCGCCATGCAAGATGTGTAAAGCCTTTAAAGTGTATCTCTAGGCAAAACCAGTTTTTTTGCTTTGGACAGAGTAGGGAAGGGTTAGACCACCTGTCAAGTTTTTATTGCTGTCTGTGTCATCATTGAGGAGATTCAGCACTCCATTTGTTCTGTTGAGTATTGTCACCAAGAAACAAAGTGAAGGGCAAGCCAACATTTTAGACAAGGGGTAGGGTAAAAATCTTCCAATAACGATACCTCTTTCCTGGACATTGTCTAATGCCTTGTACACACGACCGGTTTTCACGACGAGAAAACTGCCATTTTTTATATTGGTCGTGAAAACCGGTCGTGTGTATGCTCCCTAGCAGGTTTCTTGACGAAAAAAGTGCCCGCAAAAAAATTAAAATCAGCTCTCTTTTTTCTTGTCGTGTTTCCCGTCAGTCTTTTTCTCGTTGCGAAAAACGGTTGTGTGTATGCTTTTCCGAGGTAAAAAAAAACCACGCATGCTCAGAATCAAGTATGAGACGGGAGCGCTCGTTCTGGTAAAACTAGCGTTCAGAATGGAGATAGCACATTCGTCACGCTGTAACGGACTAAAAAGCACGAGGCTGAAAAGCGCGAATCATCTCTCACCAAACTTTTACTAACACGAGGATCAGCAAAAGCAGCCCAAAGGGTGGCGCCATTTGAAAGGAACTTCCCCTTTATAGTCCCTTCGTACGTGTTGTACATCACCGCGCTTTGATCGGACGTTTTTTTGCATGAACGTGTGTATGCAAGTCAGGCTGTTGAGGAATCACGTCAGGAAAAACAACGGCTTTTTGCAGGTCAGGGAAAACGATGGGGTGTACAAGGCATAAGAGGGGATTTTTTCCCACTTTGGGAGATTTCCTTTACTTTCCTGTTGTGTCTCTGGGAGAGAAATAAAGAAAAATGTCGCCAGTGGTTCAGAGAAAGCTAAATAATAACCTAAACATATTCCTACTCTATCCAAAACTGCAAAAAAGTTTTGGCTATACACATACTTTAAAGTGGGGTAGGCAACCCTTGAGAGGTGGCGCTCTACCTGACCAACAAGGAAGAGATCAAAAATCACTGGGGCGTGGGAACACCTCTTAATTTATTTTATTTTGAACTTCTTCCCACCCGGCCTACAGAAGAATGATGTCTTATGACATCCTCCCAGTCACTTTAGGCTACCACCAGAGACTGCACAGTCATTGGCTGCCGCCAGCACCCCCGCCTCCTCCTCTGCACCAACCACCGCCGCACGCATCACAAAACTGGTTGGGCTCGGAGCGCAATGCCCCCCCCCCCCATTGGAATCTATGGTCCGGCGTCCCTGCATGTAGATCAGGGGGCCGGGCATATGGATAGTAGGGGGCGGCGCCTGTGCGTCCCTAATGAACGGGCCACCACTGATCGCCCGTCAGTGCATCAGGACTGATCAATTTTTAGTTTGTAGACTCTATAACTTTCCTACAGACTAAATAATATACACTGATGTGGGTTATTTTTTACTAAAGAAATGTAACAGAATACATTTTGGCCTAAATTTATGAAGAAAGATTGTTTATTTGCAAAATGTTATAACAGAAACAAAATGTATTTTTTTCTAAATTTCTGGTCTTTTTTCCATTTATTTAGCAAATAAAATGAAAACCCAGTGGTGATTAAATACTACCAAAACAAAGTTCACCTTCTTTGCACTGCACATATGCGTTATGTAGACAGCAAGAGGTTAATTGTTAATTGTACACAGACAACTGGTTTATTTAGGGGTTAGACATAAAAAGTCATGAGTACTAATTTAAAGGGATTTTTAGTTAAAAAACCTGTCTACTATAAGGACAAGTTTGTTTAAATCAGTGGCCTAAAATCCCAATAAAATCCACTTTAATTCCAATTTGTGACATAAGACACAAACCACAAACACTTCACTCTCTCTCTGATGATTTACTAGTACTGAAGGGTCTCAGGCTGGGTTCACACTAGTGCGACACGACATCTGTCCTACTTTGGATCCGACTTTGCCCTGCGACATGAAGCCGACATATGTCCGACTTTCAATGAACGGGGATCCGACTTGGATCCCCGCCAATAGCAGGCACTGTGTTTGGTATGAATCTTGAGGGCGAACTCCACGCCAATTTTTAAATAAAAAACCGGCATGGGTTCCCCCTCCAGGAGCATACCAAGCCCTTGGGTCTGGTCTGGATTTGAAGGAGAACCCCCTACGCCAAAAAAACGGCGTGGGGGTCCCCCCAAAGTCCAAACCAGACCCTTATCCGAGCACGCCACCTGGCAGGCCGCAGGGGAAGAGGGGGGACAAGAGAGCGGCCCCCCTCCCTCCTGAACCGTACCAGGCCACATGCCCTCAACATGGGGGGTTTGGTGCTCTGGGGCAGGGGGGCAACCTGCGGCCCCCCCACCCCAGAGCACCCTGCCCCCATGTTGATGAGGACAGGGCCTCTTCCCGACAACCCTGGCCGTTGGTTGTCGGGGTCTGCGGGCGGGGGGCTTATCGGAATCCGGGAGCCCCTTTAATAAAGGGGCCCCCGGCCCCCCCACCCTATGTGAATGAGTATGGGGTACATCGTACCCCTACCCATTCACCTGGTGGAAAAAAAATTGCAATAAAAAAAAACACACAGCTTTTTAAAGTATTTTATTGCACAGCTCCGGGGGTCTCCGCGCTCTCCGGTTCTTCTGCCGGGTAGTGATGAGCCGAACATCCCCGGGTTCGGTTCGCACCAGAACCCGCGAACGGACCGAAAGTTCGCGCGAACATTAGAACCCTATTAAATACAATGGATGCGAACGTTCGGATTCTAAAGTGCTAATTATAACGACTATTATCCATGTTATTGTCCGAAACAGAGTTTGGGAACCCGGCTTCTGCACCAGGGGACATGTATCAATGCAAAAAGAAGTTTTAAAAACGGACGTTTTCCGGGAGCAGTCATTTTAATGATGCATAAAGTGAAAAAAAAAAGTCAAATATTCCTTTAAATATTGTACCTGGGGGGTGTCTAAAGTATGCCTGTGAAGTGCCACGTGTTTCCCGTGTTTAGAACTGTCCCTGCACAAAATAACATTTCTAAAGGGAAAAAAGTCATTTAAAACTGCTTGCGGCTTTAATGCAATGTCTGGTCCCGGTAATATGGATGAAAATCTTTAGGAAAAATGGCATAGCTACCCCATCAACCCCCCCCCCCCCCTACCCCAGCCCATTACCAGCCCCTTTGGGTCTTGTATGGATATTAAGGGGAACCCCGCACACAAAATAAAAAAGGACCTATATACTCTGAACAGCCGTATACAGGCGGTGCATACAAGACAGGGACTGTAGGTTTGTTCTTATGTAGAATCTGTTTATAATTTTGAACAGCTGCATTGTTTAAGTGGAGCTCCATGGCAAATTCCTTTTTTTGTAGTTTTTTGTAAAACATAGGGAACGGTTATCACGCCTGTCACATTTTTTTTGCTGTCTGTGCCCCTGTTCAGAACATTTCACCTCACTTTGCGTCCCAATGACAACTGTTTTTGAAATGTGGTGTTTTTCTTGAAACAAGGATTGCTGATAAAGCATCAGTAGAGAGGAGACACCTTTCTCCCATATTAATTCTTACAGGAGAGAATTTTCCTTCCAAGGGGTAGATTTCCTCTCACTTCCTGTTGTCTTCTTCCGTTTGCAAGTAGTAGTAGTTTGTAAGTTGGATGTTTGAAAGTAGGGACCTTCCGTATATACTCTGCAGAAATTGGCCCCTTAGGTGTTGGTGTTGGCACAACACTGAAAGCACTCACAGTTCTTCTTGGTGGGTGCTGGAACGCCCTTCTGTCAAGTATAATATCAGGAATTGTAATAACATATAATTGTTGATCAGTGGTAGTAAAAATTGGACCTTTGATGGTGGTGCTGGTGCCCCAACACTGTAAGGCCTGACAGGTACTCTTGGTGGGCGCAGCAATGGTCCCTGCTGTGAATTATTAGATCAATAATTATAATTGCATGCCCCTGTTGAACAGGGGCTGAAAAATTGGGCCTTTGGTGGTGGTGGTGGTGGTGATGGTGGTGCTGGTGCCACAACACTGTAAGGCCTGACAGTTACTCTTGGTGGGCGCAGCAATGCTCCCTGCTGTGAATTATTAGATCAATAATTATAATTGCATGCCCCTGTTGAACAGGGGCTGAAAAATTGGGCCTTTGGTGGTGGTGGTGGTGGTGATGGTGGTGCTGGTGCCACAACACTGTAAGGCCTGACAGTTACTCTTGGTGGGCGCAGCAATGCTCCCTGCTGTGAATTATTAGATCAATAATTATAATTGCATGCCCCTGTTGAACAGGGGCTGAAAAATTGGGCCTTTGGTGGTGGTGATGGTGGTGCTGGTGCCACAACACTGTAAGGCCTGACAGTTACTCTTGGTGGGCGCAGCAATGCTCCCTGCTGTGAATTATTAGATCAATAATTATAATTGCATGCCCCTGTTGAACAGGGGCTGAAAAATTGGGCCTTTGGTGGTGGTGATGGTGGTGCTGGTGCCACAACACTGTAAGGCCTGACAGTTACTCTTGGTGGGCGCAGCAATGCTCCCTGCTGTGAATTATTAGATCAATAATTATAATTGCATGCCCCTGTTGAACAGGGGCTGAAAAATTGGGCCTTTGGTGGTGGTGGTGGTGGTGATGGTGGTGCTGGTGCCACAACACTGTAAGACCTGACAGTTACTCTTGGTGGGCGCAGCAATGCTCCCTGCTGAGAATTATTAGATCAATAATTATAATTGCATGCCCCTGTTGAACAGGGGCTGAAAAATTGGGCCTTTGGTGGTGGTGGTGGTGGTGATGGTGGTGCTGGTGCCACAACACTGTAAGGCCTGACAGTTACTCTTGGTGGGCGCAGCAATGGGCCCTGCTGTGAATTATTAGATCAATAATTATAATTGCATGCCCCTGTTGAACAGGGGCTTAAAAATTGGGCCTTTGGTGGTGGTGGTGGTGGTGATGGTGGTGCTGGTGCCACAACACTGTAAGGCCTGACAGTTACTCTTGGTGGGCGCAGCAATGGACCCTGCTGTGAATTATTAGGTCAATAATTATAATTGCATGCCCCTGTTGAACAGGGGCTGAAAAATTGGGCCTTAGGCACTGGTGGCACAACACTGCAACCCCTCACAGATACTGTACTTGGAGCACAGCAATGAGGCCTGTTGCAAAGTATTGCATCAAAAATTTTAATTACACGCCCCTGTTAAACAGGGGCTGAAAAATTGGGCCTTAGCCACTGGTGGCGTCACCCATAAACCAAAATGATCTTCCAAGCTATCATCGTTAATCGTATCATTGAGGAGGAGGAGGAGGATAGCCAGTCAACATAACAGCACAGGCACTCAGCATCAGCATCTGTCTTGAAGGGATGTGACATTTTAAAATCAATTAGTCTGTTATATCAGCATCTGGTGTGTGGTAGCTGGTGGTGATCCAAGACTGGTTCATCTTGATGAAAGTCAGTCGATCAACCGAGTCGGTGGACAGGCGCACCCTGTGATCCGTGACAAATCCTCCAGCAGCACTGAATGTGCGTTCTGAAAGAACGCTGGATGCAGGACAGGCCAGTAGCTCAATTGCATACTGTGCAAGCTCTGGCCAGTGATCCATCCTCAAGACCCAGTAAGCCAGAGGATTTTCGGTGGGGAAGGTGTCCAAGTCTGACCTTGCCCCTAGGTATTCCTGCACCATGTATATCAGACGCTGGCGATGGTTGCTGGAACCGATCATACTTTGGGGCTGCGGACTAAAGAATTGTCTGAACGCATCGGTCAGACGGCCACCTTCCCCACCGCTCCTTCTTTGACTGCCCGAAGCCTCAGCAACTCGTTGTCCAGGACCAGGAGTTTGTAACCTCCCAGTCTCTGGGAACGCGTTGCACAGACCTTTCTGCAAGGCCTCCCGGAGTTGTCTCATCCTCTGCTCCCTCTGCGACGGTACGATAAGGTCCGCAACCTTACCCTTGTACCGTGGATCAAGGAGAGTGGCCAGCCAGTAATGGTCCCTCTCCTTGATCCGAAGAATACGAGGATCCTTCGGCAGACTTTGCAGGATCAGGGAGGCCATGCAGCGTAGGTTAGCTGAGGCATTCAGTCCGGAGTCCTCTGGGTCACTAAGGACGACATGATCCGCAGCCACCTCCTCCCAGCCACGTACAAGTCCACTGGTTTCTTGGGACTGTAAATCATCCCTAAAAGACTGCTGCTGATGATGCTAAGTGCCAGCCTCCACCTCCATGCTGACACAATCCTCCTCCTCCTCCTCCTCCTCCTCCTCCTCCTCTTCCTGTGCGATGGGTGGGACAGAAGGAACACTGTCTGGGTAAAGGGGGCCTTGAGAGGCAAGGAAGTCCTCCTCTTCCTGCCTCTGTTCTGCCTCAAGTGCCCTGTCTATTATTCCACGCAGCGTGTGCTCCAACAGGTGGACAAGAGGTACAGTGTCACTGATGCATGCACTGTCACTGCTCACCATCCTCGTGGCCTCCTCAAATGGTGCCAGGACAGTGCATGCATGTGACAGTGATCATGCCCCACTGGCGTGGTGAAAAAAACCTGAGCTCCCCTGACCCTGTCCTGGTGCCGTAGTCGCACAGGTACTCATTGATGGCCCTCTGCTGCGTGTGCAGCCGCTGCAGCATGGCCAACGTTGAGTTCCACCTGGTGGGCATGTCACATATAAGGCGGTTCTTGGGCAGGTTCAACTCCTTTTGAAGCTCAGCCAGGCGAGCACTGGCATTATAAGATCTGCGGAAATGCACACAGACTTTCCTGGCCTGCCTCAGGACATCCTGTAAGCCCGGGTACCTGCCCAAGAACCGCTGCACCACCAGGTTAAGGACGTGAGCCATACAGGGCACATGGGTCAGTTGTCCCTGTCGGAGGGCGGAGAGGAGGTTGGTGCCATTGTCGCAAACCACCATTCCTGGCTTAAGCTGGCGTGGCGTCAACCACCTCTCGGCCTGCCCCTGCAGAGCAGACAGGACCTCTGCCCCAGTGTGGCTCCTGTCCCCCAAACACACCAGCGCAAGCACGGCATGGCATCTTTTTGCCTGCGTACTTGCGTAGCCCCTTGAACACCTACGGAGCACCGCTGGTTCCGAGGACAAACCACAGGAAGAGGCCATGGAGGAAGAAGAAGAGGAGGGGGTGGAGGAGAGAGGTGTGTCACAACCAGTAGTAGCATTTTGGAGGCGTGGCGGTGGAACAACCTCCAACACTACTGCACCTTGTCCTGCATCCTTCCCAGCTGCCAAAAGAGTGACCCAATGGGCCGTGAAAGAAAGGTAACGTCCCTGTCCATGCCTGCTGGACCATGAGTCAGCGGTAATATGCACCTTACCGCTGACCGCCCTGTCCAGCGAGGCCAAGACATTGCCTTCCACATGCCTGTAGAGAGCCGGAATAGCCTTCCGTGCAAAAAAGTGTCATTTGGGAACCTGCCACTGAGGAACCGCACATTGCACAAACTCACGGAAGGGGGCCGAGTCTAACAACTGAAAAGGCAGCAGTTGAAGCGCTAGCAATTTAGCCAAGCTAGCATTCAACCGCTGGGCATGTGGATGGCTGGGAGTGAACTTCTTTCGACGGTCCAGCAGCTGGGGCAGGGAAATTTGCCTGCTAGAATCGGACGTTGGTGTACTGCTAGCAGAGTGCCCGCAAGTACTTGCCTGTGACACACCTAATTCTACACCTTCATTCCTCTCAGAGCAGGTTTCAGAGAGGAGTGAAGGTATAGTGGGTTTGGAGATCCCAGCTGATGCGGTGCAAGAAGAGGTCAGCTTTGTTCTTTGGTGTGGGTCTTTAAGGTAGGCTTGCCAACGAGCTGCATGGCAGGTCAACATATGTCTGATCAAGCATGTGGTGCCCAAGCGGCTGATGTTTTGGCCACGCGATATACGCTTGAGACATATGTTGCAAACAGCAGCTGTGCGATCTGATGCACTCGCCTCAAAAAAGGCCCACACCAAAGAACTTTTTGAATGACGGGCAGAGGTAGCGCCCTGCACAGGTGGAGCTCTGCGGTGTGATTCCGTCGGTGTGCTGCCCATACGCTGGCCACTCAAGGGCATCCTGCCTCGTTGGAGATGTGCCTCCTCCTCATCCTCCTCCTCCTCCTCTCTCCTATTAGGCACCCACGTGGAGTCAGTGACCTCATCATCCCCTCCCTCCTCATCACTGGAGCCAATCTGGCAGTATGCTGCAGCTGCTGGAACATGACTGCCAGATTGGTGTCCTTCTTGAGCATCCCCTCTCTCTGCTCTCACGCTGCTGCCTTCCTCTAGCTGGGTATCATCATCAGATCCTTCCAAACGCTGGGCATCCTCCTGGAGCATGTACCCAACACTGTGCTCAAACAGTTCGGGGGACTCCTCAGGAGGAGGGCATGGTGGGTCTAGGGAAGGATTGACTAATGAAGATAATGATACCAGAGAAGAGGACGCTTTGGCAGCTGCTTTGCCAGTACCCTGAGCCTGGGTGAGAGAGGATGAGGAGGATGAGTTGGGCTTGGTCATCCACTCTACCAAGTCTTCGGCATGATGTGGCTCAACATGTCCAGCTGCCGAAAACAAGGACAAGCGTGTCCCATGGCCATGTGCTGATGACAATGCACCGCGTACATGACCAGCACTGTTGCCCCCAGACACAGAGCCTGCTTGCCCTCTTTTTTTGCCTCCTGACTGTCTGCCTCTCCTTGGTTGCCTTCCAGACATTTTAATGGATGGCCTGCAGGGAGATGGGAAAAACAGCAATAAGGGCTACCTTCAGGTGTATATTGTGCAAGAGGCTTAGCAACAATGACACTGACACAGTCCCCTGCCTATCCTTCTCTGTCCCTAAACACAAGGATTGAAAATATGGTTCAGCAAAAAAGTTTTAGAACAGAATAGCACACTGACACTTTCCCTCACTGTCCTACTCTGTCCCTCCCTACAAACAAGATTTAGCACAGAATAGCACACTGATAATTTCTACGAGTGTCCTTCTCTGTCCCTCAACTCAAGGATTGAAAATATGGAACAGCAAAATTGGTTTAGAACAGAATAGCACACTGTCAGTTTCACTCACTGTACCTCTCTGTCCCTCAACTCAAGGATTGAAAATATGGTTCAGCAAAATAGTTTTAGAACACAATAGCACACTGACACTTTCCCTCACTGTACCTCTCTGTCCCTCAACTCAAGGATTGAAAATATGGAACAGCAAAATTGGTTTAGAACAGAATAGCACACTGTCAGTTTCACTCACTGTACCTCTCTGTCCCTCAACTCAAGGATTGAAAATATGGAACAGCAAAATTGGTTTAGAACAGAATAGCACACTGTCAGTTTCACTCACTGTGCCTCTCTGTCCCTCAACTCAAGGATTGAAAATATGGAACAGCAAAATTGGTTTAGAACAGAATAGCACACTGTCAGTTTCACTCACTGTACCTCTCTGTCCCTCAACTCAAGGATTGAAAATATGGTTCAGCAAAATAGTTTTAGAACACAATAGCACACTGACACTTTCCCTCACTGTACCTCTCTGTCCCTCAACTCAAGGATTGAAAATATGGAACAGCAAAATTGGTTTAGAACAGAATAGCACACTGTCAGTTTCACTCACTGTACCTCTCTGTCCCTCAACTCAAGGATTGAAAATATGGTTCAGCAAAATAGTTTTAGAACACAATAGCACACTGACACTTTCCCTCACTGTACCTCTCTGTCCCTCAACTCAAGGATTGAAAATATGGAACAGCAAAATTGGTTTAGAACAGAATAGCACACTGTCAGTTTCACTCACTGTACCTCTCTGTCCCTCAACTCAAGGATTGAAAATATGGTTCAGCAAAATAGTTTTAGAACACAATAGCACACTGACACTTTCCCTCACTGTACCTCTCTGTCCCTCAACTCAAGGATTGAAAATATGGAACAGCAAAATTGGTTTAGAACAGAATAGCACACTGTCAGTTTCACTCACTGTACCTCTCTGTCCCTCAACTCAAGGATTGAAAATATGGTTCAGCAAAATAGTTTTAGAACACAATAGCACACTGACACTTTCCCTCACTGTACCTCTCTGTCCCTCAACTCAAGGATTGAAAATATGGAACAGCAAAATTGGTTTAGAACAGAATAGCACACTGTCAGTTTCACTCACTGTACCTCTCTGTCCCTCAACTCAAGGATTGAAAATATGGTTCAGCAAAATAGTTTTAGAACACAATAGCACACTGACACTTTCCCTCACTGTACCTCTCTGTCCCTCAACTCAAGGATTGAAAAAAGGGATTTTTGTGACAGCTTGCCTGTAAAATCCTTTTCTTGGAGTACATCACGGGACACAGAACGACTTAGTCATTACTAATGGGTTATATAGTTTACCTTCAGGTGCTGGCACTGGCAACTTCCAAACCGGAAGTACCCTCCCCTATATAAGCCCCTCCCATCCGGGAGCACCTCAGTTTTGTAGCAAAGCAATAAGTGTCCCAAAAAGAGGGGTGGGAGCTCTGTGTCCCGTGATGTACTCCAAGAAAAGGATTTTACAGGCAAGCTGTCACAAAAATCCCTTTTTCTTTTTCGTACATCACGGGACACAGAGCGACTTAGTCATTACTAATGGGACGTCCCAAAGCAATGCCAAATGAGGGGAGGGATACACTATACATAAGCTGGGCGCCATCAGGCATGAGGCTCTTTTGCGGCCTGCAACACACTGCGCCCAAAGGCGACATCCTCCTGACTTCTGACGTCTACCTGGTAGAATCTAGTAAACGTGTGTACTAAGGACCATGTTGTGGCCTTACAGACTTGAGCCAGGGAGGCTTGGTGATGCACTGCCCATGAAGTTCCAACTGCTTTTGTGGAGTGCGCCCTAACTTTGAACGGAGGCGGTCTCCTTTTCAAGCCATAGGCTTGTATTATGACCTGTCGAATCCACTTGGCTAAAGTAGATTTTTGATGCTGCCTGACCCTTTCTGGGGCCTTCCGGCAGAACAAACAAAGTATCCGTTCTACGAATCTGAGCAGTGGCTTTAAGATAAGCTTTAACTGCTCTTACTACATCCAAAGAATGCAATAACTTTTCCTCTACCGAACTAGGTTTGGGGAAAAAAGAAGGAAGAACCACATCTTGGTTCAAATGGAACCTCGATACCACCTTAGGAAGAAGGCTGGATGAGGACGTAATACTACTCTGTCCTTATGGATAACCAGATATGGCTCCTTACAGGACAAGGCGGCTAATTCCGATACTCTTTTAGCCGAACAAAATCAATTTCCTGGTGAAAAGAACCAAGGAAATGTGCCGCAATGGTTCAAATGGTTGTTTCTGTAGAACCGACAGAACCAGGTTTAAGTCCCATGGACATATGGGAATACTAACCGGAGGGCTAATACGCATCACTCCTTGTATGAAAGCTTTGACTAATGAATGCAAAGCCAAGGGCCTTTGAAAAAATATTGACAAGGCCGAAATCTGACCCTTGATAGTACTCAAGGCAAGCTTCCTATGTACAGCCCACTGTAGGAAGTCCAGAATCCTACCTATTACATACTTACGTAGATGCCATTTCTTGGCCTCATACCACGTGATGTACGCCTTCTAGATCCTATAATAGATCTGCCTGGATACCGGCTTCCTGGCATTGATCATGGTAGATACCACAGGATTAGAGAGCCCTCTCTTTTTTAGAATGTGGGCTTCAATAGCCAGGCCGTCAAACCTAGGGCTGGTAAGGAAGGGTAGTATATCGGTCCTTGCGAAAGCAGGTCCGGACGATGTGGGAGGGTCCAAGGACTTCCCACTGACATTTTTACAATCTCCGCGTACCATGCCCTTCGGGGCCACGCTGGAGCCACCAGAATCACTGGTTTCTTTTCTACCCTGATTCTGCGGATTAATCGCGGTGGGAATGCATATATCAGCTTGAACTGATCCCAAGGGAACACGAGGGCATCCGAACCGCAAGCTAGGGGATCCTTTGTGCGAGACACAAATCTGTCCACCTTTGCGTTGAATCTGGATGCTAGCAGATCTACATCCGGTGTTCCCCACCGCTGGCATATTGCCTGGAAAACCTCGGGGTGAAGAGACCATTCCCCCGGGCATAATTGCTGGCGACTTAAAAAGTCCGTTCTCCAATTTTCCACTCCTGGGGTGAAAACCGCGGATATGGCTGTGACATATCTTTCTGCCCATTCCAGGATGCAATTCGCTTCCCTCAGGGCTGCACGACTCCTGGTGCCACCCTGGTGATTGATATATGCCACTGCTGTGGCATTGTCTGATTGAATTCTGACAGGTGACCCTTGGAGTTTGGATGTCCATGCTACTAGGGCATACCGGGCTGCTCGTATCTCTAAGAGATTGGTGGGCAGGGCCTTCTCTGCTTCTGACCACTTGCCCTGGAGAGACCATTGCTCCAGTACTGCCCCCCAGCCTATGAGGCTGGCATCTGTAGTGACCACCTTCCAAGAAACCGGACTGAAGGGTTTCCCTTTTTCCAGATTCTGGGGCACCAACCACCAATGGAGGCTCTTGCGAATGGAAGGGGACAGGGACATTGGTAAGTCTAAAGCCTGAACATTTTTGTTCCAGGCTGACAGTATGGCCCTCTGCAAGTTCCTTGAATGGAATTGACCGTAGGGTACTGCTTCGAATGAAGCCACCATTTTTCCCAGCAGCCTCACACACAGGCGTATGGATGGTTTTCTTTTTTGTACCCACTAAGTGGGTCAAATCTTTCAAAGATGACACCTTCTCTGGAGGTAAGAAAATCTTTCTCTGATTTGAATCCAGTCTTAGCCCCCAAGTATTCCAGACTTTTGACTGGTTTTAGGGCTGACTTGTCTCGGTTGACAATGCAACCGTGAGATTCCAGATACTTGATTATCTTGTGAACGACCACTTCTAGTTTTTTTCACTGAGTGGTCTATCAGCAACAAGTCGTCTAGATATGCCATTATCGTTACACCTTGTGTTCCTAGTTTGTCCAATCGTAGGGCCAGAATTTTTGTGAACACTCGTGGTGCTGTGGCCAGACCGAAAGGTAAGGCTCTGAACTGAAAATGGCGCCCTTCTACTGCAAAGCGTAGAAATTTCTGGTGGGCCGGACAGATGGGAATATGCAAATAAGCATCCCTTATGTTGATCGAGGCTAACCATTCCTGACCTTGTAGGGCGGTGGCCACCGATCGGATCGACTCCATCCGAAAAAGTCCTGATATGTAGGAACTTGTTTAGCCCTTTTATATTTAATATGGGCCTCACGTCCCCATTTGGTTTGGGGACTGTGACAAGGTTCGAGTAAAACCCGAACCCGCTTTCTTCCAAGGGAACCTTCATGATTACCCTTGGCGCAATAGTTGTTCTAGTGCCAGAAGAAGGGATCCACTCTTCTGGGGATCGCTTGGCACGTTTGACCTTATAAAATGGGCAGGAGGAATGTCTTTTAACTCCAGCCTGTATCCCAGACTTACTGCGGAGATCACCCATCTGTCTCTGATGGTGTCCCGCCAGGTCTCTGTGAACAACTGAAGTCTTCCCCTCACCCGATTGAGCGGGGGCAACCCTTCATGACTTGGGGGGAGGTTTTGTACCTCTCTTGACCCAGGGTTTCTTGTTACCCTGTGATTGTCCCTGATTTCTGCCCCCTGGATTTGACCGCGGAGGCCGTCGGAACTGTTTCACAGCCGATGTGCCAGGGACTGGAGAAGTAGGCCTCTTAAAAGAAGGACTTCTACCCTTATTCTTAACCGGCAAGAGTGTACTTTTACCGGCAGAAGTTTTCTGGATATATTTGTCCAGATCTTCTCCAGATAAGCGTTCTCCATGAAATGGGAAGCTAATCAGCAATTTCTTACAGGGAGCTTCAGCAGACCAGTTTTTGAGCCATAGAAGCCTACGCATATGTCTACAGACAGCGTAAAGCGGGATGCCTGTTGGATTGTATCCTTTATGGCGTCCACCGCAACACAAGGCTCTAGGTAGGTCAGCTAGGGCAAGAGCCTGCTGATCTGGTAAGTCCCTTAAGACTTGTTTCAACTGATCTTTCATTGCTTGGCAGACTCCAATCGCTGCTACTGCAGGTTGTGTCACCATGCTTGCTGTAGAGAAAGCAGATTTTAGTAAAGACTCCAGTTTTTTATCTATTGGGTCTTTGAACATTGGAACATTATCTACTGGACATGTCAGTGATTTATTTACACAAGAGATGGCTGTGTCCACTGTAGGGACCCTCCATTTTTTTATGAACTTATCCTCCATGGGATAGATCACTGGAAATCTCTTGGGGGGAGTAAATATTTTATCAGGATGCTCCCAATCCTGGTAAATAAGCCCTTCCAATAAAGGGTGGATTGGGAAGGAACAGACAGCCTGGGGAGCTTTCAGCGACCCCAGCGAGGAAACCGTAGTGGTTGATGGTTCCGCCAGAGGCATTTTAAATGCTGATCGGACCATGTTAGTCAGAGACTGAACCCATAATCTTTCAGCCTGAGATGCTGAGAAAGGTTCTTCCACTGTTGATTCCTCTGTAACTGAATCAACCTCATCCTGATCCCCTTCAGGTAGGTCGATCTCTGTGTGGGACTGTTCCTCCACTAACAGGCACTCTGAAGGAGGAGACGGAGATCGGACGCGCTTTCCCTGTGACAGGGAAGCAGCGATCAATGCTGTTAATCTCTCTTCCAATCCTCCCAGAGTTGAGGATAAAACCTCCTCTGTTATATATACAGGAGCAGGTGGACTGGGGACAGCCGCAGCACCAGGCACTCCTGCGGGGTTCCTACGGCTACTGACCTCTGAATTCTCAGGGGAGATTGGTGCAGTACAAGCATGCCCAATATCCTCAGAGCCCGATGGAGACCCCTTTGGCTTCCTGGAAGACTTATTTCCGGAGCGTCTGGATGACATATCCTTTAAGCACAAAGCTGAGGTATTCCCGTCGTCATACACCAATTTTGCTGGTAATAGTCTAACACAGTTGCTGCTATATACCAGCTGGTGTCCACTAAAGTGCCTTTCTATGGGGATGCCTGCATCAACCGCCTCTGTGTGCCACTGTTTGTTGCTAGCTCTGTTTGCATCCAGCTGACACTTGTACTGTGTCTTTTATACATGCTGGGACGCCTGCACATGCGCAGAAGCGCCGCGGCGCGCATCGAGCGTCATCCACCCGCCCCGCCCCTTTTTTTTCATAGGAGGCGCGTGCACGCGCCCGCGCGCGCGCCCGTGCGCCATTAGCACCCTTTTCGAAAACCAAGCAGGGACTAGGAGCCAGGGCCCTTTTTGCCGGAGGGCCTGTGCGGTGGATGAGCGCAGCAACAGGGCTGAGGAAGTGGATTCCCACAGAGAGACTTACCAACTGCCTGGATCTTTTGACTTGAGAAAACCAAAGATCCACATGACAAGAAAAAATGGACCACAGCGGCCTCTAGTGGTTTAACACAGGTACCGCGGTCCTCCTTTTTTTTTTTTCTTGACTACTATTAAAATTTTACATTTTTCAGTAGTTACAGGCATACACAGATATTAGCGGGAATACTGTTAGGTAACAGACAGAAAGACAAATTAGGCTTGGGGGTCCCCCAATAGAACCAAGTTCCTGGGGGCCCCCACTTACCTGTTCCCCGCCGCAGGACTCGGTTTGGTCCACAGAAGCCCAAACTTCACCTATCACGGCAGGCATTGTAATTAAACCTTCAGGGACCGGGTTCCCAAGGATTCCACTCCCCTGGACCTGTATAGCACCCTGCACAGAAAACATCTTGGTCGTGGGTATGACCAGAGCTCTGGATCCCAGGGTCCAGCCCTCCTAAGAGAGGCATTACAGGCAAAACCTTGCTCTTCCGCTGCAAGGCCCGGGTACCGACCGTTTAGCTATGAAGCTTTTTTGGTGGGATCCGGAACAGCTTACTAAGGCCCAAAAGAACCTGTACGCAAGCCCAGGAAAACACATGTTACTCTTTGGCCAACACCTTAGACACTGGCAAAAAAACTGAGGTGCTCCCGGATGGGAGGGGCTTATATAGGGGAGGGTACTTCCGGTTTGGAAGTTGCCAGTGCCAGCACCTGAAGGTAAACTATATAACCCATTAGTAATGACTAAGTCGCTCTGTGTCCCGTGATGTACGAAAAAGAAATATGGAACAGCAAAATTGGTTTAGAACAGAATAGCACACTGTCAGTTTCACTCACTGTACCTCTCTGTCCCTCAACTCAAGGATTGAAAATATGGTTCAGCAAAATAGTTTTAGAACACAATAGCACACTGACACTTTCCCTCACTGTACCTCTCTGTCCCTCAACTCAAGGATTGAAAATATGGAACAGCAAAATTGGTTTAGAACAGAATAGCACACTGTCAGTTTCACTCACTGTACCTCTCTGTCCCTCAACTCAAGGATTGAAAATATGGTTCAGCAAAATAGTTTTAGAACACAATAGCACACTGACACTTTCCCTCACTGTACCTCTCTGTCCCTCAACTCAAGGATTGAAAATATGGAACAGCAAAATTGGTTTAGAACAGAATAGCACACTGTCAGTTTCACTCACTGTACCTCTCTGTCCCTCAACTCAAGGATTGAAAATATGGAACAGAAAAATTGGTTTAGAACAGAATAGCACACTGTCAGTTTCACTCACTGTACCTCTCTGTCCCTCAACTCAAGGATTGAAAATATGGAACAGCAAAATTGGTTTAGAACAGAATAGCACACTGTCAGTTTCACTCACTATACCTCTCTGTCCCTCAACTCAAGGATTGAAAATATGGTTCAGCAAAATAGTTTTAGAACACAATAGCACACTGACACTTTCCCTCACTGTACCTCTCTGTCCCTCAACTCAAGGATTGAAAATATGGAACAGCAAAATTGGTTTAGAACAGAATAGCACACTGTCAGTTTCACTGACTGTACCTCTCTGTCCCTCAACTCAAGGATTGAAAATATGGAACAGCAAAATTGGTTTAGAACAGAATAGCACACTGTCAGTTTCACTCACTGTACCTCTCTGTCCCTCAACTCAAGGATTGAAAATATGGTTCAGCAAAATAGTTTTAGAACACAATAGCACACTGACACTTTCCCTCACTGTACCTCTCTGTCCCTCAACTCAAGGATTGAAAATATGGAACAGCAAAATTGGTTTAGAACAGAATAGCACACTGTCAGTTTCACTCACTGTACCTCTCTGTCCCTCAACTTAAGGATTGAAAATATGGTTCAGCAAAATAGTTTTAGAACACAATAGCACACTGACACTTTCCCTCACTGTACCTCTCTGTCCCTCAACTCAAGGATTGAAAATATGGTTCAGCAAAATAGTTTTAGAACACAATAGCACACTGACACTTTCCCTCACTGTACCTCTCTGTCCCTAAACTCAAGGATTGAAAATATGGTTCAGCAAAATAGTTTTAGAACACAATAGCACACTGACACTTTCCCTCACTGTACCTCTCTGTCCCTAAACTCAAGGATTGAAAATATGGTTCAGCAAAATAGTTTTAGAACAGAATAGCACACTGACACTTTCCCTCACTGTACCTCTCTGTCCCTACAAACAAGGATTAGCACAGAATAGCACACTGTCACTGACACTCTCCCTACCTATCCTTATTTGTCCCTAAACACAAGGAATCCAGGATTAGTAAAGGAAAAAAAATGACACTGTCCCTGCCTATGCTTCTCTTTCCCTGCTCCGGAACACACTACACAAGGCCGCCGCGCTGGCGGCCTTTTATAGTGTGGGGCGTGTACTAAACCCCATCAGCAATAATTGGCCACAGGCATCCTGCCTGTGGCCAATCATTGCTCTCCTCGCTGCCGGCGCTGTGATTGGCCAAGCATGCGGGGTCACAGTGCATGCTTGGCCAATCACAGCGCCTGGCTGACACTGCGATGGCGTAGTGCATTGTGGGCCGTTCGCGTCACTCGAATTTGGCGCGAACGGCCCAAATCGTTCGATCTTCGTCGAACGATCGAACAGCCGATGTTCGAGTCGAACGTATGTTCGACTCGAACACGAAGCTCATCCCTACTGCCGGGCCTCCGCTAAGTTCTTTAGCTCTTTTGCTAGGGGGCCTGGTCTTCTCCATCGCCTTCTTCTTCTCCCGCTATCCGGTTCTTCTCCCGCTCTCCGGTTCTTTCTTCCGCCGGCCCCTCCACTAACTTCTTTAGCTCCGGAGCATGTGACTGTGACGTCATGGGAGCATGTGACTGTGACGTCATGAGAAGCCTATATCAAGGCGGAGCGGAGCGGACAGCCAGTATTACAGTGGGAGGAAGCGACGCGTCAACATCGAGGAGGAGAAGAGAGAAGAAGACGGCGACGGCGACGGGAAGACCGGCCCCTCCACTAGCAAAAGAGCTAAAGAAGTTAGTGGAGGGGCCGGCGGAAGAAAGAACCGGAGAGCGGGAGAAGAACCGGATAGCGGGAGAAGAAGAAGGCGACTGAGAAGACCGGGCCCCCTAGCAAAAGAGCTAAAGAAGTTAGCGGAGGCCCGGCAGAAGAAAGAACCGGAGAGCGCGGAGACCCCCGGAGCTGTGCAATAAAATACTTTAAAAAGCTGTGTGTTTTTTTTTATTGCAATTTTTTTCCACCAGGTGAATGGGTAGGGGTACGATGTACCCCATACTCATTCACATAGGGTGGGGGGGCCGGGGGCCCCTTTATTAAAGGGGGCTCCCGGATTCCGATAAGCCCCCCGCCCGCAGACCCCGACAACCAACGGCCAGGGTTGTCGGGAAGAGGCCCTGTCCTCATCAACATGGGGGCAGGGTGCTCTGGGGTGGGGGGCCGCAGGTCGCCCCCCTGCCCCAGAGCACCAAACCCCCCATGTTGAGGGCATGCGGCCTGGTACGGTTCAGGAGGGAGGGGGGCCGCTCTCTCGTCCCCCCCTCTTCCCCTGCGGCCTGCCAGGTTGCGTGCTCGGATAAGGGTCTGGTTTGGATCTTGGGGGGACCCCCACACCGTTTTTTCGGCGTAGGGGTTCCCCTTCAAATCCAGACCAGACCCAAGGGCCTTGTATGCTCCTGGAGGGGGAACCCACGCCGGTTTTTTATTTAAAATTTGGCCTGGAGTTCCCCCTCAAGAGCAGCAGAGCACAAGTCACATGCCAAAGTCGGATCATGCAAGACTGCGGTCTGACTTTGATCCGACTTCAATGATAGTCAATGGGCTGAAGTCGGATCAAAGTCGGACCGAAGTAGTACAGGGAGCATTCTCAAAGTCGGACTGACATGTGTCAGACCAGTTAAGACGGCTCTCATAGGGAAACATTGATTTTCACACGTCATGCGACATGAGCTCCCAATGTCGGAGCGTTTGTCGCCCCAGTGTGAACCAGGCCTCAGTTACAAATATTTTTGTTTAGCCTACCAATTTACATTGTTTTGTCTACTTCTGTTTCATTAAATTCACAGGCCATTATTTATCATACAGCAAAATAACAAATCTAGTAATAATAACCAGAAGAAATACAAATTCAAACTTATTTTTTTAAACCAGAAAGCAATTCACTGAGAACTGTTAAGTCTAAATATGTGCAAATAAGCTTGCTAGGAATTATAATATAAATTTAATTAGAAAATATTAAAGTGGAATATAGCAGGCAATGGCGAGTGGTGAGTATCTCTGTAATGAGAATTTTATGGATCGCTGATTCCTGTAATTCTTTGGCCTGGTATACTAAATCCAAATTGGTTTAAATAACATGGTACTGTAAATGATGAGAGGTGATGGGTTGTTAGATAACACAGTGTGAGCAGAAATGTGTGACACAGCATTACCTCCACTTTGACCTTACAGCAGTGATGTAGTCCTTGCAGTGCCCTCTTAAGCCCCGTACACACGGTCAGACTTTTGGCCAACAAACTTCATTTTGAGCAAATTGGACCAACAATCCGACCGTGTGTACACTCCATCGGACAAACTTTTTTTTGTTTTTTTTTGTTTTCATCGGACAAAAGTTGGGTCTGCAAACGGACAAACTTTTGCCCAACAAAAGTCAGATGGAGCAAAGTCCGACCGTGTGTACAGAAAACCATAGGACTTTTGTCCGATGGACAAAACAACTAATGTTAAAATCAACCAACAATAGCAGAAGTTGACCAAAGGGTGGCGGTAAAGAGCAGAAAAACCATGTGATGTTGCAAAAAGTTTTGGGAAAGTTTGCAGAAAAGTCCTGTGGTGTGTATGCTATGGGTGTGCCCGGCCAACTCCGTTCGGACAAAAATCCAGGGAAAAGTCCGATGGAAGTCCGACCGTGTGTATGGGGCTTTAGGCACAAGCACCTGGAGCAGTTAACCCAGCATGTGATATGCCTGAAATGTGCCTGCTGTACCATGTGCTTGTATGAAAAAGTATCCTGTTCTCTTTGTATTGCTTCTTTTATGTAAAATCTCTGGTGTTCCTGCCAGTCCCTCTGTTTTCACTTAAAAACTGACCACACTAAGCAGGAGAACACAGCATGGTCAGTTCTCTAGCTGTGCTGAGATGTCAGCCTGCTTTCCTCTAATGATTAAGCTTGTCCTGACACGCCCCCACTCGGAAACACGGTTTCCTGTTTTTCCTAAGCCTTCTCCCCTAACTCTTATTGCATTGAGTACAGAGGGAATGTGATCACTTATAAAAAAAGGGGAAAAAAGTAATTAATTATGTTTTTTATATCTATACACAAATGTTTTGCCTTTCATTTCTATTTTAAACTGAATGGGTTGTTTTACAAGATGAGGGTTTACAACCACTTAAAGGGTAACTCCACTTTAGTGGGGAAAAAAATAGCAAATCAAAAAATAATAATATAGTGTTTACAATTGCAACTTAAAGCGGATATCCACCCTAAAAAAAAATGTAACATTAAAAAACTCCTTTAAATTTTTTTAAAAACATTTGAAAAAAAAAGATTTTTTTACTTACCAGAAATGGCTGTTGCTAGGTAGTCTTCCTAATCTGCCACTTCCTTCTCCGTGGAGCTCCTCGTCTCGTCCTCGCGTTGCCTCCTGGGACATGGGGTGCGCTGTCTTCTGGGACCTGTATGTGTCCCAGAAGACAGCCAGCCATTCACAAAGCGCCGCGCGACTCGCACATGCGCAGTAGGAAACGGGCAGTGAAGCCGCAAGGCTCCACTGCCTGTTTCCGTTCGTTAGGATGGCGGCGCCGGCACCCTATCCAATGGACAGATCGGCCTTGGGGGGTTGACATCGCGGGCCCCCTGGACAGGTAAGTGTCCTTATTAATAGTCAGCAGCTACAGTGTTTGTAGCTGCTGACTTTAAGAAAAAAAAAATCGAGGCTGGAACACCGCTTTAATTCATATTGTAATTTAATTTGATTAAAAATGACCTTTCCTTTACAATCTGCAGCTCTGTAATTTTCTGTAAAATGCAATATGGCTACCTGGAGGTGTTCTGTACACAAAATGTGTACAGAAGACCCCCCAGAAACATAATTTCCTGCTTGTGTGGTTGGCTTACTCATTTTCCCAGAAGTCTGTACTAAGATACAAGTCAGATATCAGACATCCCCTGCAACAAAAATTCAATTTTTGGTGAGATATTCCAAATAGGAAATCACGTCTAAGGGGATGCAGACCCTTCAATTTTCCTCATTGGAGCCCTGCAGATGCAGCAGCTGATTGATAATTATGAAACCACTCCCAATTGATTCACTTACGACATGGACACAGACAAACACACAGTGATTTTGTCAGAATATCAAAGGGTAGGAATCTGCAACAAAGTTTGTTAAAATCCTTGTAATGTACATCACCCAGAGGGAAATGTTTTTTTCTCAAAAAAAGTGGAGTTACTCTTTAACACCTTCATGCCGATGTAACACAAATATGCGGGCCCACTGGACTGGGCTTTTTTCCTTGTGGCCGCATATTTGCGTATCTCCCTTAGTGCTGGTAGCGCGCCGTACGGTTCGCTCCCAGCACAGAGACCTGGGTCTCGCCGTGGGCCCCGTACTAACGAACAAACTTGAGATTCTGGGTCACCTGATCGTTGTGATAGCCTCTGACTGGCTATCACAGTGATCGGTCACTGTGAAGTCCATCCCCGTGTTTTCTTTCTCTGTGAATGGAGGATAGAAATACATTGTATCTTTCTCTCTCCTTGCAGAGAAAAAAAAAGTGTAAAAAAAAATAAATACTTAGGCCTCATGCCCACTGGCGTTTTTACAGCTGCGTTTTTGAGCGTTTTTTACAGCTTAAAAACGCCTGTCCATGTTATTGTAAATATTTTTTTTTTTTTTTTTTGAAAAAAAAAAAAAAAAAAAAAAAAAAAAAAAACGTCGGAGCTAAAAACGCGACCGCGCGTTAGTGTTTTTTGACGCTCGCGTTTTTTCCTGCCTAGTTCTGACGCTGAGGAACGCACTGGCCCTGGGTTTTTTTTACAGCTTACAAACGCCTATGCTCTTTACAGCTCAAAAACGCCTAGGTGGGCATGAAGCTATAGACTAACATGGACAGGCGTTTTTAAGCTGTAAAAAACGCTCAAAAACGCGGCTGAAAAAACGCCCGTGGGCATGAGGCCTTACAGTAGATCAAGGATTGATCTAGGTCAGTGTTTGGGTCAGGGTCAAAGTTTAAGGTCAGGGTCAGTATTTTTTGTTTTTTCGACAGAATTTTGTTTTTTAATTATAATCAGTAGGTAGGGTAAAAAAATAAATAAATAAAGCAAAATGCGCACTTTTGTTTTTGAGCTGTACTACAGGTACATACAACGGACATATACATATGTGGTGTCGCTGCAATCGTCAGGAGCAGTAGAATTTAATTTGGGTTCTTCTTTGGTTAAAGGGTATGGTAGTACCAAGAAATATTTTGGGCCAGTTTTCCTTTGATGATAAAAAAAAAAACAGGAGATATCCACATTTACCACCAAATGAAAGCCCAATTTGTCCATAAAAAAGGTATAATCCACCTGGATGCACATGTGTGCATATGTACGGTTTTACTAACACATGTCAAAGTTGCAAAATTGTGTTTAGGCATTTAGATGTGTTTTACCCTTAGGCAAAAAGGGGTTAACTCCTTCCTGCCCGGCCTATAGTAGAATGACGGTTGGGCAGGGGTTGCATATCAGTGCATATCAGTGCTGCCTATTAGTGCCCATCAGTGCTGCATATCAGTGCTGCATATTAGTGCCTCCTCATCAGTGTCTATCAGTGCCACCTCATCAGTGCTGCCTTAACAGTGCTGTCAGTGCAGCCTCATCAGTGCCCATTAGCGAAGGAGAAAACACTTATTTACAATGTTTTATAATGGACACGAAGAAAAACAATTTTTTTTCAAAATTTTCGGTCTTTTTTAAATTTGTAGCTCAAAAAATTCAAAACCCAGAAGTGATAAAATACCACCAAAAGAAATCTCTATTTGTGTGAACAAAATGATAAAAATTTCATTTGCGTACAGTGTTGAGGCAGATTTGATCTTGGAATTAGAGTGTATTGTTTGAGACAATAGCTACAGATATTGTGAACTGGCCAGACAGTACAGTTCCAGATGACAGCCATTTTTATAACCACTTCCATGTTTGGAGGTCAATGACTCACTTGGTTCTTGCTCTTTGTGTTGCAACTCATCCCCTTTATAATTTAGTGGAAATTTCCTGGCCTGAGTTTCCCCAGAGTGGCAAATTCCCATCCATATTTTCTTAAAACCTACAGCTATAGGCTGCCCATCTTTACCAAATTTGGATTTATGTTTTTAGAGGGCCTATATTTTATTTTATTTTGCTAAGGCCTATTTTTTTTAAATTTGGGGCTGCAAAGCGCACACTTGTTACTGATACAGGTAAAGCTGCCATTTGTATGCATATATAGCTAACACAGGCATGGACAGCCATGCAAACTCTGTACTTTTCTTAGGCAAAAGAAAGAAGGCCATCAGCTCAGACTCTCCTCTTGCAGAGGCGATGGCTGCAAGAAATATCATCTTGTAGGTAAGAGTAAAGAGATGATTTCTGATGTACTGGGAGAACCAGATTACGCCAAGCTACATGGGAGACTCCTTACACAAAAGACCTAATCTAGCAGTGAGAGGCCAACAGTCTCTGGAATAAGACAGAAAGGGCAGAAATCTGACTTTTGATAGTGCTAAGAGTCAAACATTGGCCCAGACCACCTGCCACCTGCCATCACTATTTTTTAATGTTTTGTTTATAACTACAATTTTTTTTTATAATTGTAATTTTTCTGTTTTAATTTTTTTTTCTTCATAAGGCTACCAATATCCTGGCCAAGCAAACACAGGCAGGGATTGAAACCCTGTAACTAAAACACTTAGCACTTATATGCATGGACTACTGGGTGTCAACAATGTACCATTCTCCGGAGGGGGCTGAGTTTTTGCTTAAGGTAATCTCTCAGTGTTTCTCAACCATTTTTGAGTCACGGCGTGCTTTAAAATATTTTTCAGTCTCGAGGCACCTCAGTCTAAAACCCCGTACACACGGTCGGACTTTTGGCCAACAAACTTCATTTTGAGCAAGTTGGACCAACAATCTGACCGTGTGTACGCTCCATCGGACAAACTTTTTTTGCTTTTTTCTTGTTTTCATCGGACAAAAGTTGGGTCTGCAAACGGACAAACTTTTGCCCAACAAAAGTCCGATGGAGCAAAGTCCGATCGTGTGTACAGAAAACCATCGGACTTTTGTCCGATGGACAAAACAACTAATGTTAAAATCAACCAACAATAGCAGAAGTTGACCAAAGGGTGGCGGTAAAGAGCAGAAAAAAGCAGAAAAACCACGTGATGTTGCAAAAAGTTTTGGGAAAGTTTGCAGAAAAGTCAGAGCGTGTGTATGCTATGGGTGTTCCCGACCAACTCCGTTCGGACAAAAAACCATGGAAAAGTCAGATGGAAGTCCGACCGTGTGTACGGGGCTTAAGGCACATTACTGCAAACGGGCTGCTCTTTAGAAGACACACAGGGGTGCCATTAATTCTTACGGTACCTCCATGCATCAGCAAATGTGATGTGTTTTCATATTCGCCAAACCTGTTGGTGCTGCAGCATCATGCAGTTCAGTGTGTTGTGATTAAAAAAAAAGAATAGGGGTCAAGGTTAAAACTGTAGCGCTACTCCCGTAGGAGCCGCAGGATTACTGTCCGGGTCTTCCACAGACTTTGCCCTACAGCCAGGCACATAGGCTCATTCACACGTTTCTTCAATAACCAGTCTAGGGGATGTTTTTGTGTTTTTTTATTTTTGGAGAACTTGGATAGGGTTAAAGGTAATGGTAGGATACTTCAAAGACAAGAACTATGTACAACTGAGGACTTATTCTCAGGACAAGCTATATTGAAGTCCGGCTTGGAACAAACAGTAGACTTCAGCTCAGTAGTAGTAGTTAGAGCCACAAGAGCAGAGCCCCTTTAAGTAAGAGATTAGGTGGACAAAGTTCTTCAGGACACCAGCTGGTGTCCCCTTTATAATAGACCCACAGCTGACTATATAGTACCAGAGGGGTAGCAAAAGCACAAAGTCCAAAATCTCTCAAGCATCTGTGCTCACAAGGCCCAAGGACAGCTGGCAGCCTCCATTCAACTTCCAAGCAAAAACTTCCCGTGATACCAGACAAGATCTTCAGCAGACAGACCCCCTCAGTCATCTTTCTTTAGCTCCTGGATCTCAGCATTCAAGTCTATCAGGTCACCCACCTGAGGTATTACCAACAGCCGCTTCCACCTGGGAGGGCAGCATGCCCCCCAGGCTGGACTAATCAACTCTGGGAAAAGACTCTGTGCTCTGTGTGCTCACAGAATATATATAGTCTTCCAGCACGCAATCAGAGCTTGCCTCTCTGGGATAGGCCAGGGCTATATAAATATTCATACTGCCATCTGCATAGCTCCACACCTATCATCCAGAAACGTCTACAGTTCCCGATGTAGACAGGCGCTGGCTAGTCTGCATGTGTCATTGTGGGAAATTCTTAAACAAGGGCTGCCTTGTTTCCCCTCTAGTGTTCAGCCTAGACATTGTGTAATCATTTCCTGAAGGCAGAGAGAGAGACCACTACGGAAAGCAGGGGATCGTTGGACATGTGGTATGGAAAGCCGGAATTTCCATGGAGCCAGTGCTGCTGCAGACTACTAATTCCAGCTGGCTGAATGGAGAAGAATGCTGGGTAAGGATTTAAATAGCCTAGTCCGGGGAGGAGCTCTTTCTTATGGGACCACAGCCTTTACCTGAGAGCAGGGATCCGCCCTCTCTGGGGGATGTGAGTTGGTGCCGTGGCCTGGACAGCATGGAGAGTCTTCAGCAAGTAAGCCATACACCTGCAGGCAGATCCACAATCACCACCTCCCTGTTGGGTGAGTGACTATCAGGGGTCACTGTCATTGTCACTGTTACAGACCCAGCTGACTCCCAGTGTTACCAGGTGCATGGCCAGGCACCCTTCACTAGTTGCAGTATCTTCAAGAGCATGTTCCAGGACATCCTATTCCATTGAGTCTGGGCATCATCAGGATTGATGAGCAAGCAGAAGCCCACCCCCTTTTACATCACAGTCTCAGTCGTTAGCACCCTCTTTACATTACTGTCCTCAGCCCCTACTTCACATAACACCCCCCCCTTAACATCACAGCCCCCCCTTTACATCAGTGTCCACAGTCCACCTTTATATTACACAGCCCCTTCACATCACAGTCCCACTCTCCTTTACATCACTGTCCCCCTTTAAAGCAGTCAAAGAGTGTGCTCAGTTCCTCTTCACATCACAGTGCCCCCTTTGCCCATCATCGAGCCCCCTTTACATATTACAGTGCCCCTTTACACATCACAATGCCCCATTTACACATCACTTTGTCCCCTTAACTTGTTATTATTTTAATGGCTACAATTCATGAAAATATAAGCTGGCGATACTGAAATAAGGGTTCTTGTTTGAGCACGTTATATTATGGGGTGACAACGCTCTGCCCTTGTCTTCCACAATTTCCTGCCTGTAAATCACCTTGTCTTTCAAAGGAAACTATAGATTCTGTGCTGATACACATTGCCCAGGCATAGTCCACTGTTGCCATAATTAAAAAAATAAATCCTGTGAAAAACAAACACAGCCACATTCCCTGTGAAAGAAAACATGCAGCCTGATCTCACTGTAGTGCTAGTGCATGTGGACAGGGACATGCTGTAAGGAGGCTGTGCCAAAAGCAATTGCAGCCAGCAACAATTAGGAAATCTGCCCTGGAAAAAAACACATGCAGCCATCTATCACTATAGCACATGTAGACAGGGACAGGCTGTAAAGAGGGTGCAGAGCTTCAGCAGCATTAAGATATAACAAAGAATGAAAAAAAGGTAAAAACCCTTCCCTCTCCTGGCCCCATATTCTCCACACACAGCATTTTGGTAGCTGCAGGAAAGGGTTTACATCTAATTTAAGAGACCAGTTAGTGCCTACAAGCCCTTCACTACTCTCTCCCTATACACTTTATCATTATCAGCAACACTTCCTATGCTTTTCCTATCACAGGCTCTTTTGCTTGCGTCTATCTAGCAAGGTTACTCTGTGGTATAACAAGGAAGCTGAGACTTCTGCAGTGTGTAAATGTGCTTTTACTATACAAGATGCTGTACATACAAAACTATTACAATATTAGGAATACAAAACAAGACTGACAGATCTCTATAACAAGCAAAAATGCCTAGCAAATGAACAGCCTATGGTCTATAACAGTACAAATACATTTAAAGGTTACTTATCTTCTGTTACGGTAAATTTGTGATCTCCATTGGCAATGATTCTTCTTGGAGACCAGGTTCTGTTCTTCTATCATGAGTGGCTTCTTCTGATCTTACAGCAACATGATGTGTGTGTGTGTCCTAGCTTATGCCTGCTTTTATGTGTCAGGCAAAGTTACCAAACAACAGAAAACATACCTGTTTATTGTAGCTGTTGAATACAACAATGCTATCTACCTATTGTCTACTTAAACCAAATCTGTCAGTAATCTAACAGTCATTCTTTCAGTTTGAGAGCTGAAAGAAATCTCAAACAAGTAATGGCTTACTTGTTTACTGTAGCTATAATACAACAATGGTATCTAAACCCCATTGTATGAAAAGAGCATTTGTTTGAGAAATCTACTCAAACCAAAAAACTAACAGTAATCTGACCAACTCACTATTGTAAAATTGTCCCATGTATCCTATGTCTAAGTAATATAATAAAAATCATATTTTTAACAAACGCAACACATTCCACCCTATGATTTTTTTTTCTCTCTCTCAGACTACACAGAAAATCTCTTCATTACCAACAACTCATTCTGCACATGAATTTTCCTTAAATGCAACCCCTCCATATTTCTGTTACTGGGAAGGTGTTTCAGTCTTTGGATAATAGTTCATTAGAAAGTCCATTCTAAAGTTCTTTAGAAATAAGTCCAGGCTTGAAATACATCAAAGGCCTTCTTCTCCACAGCTCTTGCGATCTTTCGTCATTCTTTCCATCATATAACCACTTTTATCTGGTCTTCCTATGGATCAAATCGGAGACAGCCTGTGGAGTGGAAAACAAAGCGGATTATCTGTTCCTTCTAACAATACATAAACAGTAGATCCTGGCCCTTCAGCTATAATCTCTCCTCTAAATGGCTTCTTGCCTGGATATCTGACCAATACTTTGCCACCTGCCTGTATGCACCTCTGACCCTCCCAAAGAACATCAATAGGGAGGAGAGGAAATATACTGATATTTCCCAGAAGATCACTGCTTTTTATTTTGGAAGGTTTGATGTTATGTAGCCTCACTTTCCACTCTTGCTGAGAAGTATCCACTAACCAGTCAGAGTCCCAGCCACTGTCTTGAAGCTCATCTGCCAATGCAAATATAGCTTCAAACCTTCCTGCCAGATTCCCTCTCATTCCTAGATAGGCTTCAGCTTCAGATATGTCACTCTTGGTTTCTATGTCATGGGAAGCAGTAACATGGTATCTGTTAAACCCTGTTCTTTCAGGAACCTTACATAAATACTGAACTCTGCACTCCAGCTGTGGAATCTGTGCCTCAGGCCCTACCATCCTCTCATATGGTGTGCTTTTGGCTATTGGCCTAGAATTTAACAACATGACTGCCTGTGTGAGGACCCGATCCCACCCCCTTAGTGTTTGTGTGGGTGTAAGTTTGCGTATCTGGTCTTTCAATAGCCCGTTGTATCTTTCAATCAAACCAGCTGCCTGTGGATAATATGGGATGTGGCACAACCAGTACACTCCAGAATCTTTGGCCCACTGCTGTACTGTTGATCCGCTGAAGTGTGAGCCGTTATCACTTTAGATTTGTTTGGGACAACCATAAGCAAAGACAAGTTTCTGAAGCAGTTGAAGTGTTGTGGCTTGATCTGCACGTTTGCAAGGATGAACAAGCATAAGTCCTGAATAGGTGTCCACTGCAGTGCAACAATATCTCAGTCCGTTGTTTCCCCGGGGCAGGGGACCAATGAAGTCAATCTGCCAGATCTCTGCAGGCCTCTCACCCCTTTTAATCGACCCGGTGGAGTACTTTTGCATTACCCATTGTCGCACTTCTCCACACACTGTACAGTTTCCTATTACAGTCTTTATCATGTCCATGGATATAGGCAATCCTCTCTGCTGTGCCCATTCATATGTTGCTTTCTGCCCCAAATGTCCAGATTTATTGTGGGCCCAGTTGGCCAAGTTCATCAAAACAGGATCAATTGGCACAACTGCCTTCATTTTGGCGATTTCATCTGCAACTCTGTTATAGTTCTCAAAGTCTGGTACTAGGGGCACATGTGCATCAACATGCCCCATTTTATGGTGCGGGAGTGAGCTTCCTTCCAGATGTAGTCCCAGACTTCCTTGCCTCCCCACACCACCTTTCCATGAATCATCCATTCAATGGACTTCCACGTGGGCATCCAAGTTGTCAGTCCTTTAAAAACCGCCCAGCTGTCAGTGTAGATAGTGACATGGGAAGAAGGATCCTCCTGAAGAGTCATCACTACAGCTTTCAACTCTGCATACTGACTGGACCCTCTGATTCCGGACTCCTGCAGGACTGTGTCTGTACTAGGGTTGTAGGCTGCTGCTGTCCATTTACACCCAGACAAGGGGACTATGGCTGAACCATCAGTGAACCACGCTGACTCTTTCATGTCTTCTGACAGAGACTCAAAGGGTGGAGCCTTTTGAATGGGGGATGACTGCAGCACAGGAATTTCTTCTTCTGGCAGGGTGCTGGTAAAGGTAACAAGCCCTGCCAACTGTTTTGAAATGTCTCTAACATCCCCAGCTGCAATACCCCCTCTTTCTTGAAGGTACCACTTCCATTTCATCAGTGTCTGGTTCTGGGCTACAGCTGCCCTAGTGGTCAGTCCATTATCTCTCACCCATCCTGCTATTGGCAATGCAGTATGGATGGTGGTGACTGTGTCCTTTTCTGTAATGGTCTCTACATGTTGAAGTGCTGTGTAGGCCCCAAACAGGTACTTCTCTGGTGGCGTGTATCTCGTCTGTGCCCCTGTCAGTTGTTTGGACCAAAATCCAATAGGTATTGCTCTCAGTCCTTTCTTTTCATTTGGCTGCCACAGACTCCAAGATATGGTACCATTCTGCTCCACTACATCCAGCTGAAATGGTACTCTTTGTCTCACGGGTCCCAATCCCTGATGCTGCAAAATAGCTTCTTTAGCAGCCAGAAATGCAGTCCGCTGCTCTGAACCCCATGAGAACTCAGTCTTTTTTCTGCTAACATTGTATATAGGCCTCAATATTAGTCCAAGATGTGGGATGAACGATCTCCAGAATCCCACAACTCCAATGAACTTCTGTGCCTCTTTTTTGGTAGTAGGGGGCGACAGCGCCTGGATAGTTTGTACAACTGTCTCTGGAATCTCCCTCTGTGGCCCAGTCCACATCATTCCTAGGAATTTCACCTCTGTGGCAGGTCCTTGGACTTTGTCTCTGTTGATAGCCCACCCTCTGTTCTCCAAGTGTTGTATCAGCAGGTGCAGTGCTTCAGTTACATCTTCTTTTGCCCCAGAGATCATGATGTCATCAATGTAGTGAAACACAGCGACTTTCAAATTCAGGGTGCTTAAATCTCGGGCAATCAGTCCATGACAAATCGTTGGAGAATGAAGATAGCCTTGCGGAAGGAAAGTGAAAGTGTACTGGCGGCCGTCCCACACCATAGCAAACTGGTCTTGACAATCTGGGTCTATCGAAATTGAAAAGAAAGCATTAGCCAGGTCTATCACAGCATGATATTCTCCTGCATCTTTAGCAATTTTCTCAACAATTGAGATCATATCTGGTACAGCTGACTTCAATGGAGGTGCCACTTTGTTTAGACCTCTGTAATCCACAGTCATTCTATATGTCCCATCAGGTTTCTTTACTGGGAACACCGGAGACGAGAAAGGACTTACAGCAGGTCTAAGGATCCCTACTCTCAACAGTTCTTGAATAGTCTCCCCAATTTCTTTGTGGCCTCCAGGAAGTCTGTACTGCTTGAGACAGACTGGCTTCTCTGGTGGAGGAATGTAGACAGGGGTCCATTTCGCATGACCTCTGACCACAGCCTTCACCGCCCTTACCAGATACGCTTTATCAGGATACCCGAATGTGAATGTACCTCTTTCAGTCTGAATTGACTGACCTTGAAGTACATCCATCCCAAGAATATTTTCGGGTAACTCTGATATCAAAACATTTGTCATAAATCCTGATCCCTTGCCAATAGCCAATTTCACCCGTATCCTAACTGCTGGTGTAGTTTGCCCTCCCAAACCTTCTACATAAATCATTTCTCCTTTGTGATGGGAAGGATTTCCTTGCAAAAGTGTAACTTCAGCTCCGCTATCAACTAAAGCCATTACATGTGTAGGAGAAGATGACTTCCCCCACCATACAGTGACAGGTGCATATGGGCGTCGGTCTCCTGCTGTCACTGCCCTCACTGCTATTACAGGAGACTCACCTTCCCTTCATAAAGGATAAGGAACCTCCCAATCCCCTTTTCTGATTCTCTCTAACTCCTCCCCAGGATAAACGGGTTTGGGTTCATGTTCAGTTTTGGGAATTGGTTTGGGGCTAACAGGAGGGGTCTGTTCTTCCTCTAAGTCTAGGCTGATGTTATCTTCACTAGGAGTAGTGTTTCTAACCCTGACAGTTTTACCTACTAAATGTTTCCACCTCTTCAGCATTTCTGCAGTAGGAATGCCATCTATCTCATCTCTAGGTACTCCTGCCTTTAATAGGTCCACCAACATTTCTTTCCTAGAAACAACTAGCCTGGTTTTCTTTTCACCTTCTGTCTTCTCTACCCCATTCCGTTTCTTCTCTGTTCTTTTCTGCTTGTATTCTTCCTGTCTGGCCTTGACCTTATCTACTGCCCTGCCAGGTTTTGTTTTAGTCTCCTCTATCTCCCCCAACTGGCTTAAAAGGGTTGTGGCTTCATGAATCTTGCTGTTTAATCCGAGGCCTCCCAACAAAGACAATAATGGAGCCCTGTGATTAAATGGCGCAGACTTCATCAGCTTAGAGCGCAGAGCAGACGTAAAGGGTTCCATATCTGGACCTATCCATTCTGGAAATGTATTTAATCCGGTTATACAACCCATCTCACGTAACCTGGAAATACCCTCTCCTATTGATCTCCAGGAGTAGGTATTTTCCAGGTCAGTAGGACTGGCGTATACTCGGGCTATTCCATCTCTCACAAGATCTAACAGTGAAAAATTCACGCTAAACTCTCGGGCTTTTCGCATTGCCTGACGCAATTGTGGATCATGGGTTAACACTCCCATAGCCACTGCTTCCTTACCTGACAAAACAACACTGTCCGCCCCTTCATCCCATAAGCGTAGGAGCCAACTCAATAGGGGCTACCCAGACCTTTGTTTGTATTGTTTTGCCAGCTCATGGAGTTCAGTTTGTGTAAACTCCCGTACTTCTTCAATTTCAACATCTCTGGGGTTGCGATAATGCACCTCCCCATCTGCCATATCCTCTCTATCATGTTGCCATTTCCTATGCTTAGTAATGAGAGGTCTGGCATACTTTTTCTTTCCCACTAGCAGATCATCATCTGAAATATCAAACTCTATCTCCTCATCCTCACTATCATTTGAGGAGAGCACATCCTCACAATCCCAGTTTTGGGATGTGACAATGGCACGTACCCTGGCTTTACTAACAGGTTTACGCCCCTTTCTTTTTCTTAAGGCATTAATTGATTTGGTCATGAGGGCTGCACACCGCTCTTGCAAATCATCAGCCCGACTAGCGGTTGAACGTACACACTCTGAAGCAACTGCTAGCTGGTCTTTTAATACCTTAACTTCTGCCTCTGCCTTCTCCCTTCTATGTGATTCAGTATAGAGAGCATGGAGGAAGTACCAACCCACTGTGGACACTGTCCTCTTCTCTTTCTTACTTAAATCCAACCCCTTAAGGCTAAAATCTACAAAATGATCTGAGACTTTATGACCCCAAGTCAGCTTCAAGGGAGAAGCATACGTCACAAATTCTTTAGCAAGAGGCTCCCACTCATTATTTCTGGCCCAGATAGGTAAGCTGCACACTTTCTTCTGGTCACCAGAACCCTCTGCAGCCTTGCTTTTCCTAAACAGCTTACGCAGCATTTTACCTAGCACAAGCTACTCAACACACTACAGAAAAACAAGTCTGCTTCAATTGATAATAGCACAGATCGCGGCCGAGCCCCCAAATGTTTTGCTTGCGTCTATCTAGCAAGGTTACTCTGTGGTATAACAAGGAAGCTGAGACTTCTGCAGTGTGTAAATGTGCTTTTACTATACAAGATGCTGTACATACAAAACTATTACAATATTAGGAATACAATACAAGACTGACAGATCTCTATAACAAGCAAAAATGCCTAGCAAATGAACAGCCTATGGTCTATAACAGTACAAATACATTTAATGGTTACTTATCTTCTGTTACGGTAAATTTGTGATCTCCATTGGCAATGATTCTTCTTGGAGACCAGGTTCTGTTCTTCTATCATGAGTGGCTTCTTCTGATCTTACAGCAACATGATGTGTGTGTGTGTGTCCTAGCTTATGCCTGCTTTTATGTGTCAGGCAAAGTTACCAAACAACAGAAAACATACCTGTTTACTGTAGCTGTTGAATACAACAATGCAATCTACCTATTGTCTACTCAAACCAAATCTGTCAGTAATCTAACAGTCATTCTTTCAGTTTGAAGCCTCGTACACACGACCGAGTTTCTCGTCGTAAAAAACACGTAGTTTTTTTCGACGAGATTCTTGTTAAGCTTGTCGATTTTCTCGTCAAGCTTTCCATGCGTACACACTGACATTTCCCAATTTCCTCGTTGTTCTCCGCGGTCACGTCCATCACGTATGACGGCACTATAAAGGGGAAGATCTTTTTTCTTGGCGCCACCCCTTGGGCTGCTTTTGCTGATCTCGTGTTACCGCGTGTGAAGTAAAAGTTTGGGAAGAGACGATTCGCGCTTTTCAGTCTTCGTACTTTTCAGATCGTTTTCTGTGGTTCAGTTTGTGCTTGTGGGTTCGTATCTTGACTTTCAGGGCGTCTAGGCAGGTCGTATCTGTTTTACAGTGCGTTCTTGCCTGTTCGTTTCTGATTTTCAGTTCGTTATTCATAGGCCTTGCTGTTCTAAAGTGCGTTCTGTTCTGTACGTTCTGATAAGACGACCGTTTCCTAGCCATGTTGCCTGGACGTTCTCGTCGTCGAGTTCGTGCTGTGCGTGCGCTTGGTGTTGGTCTGCTTGTTTTGGACCAAGACCAGTCCATGAATGGTGTGAGGAGGAGTTTATGGACCAAGAATTGGTTGCTCCAGCGGGACCAATTCTGCCACATGCCTCTGCTGCGGGAGATCGTCGAGAATAATCCTGAGGACTACAGGAATTTTCTGCGGATGTCTGACCCCGTTTTTCAGGAACTGTTGGCTTTGGTGTTCCCCTATATTACCAGGAAAGACACCGTTATGCGGGAAGCCATCAGTGCTGAGCAGAGGCTCATCGCCACCTTACGGTACCTGGCGACAGGGAGAAGTCTTCAGGACTTGAAGTTCACGACAGGCATCTCCCCCAGGCTCTGGGCCTCATAATCCCAGACACCTGTTCTGCCGTTATACAAGTCCTGCAGGAGGACTATATTAGGGTAAGTTTTCTCCATTAACATCACATTTTATGTATTACATGTATGCTAATGTATTGTATTTCTTTCATCCTTCCCTAATTACCATGATTGTAATATGCTGAGAATGTCCCCTTTGTCCCCATGCATGCTGGAAGCTTTAGATTGCCCCTTTTTTCTCCTCCATGCATATTTCTCTTCACTAACCTTTCCAGCAGGGGCGCCTGTTGCTCCAAATGTTTGGGGGTTCAAACCCCAATTTAGGAAATAAACTTCCTCCTTTTTTGCTCTGGTGCCTATTAAACGCCCCCATTTGTCCCCTCCAATGCAGCCATTTTGTCCCCTCCAATGCAGCCATTTTGTTCCCTCCAATGCAGCCATTTTGTTCCCTCCAATGCAGCCAGTTCCCCCCCAGCCCTGAACTTACCTTCTTGTGGTCAGCGCCATCCTTCTTCTGTCCTTGATGTCTTCTCCTTCCCTTGATGTTGCATCAGCCAATCATGTTACCATTAAACAGACTTGGTGAACATGATTGGCAGAGCAACCTGTCAGTGTTTACCCAAGGAATGCCCCCCCCCCCCCCCTGCGTCCCCTAGTTAACTTTTCTGAAGCCAATTACATCCCTCAGGCTGTAATGTGCAAGACAATTTTCCATACTGTTTCTGATATGCAATTTTAAGCCCATAAATGCCGCAGTTCTTCATATGTCGGTCGCTTAACAGGGGGCCATCCACCTGAATAGTGGGCGGCATAGACAATACATAGGTTAATGCAAGGCATAAACCTATGTATTGTTCTGAGTGACGGGCACAGGAGAGAGGGGGCAGTGCTCCAGCCCACTCTGGACGCACCGCCACTGCAATGCTATCCTGTGGCCAAACACATCTCCCCCCCCTCCCCATTAGAATTTATTAATGGACCATCATAGGGGGTGATGAATATGATACATGAGCCTTCCATTATACTTATTTAAAACACCTTAATAAACGTAGACTTTGCTTGATGTTGGCCTCTAATGTATTTTCGTAGAATATACTTGTAATGTTTGATTTGTGTATTCTAATATTTTTTCATCTTGTTTGACTCCACAGCTTCCTTCCACGCCACAGGAATGGCAGACTGTGGCATCGAAGTTTGCCACGCGGTGGGACTTCCCCAACTGCGGTGGTGCTATAGACGGGAAGCACGTCCGCATCGTGCCGCCACCCCGTTCTGGGTCCTACTACTACAACTACAAGGGGTTTCATAGCATTGTGCTGATGGCGGTGGTGTCAGCACGGTATGAATTCCTCTATGTTGATGTAGGGAAGAATGGCCGGATGTCCGATGGGGGATCCTTCATCCAGACGGAGTTTGCCCTCCGTCTCCAGAGTGACGACCTTGCATTGCCACCGGATGCAGGGAATATTGAAGGACTCCCCTTTGTTTTTTTGGTTGATGAAGCCTTCGGGCTCGGACCACATCTTATGAGGCCATTTCCTCAGAGGACCCTAACCCCAGAGAAGAGGGTGTTCAATTACCGGCTGGCCAGGGGCCGAAGAGTCGTTGAAAATACCTTCGGCATAATGGCCAGCCGGTTCCGCCTTTTTATGACTTCCATCCACTTGGCGGACTACAAAATAAACTATGTAGTGTTATGCTGCTGTGTGCTACACAATTTTCTTTGCCGCAAATCGAATTCATATATGGCCTCAGTTTTGCCAGAGGCTGGACTTTCCCCTGATAATCCCCTGCTGGGCCTGGAATCTGCCCGTGCTGGCTTGCCCCCCCAAAATGCCCGTGAGGTTCGGGACAAATACATGGACTATTTCACGGGTAGGGGGGCAATTCCTATGCCAGGCTATGTCTAAAGATTGCTGTCTAACGATCCAAATAAAAATCTTGTTTAAACTTCTAACTTTTGTTGGTTTCCTGTCTCCTAGTTTGTCTTAGTGCATTTGTAGTGCCAAGTGTATTTTCCTTTAGTAAATACCAACCATTTCACTATGTAACCTTTAAAAATTTACCAAATAAGGTTAGAGCATATTAGAAAAAGAAGCTACACGTTGTTTGTGTTCAAATCTTTTACTATGTGCAAATTCACACACTTTTTTTTTTTAATTTTACATTTTTTGTTTGCCTGGCCACAAACCGGCAATTGTTTTCTTAGGAAAATACAAAAACAACAGTTGCATTCCAAAAATTACAAAATTGGATACCTCGGAGCAATCTGAGACATTCACTTACACAAACTATATGTCTCTATGTGCCCGTCCTAATATGGGGTCCTGCCACCCCTTGCCCAGCCAAAAATTGAATATGCACACAATTGGCATTATTTTCCTATAGGGATTTTAGACTCCTGATCCCTATTGTCAACATGTGCTATCTGCCATCAGGGGTGATCAATGGACGTGTTTTGGGGGTGCAACCCCTTCCTCAGTTCACCTACTTTAGATACGAGGAAGGGGTTGCACCCCCAAAAGACGTACATGGATATCCCCTGATGGCAGATGGCACATGTTGACACACTGTGTGCAGATTTAATTTTTGGCTGGTTTGATTGTCAAAAAGTTTTTTAAAAGTTGAAAAACAAACATGAGAAAAAAGGGGGTTGGGATGCCTTATTGAATTCTCCCCAATACATCGAGAATGTCTTTAAATGTTTGATCCATCACATGTATTCTTTCTTTAATTTTGTCCAGTTCCGTGCTACATTCCATCACTTGCTGGATGAGGCGGAGGGCACTGTCAGCAGAGAAACCTGTACTATCCTTCACCCCAACATTCACATCCCCTAAAAACAAAATAAAAAGGTATTATAACTCTGCAGGCCTACCTCTCTTACCTGAAGCTGTGGTGACAGATACTGACCTGTTGTGGTGACCAGTTCCACAACGTCATCCACCTCTCCTTCCTGCACTTCTCCTTCCTCCACCTCAACTTCCTCCACATCTTTAAGTTGTTGGTCTTTGGGAGTTTGGGGTTGTTGTGAAGCTGTGGGGTTCTTGTGCTCCCTGGAGTGTCCTCCTCCCAGTCTTCTCTCCCCTATGAGAATCAAACAAAAGGTAGAGTTATCACAATTTCTCTATGTTAAACCAAAAAACAGGCTAAATTGCTTGGAAGTGGGGTACAAGTGTGTGTTTGGGCGGAAGTTAAAGATGAATGCATTATTTCTGACCAAGAATATGCTTAGTATTCACCTTTGTCTGTCATTTTTTAGACATGTAGGCAACACAAAAATTCTCTGAAGCACCTGTGTGGGACACCCAAAAAAGGCGGGTCTGTTGGCCCACACTATAGTGCTCCAAAGTACAGATGTGGAAGCAGCTGCTGAGTGTCCTCTCCTTTACACTGACAAAAGTTTGCATTTCATTCTCTTTACAAACATCTAGCCTAAAACTTTGTGCCCCAAATTTCACAAAAAATGGCAGATGTCTAATTACTTTTGTGGCTGTAAAATAATCCAAAACAGCGGATAGTGGCCGAACTAAGTGTCTGTAACGTTACGAACGATTACTGTGCCCAACCAAGTTCAAAATATAACACTTTGGAAGGGAGTCCAATAAGAAAAACAAAAAAAACCAGCAACATGTCAGTTTAGAAAAGGATTAATAGCATAAAAGTGTACATTTTACTTACTTTTAGCGAGCATTCTCTTAATGCTCCTTAACTGCTCTGGCTCCCTCAGTTTGAGGTCTGACCACCTCTTTCTGAGCTGCTCATTTGAGCGTTTCACCCCGAAATTCATCTTCAGACTCTTCACGACTTTAGTGAGGATTTTGGCCTTCCTTCTATTTGGTTTGCTATACGGCCCATGCTTTACGTCATAATCTGACTTGAGCAAGATGTCCACCATCTCCGCCATCTCCGCAAAAGACATATTCGATGCCTTGAATCTCCTCCTTGATCGTGACGTTTCCTCGGTCTCCGGGCTTGTCTCCTCCTCGTTAGTTGCGGAATTATCAGACACCTGCTGTAACTCCGCCATATCTGTCTGCACGCCGAAAGAGAAGGGGCGGAGAAAAGATGTTAGTTAGAACGTCATGGGCGGGTGACGTGTGCGGAGCGACGTGTTCGAATTTTGACGCATGCGTGGTGTGTATATAGCAAACACACATGTGACTATAGTACGTTCGGTGTGCGGAGAGAGGAGTTCAAGTGACGGACGTGCGAACGAATGTATGTGATTTTGTGACTTGTACAAATTGTTGGCCTATACTGTTTTGAGAATTTTGTAGGATATATATGGTGACTACGATGTTAAGGGGGTTAGACTGTTTGCCTCACATTAGTTATATATTATTTCTTAAACTTGCAGATACAATATGAATGTCTTTATTAGCGACAAAGAGTTCCTGGCGGAATTTATTGACCGGGTAAGGGAGCTGCCCGCTCTGTGGGAGACGAAAAACCCCATCCATAAAAAAAGAGGGGTGAGAAAAGCAGCGCTGGAGAAGCTGCTCCCATTTGTGCAGACCAAGGTGCCCACAGCCACAGCAAAACAAGTGGACACTAAAATTGGGAGCTTGAGAGGCACCTACAGGACTGAACACTCTAAGGTCCTGGCTTCTCAGAGGTCAGGAGCAGCAGCAGATGATGTGTATGTCCCGATTTTGTGGTACTACAGCAGGATGTCCTTCCTGGATGACCACATTGAGGCAAGGCCATCACTCTCCACTCTTCCCCCCAGACTTCCCTGCAGCCAACCTGAGCCTTCTCTGGAGCAAGAGGAGGCAGCCATCCTGGATGATCCTGATTTGGCCATCTGGAGCCAGGTATAGTATTAAATGAAAATGTATTGGGATAAAATTAATGTTTGACAAATATGTCAAGATGAGAAACATACAATATTTTGGGTTCCACAAGTGAAATCAAGATCTCGAGACATTAGTCTGCACTTAATTGGGTGCTAAATAGTCAATCTGATGTAGGTGTAAATTATAAAAAATGATTTCTGGATTTACATTCTAATTGCTTCAATCATGTTTATAAAATTTGATGCAAAGATTAAAACAACATATTAAACTATGTCCCTTTTTCATACACAGGATGAAATCAGCCAGGAGGAGGGTCTGGAAACTGTCAGGCAGGAGGAGGAAGGGCCCAGTGGCAGCCAGGAGGTGGCAGGGCCCAGTGGCAGCCAGGAGGTGGCAGGGCCCAGTGGCAGCCAGGAGGTGGCAGGGCCCAGTGGCAGGCAGGAGGTGGCAGGGCAAAGGAGAAGCACCAGATCCCAGGTGCCTCCCATCCGGCTTCCCAAAAGAGGCAGGAGGGACAGGACCACCAGTGAGGCAGCAATGGCCCTTATTAAAGAGGCCCATGCCACCCTCAAAGAGCCCACATCCCCTGAAGAGGCCATTGCCGGCCTAGTGGAGGCAAAGTTCAAGGTGATGGGCATGGAGCAACGCCTCCTATGCGAGCCCCTGCTCATCACCTTGCTCAACAAGGGGGTGATGGAAAAAATTACCCCCAATACCGCCATTTGTGAGGTGGCACAACTGTCCCAACCTCAACCTCCTCCTCCACCTCCACATTCTTCTTCCGCCCCACCACCTTCTCCTCCACCTCCACCTTGTTCTTCCGCCCCACCCCCTTCTCCTCCACCTCCACCTTGTTCTTCTGCGCCACCCCCTTCTCCTCCACCTCCTCCTCCTCCTCCTGACAGGAGTACCCCTCCAGTGGCCCAGCCTCCAGCCAAACGAAGAAGGAAGGCTGCAGGGAAGGCTTCAGGAAAGGTTGCAGGGAAGGTTGACAGGAAGACGAGGAAGTGATGGCCTTGCTTCATTGTGGTCGGACAGAAGGCAGCCTGTTGTAGTACCACACACTTGGGACATATATATCACCTGCTGCTGTTCCTGACCTCTGGGAGGCCAGCATCAGATTGTGTTCAGAAATGTTGGCCTTCTCAAGCTCCCAATTTTAGTGTCCACACAGGGTTGCTGTGTGCTCTGGGGTCCCTGGGATGCACAAATGGCAGCAGGTTCTCCAGCGCTGCCTTCTCTTTATTTTATTTGAAACATGAATAAATGTTATTTTTGTTTAAGTTCATACTTGACTATGTGTATTTGTAAAAATGTAAAATCTAGCTTTGGAGTAAGCAGATATATTTGACTGACAAAAAAAGGGACAGATAACAACCCCCCAAAAAAATAACTAAATCGTGTTTCCCAAAAAAGTGTGTAAATTTAAATCATATATATTAAAAGATTCAATGGGAGATCACTACCAAAACATTGCGAAATTACAATTAACATCAGTTAGAAAAATAACTAATTTTTAAATATTCCTAAAAACTTGCACGATATAATACACATAAATCTTCTTAAGAGCAGCATGAAAAAGGTTAAAAAAAGATAGTCATAACTCTGTGTGAATATCAGCAGCAAAAGAAGTTCATTCGTTTGGATTAATGTCACATTCTAACGAAGATTTCAATGCACAACATTTAAACTAGGGTTGTCCTGATACCACTTTTTTGAGACCGAGTACAAGTACCGATACTTTTTTCCAAGTACTCGCCGATACCGATTACGATACTTTTTTTTCAATGTCATGTGACAGTTTGAAAGATGGGGACTGATAGGTGGCACTGACAGGTGGCACTTATGGGCACTGACTGGTGACTGGCGCTGATGGGCACTAATAGGTGGCTGGCAATGATAGATGGCACTGATTGCACTGATAGGTGGCACTTATGGGCACTGATGGCACTGATAGGTGGCACTTGTGGGCAGTGATAGGTGGCACTGATAGGTGGCACTTGTGGGCACTGATAGATGGCACTGAAAGGTGGCACTTATGGGCACTGATAGATGGCTCTTATGGGCACTGACAGGTGACACTTGTGGGCAGTGATAGGTGGCACTGATAGGTGGCACTTGTGGGCCCTGATAGATGGCACTGAAAGGTGGCACTTGTGGGCACTGATAGATGGCACTTATGGGCACTGATAGGTGGCACTTGTGGGCAGTGATAGGTGGCACTGATAGGTGGCACTTGTGGGCACTGATGGCACTTGTGGGCACTGATTGCACTGATAGATGGCACTGATTGCACTGAAAGGTGGCACTTGTGGGCACTTATGGGCACTGATAGATGGCACTTATGGGCATTGATAGGTGCCACTTGTGGGCAGTGATAGGTGGCACTGATAGGTGGCACTTGTGGGCACTGATTGCACTGATAGGTGGCACTTGTGGGCACTGATAGGTGGCACTTGTGGGCACTGATAGGTGGCACTTGTGGGCACTGATAGCACTGATAGATGGCACTTGTGGGCACTGATAGATGGCACTGATAGATGGCACTGATTGCACTATCTGTGCAATCAGTGCCATCTTTCAGTGCCCACAAGTGTCACCAATCAGTGCCCATAAGTGACACCTATCAGTGCAGTCAGTGCCATCTACCAGTGCCACCTGATAGGTGGAACTGGTAGATGGCACTGATTGCACTGATAGGTAGCACTTGTGGGTACTGATAGGTGGCTGACACTGAAATGCTGTGGGGAAAAAAAATGACACAGGATTTAAAAAAAAACAAAACTGCTGCAACGCCCATCTTGGTACACCCTGCACTCGGCTGAAGTAAGCAGCAGCAGACATCTTGTTACACCCAGCCCATATAGCTCGGGCTGGGTGTAACAAGATGTCTGCTGCTGCTTACTGCAGCCAAGTGCAGGGTGTACCAAGATGGGCGTGGGGACGTTCAGCCGCTGACGGCGACCGAATGTGACAGCACCGGTCACCGATCCTGATGCGGCTGCGCCCTGCACCCCTGCCAGCTTACCAAGTTCAACTGCAGGTGAGGGACTCGCTCTCCGCCCGCGGACTCCGTCCATCGACTGTGCCCGCCCTCTCCAGCCAGACTCCGCCCACACTTTCCTTCAGAGACTCAGCCCGCCCCCTCTCCAGCCAAACTCCGCCTGCACTAGCTCTGTCGACAGACTCTGTCCGCCCTCTCCAGCCAGACTCCGCCCGCACTCCCCCGCCCTCCCCAGCCACTGACTCCTCCCGCCCTCTCCGGCCACAAAAAAAAAGTATCGGGTGAAGCATTGGGAGCATTTGCGCGAGTACAAGTACTCGCGCAAATGCTTGGTATCGGTACTAGTATCGGTATCGGGACAACCCTAATTTAAACGATGCAAAAATTTTGAGCGTGACGAATATGCTATCTCCATTACGAAGGCTTGTTTTACCAGAAGATGCGCTCCCGTCTCATAGTTGCTTGTGAGCATGCGCGCTTTTGGAAGAGTCGTAAAAGCATACACACGAACCATTTTCTCGTCACAAAACAGGCCCACGAGAAACACGACGAGGAAATCTGGAATCCTGACGAGAAAATAGAGAGCAGGTTCTCTATTTTCTCGTCGAGATTCACGGCAGTTTTCTCGTCGTAAAACCATACACACGAACGGTTTTCTCGACAAAAAAGCTCTCGCGGCACTTTTCTTGCCGGTTTTGGATGAGAAACTCGGTCGTGTGTACGAGGCTTGAGAGCTGAAAGAAATCTCAAACAAGTAATGTCTTACTTGTTTACTGTAGCTATAATACAACAATGGTATCCAAACCCCATTGTATGAAAACAGCATTTGTTTGAGAAATCTACTCAAACCAAAAAACTAACAGTAATCTGACCAACTCACTATTGTAAAATTGTCCCATGTATCCTATGTCTGAATAATATAATAAAAATCATATTTTTAACAAACGCAACACACAGGCAAGACACTGTCATTATGGCTTTATGGCTACCATTTGCTGCAGGTAGGTAATATATTCTCTGTGTCTCCCAGTTTTCAGCCTATTCCAGTGTTGCAGCACCCAAAAATATTTGTGACTATTGCCTTTATGAAAAAATACACTCTAATATTTCAGGATAAAACCCGCCCCACGTCTCCCTCTTAATTTGTGGCCTAATCAAGCTGCTTACTAGGGATGAGCTTCGAGTTCGAGTCGAACTCATGTTCGGCTCGAACATCTGCTGTTCGACCGTTCGTCAAATTTCGAACATTATGGGCCGTTTGCGACAAATTCGAGTGGCGCGTCACAGCCCATAATTTACTGCTGCATCGCGGTGCATTGCTGGCTGATGATGGGCCAAGCATGTACTATGACCCACATGCTTTGGCCAATCACAGCGTGGTAAGAACAGAGAGCCATAATTGGCCAAAGCCAGGGGTAAAACAGTTCTCTTCATAATATACTGACAGGCAGGCAGGTGAATGTGGTAGCTGCAGTATTTTCAGTTAATGTACTGTGTCCTTTGCACAGTGTGCACCTAAATCTACCTGAATACAATTGCTGGTGTTCTCATATTAATAAAACAGTCAGGGAGCTGCAGTATTTTCAGTTAGTTAGTGTACTGTGTCCTTTGCACAGTGTGCACCTAAAGCTACCTGAATACAATTGCTGGTGTTCTAATATTAATACCACAGGCAGGGAGCTGCAAGTATTTTCAGTTAGTGTACTGTGTCCTTTGCACAGTGTGTACCTAAAGCTACCCGAATACAATTGCTGGTGTTTTCATATTAATACCACAGGCAGGGAGCTGCGAGTATTTTTAGTTAGTGTACTGTGTCCTTTGCACAGTGTGCACCTAAAGCTACCTGAATACAATTGCTGGTGTTCTCATATTAATACCACAGGCAGGGAGCTGCAAGTATTTTCAGTTAGTGTACTGTGTCCTTTGCACAGTGTGCACCTAAAGCTACCTGAATACAATTGCTGGTGTTCTCATACTAATACCACAGGCAGGGAGCTGTAAGTATTTTCAGTTAGTGTACTGTGTCCTTTGCACCGTGTGCCCATAAAGCTACCTGAATACAATTGCTGGTGTTCGCATACTAATATCACAGGCAGGGAGCTGCAAATATTTTCAGATAGTGTACTGTGTCCTTTGCACAGTGTGCACCTAAAGCTACCTGAATACAATTGCTGGTGTTTTCATACTCATACCAGTGAATAGGTCCAACACAGTTTTATTCTTCTCAGCGAATAAACACACAGCACGGTTAAGTTGGATTCTTTTGCAACAACTTAGTCTCAATGGGGTTAGGTCGAGGCACAATCCTTTCCCTTCTCCTGCCAACCACTGTGGTATCACCAGTGGCGAATAGTCACTGCCACTGACTATGTGAAATAGAACGTGAATTACCTTCTCTAACACGGCCCCTGTCAGGGGAAGGATATCCGTCCAAGGGAGATACCAGAGGCCTCTCTGTCACCAGCGATGCTGCGCCGGACTCTCCAGAGAAGTTCTGCACACCAGACCTCACGCACCCAAGGAGTTAGGGCCCCCTCGGATTCCTCCACCCTCGCGGAACTCAGTCGAAGGTACTGAGCCCCAGGCATCCGCCATAGTACCTCACCCCAGGCTAAAGGTGCCTGAGATGGACTCCATCTCCGCTCCGGCAAGGTCAAAGGCACCTGGGCCCGGAACACCGGAACGCCAGCACCCAAGCTGAAGGTGCCTGGGTGCGGCCACGTCCTCAGACTCTGCACTCTGAACCCCGTGGTAAGGGCGTCTGCCCCTTTTATCTCCTCTCCCTTCGCGCCACAGCGGGTTCCCCGCCCCGCTGTACCAGCTCCAGGGGAGGACCAAAAGGCACAGTCCTGCAGTGTGAGTTCACCTCCGGTTCCCGGCAACAACGCCAC